>OY755203.1:45916325-45937669 GCA_963576765.1 Draba incana | reverse complement strand
GAAAAAATGGCGAAACTTAGAGAAGATAACGCCGTGAGAAAGGCGATGGAATCAGAACTGAACAAGACCATTCACATAACAGGTTTGTTCAAGCAGTGACTTAAGTGCAAAACTAGACTTCATTGATAAATTTATCGTTTCGTGTTTACTTTTTCCGCAGAGGAGACAATGAGAGCGAAGCAAATGCTAGCGACGATGTCTCACGAGATAAGATCACCGTTATCAGGAGTAGTGGGAATGGCTGAAATACTTTCCACTACAAAACTAGATAAAGAGCAAAGACAATTGTTGAATGTCATGATTTCTTCAGGGGATTTAGTACTTCAGCTAATTAACGACATTCTCGATCTCTCCAAGGTCGAATCAGGTAGACAAAAAAAATACATTTTTTTTCCAAAGTTTTGCTCTTATGGTTTGGTCATTTTCAGATACTTGATGTTTTCCTTTGTGTTCCTCTTGAAGGTGTGATGAAATTAGAAGCTACAAAGTTTCGGCCACGAGAAGTCGTGAAGCACGTTCTTCAGACCGCAGCTGCATCGTTGAAGAAAGCTTTGACATTGGACGGGACCATCTCGGATGATGTTCCTATTGAGGTAGTTGGAGATGTTCTAAGGATTAGGCAGATTCTCACCAACTTGATCAGGTTTTTACATAAACAATCCTCAATTATTTGGATAATAAAACGATTTGGTTACTGATAGTTGAATGTTTTTATACGAATTTGCAGCAATGCTATCAAATTTACACATGAAGGAAGGGTAGGAATCAAGCTCAAAGTGATATCAAAACCATCTTTTGCTAGTGACAACAACGCATTAAACGGAGACGCTGAAGAACAAAACGGTTTGACCGAGAATTCGGTTTGGATTTGCTGCGATGTTTACGACACTGGAATTGGAATCCCAGGTAAACAAGCAAGCAATTCTGAGGAAACAAATTGTTCAAGAACATTTTAGTATTAAATTGTTCATGTTTTGGTGTTTTTGCGCAGAAAACGCTATTCCTTGTTTATTCAAGAAGTACATGCAAGCAAGCGCTGATCACGCCCGCAAATACGGTGGAACTGGACTCGGTCTTGCCATTTGTAAACAACTGGTAAGAAGAATTCACAACATAAGAGAAAAAATCAAAGAACTGTGTAGTTCTTTCTAATTTTTATCTATTTGTTACAGGTTGAGTTAATGGGAGGTCAACTCACGGTAACAAGCCAGGTCAACGCTGGTTCGACGTTCACATTCATATTACCATACAAAGTTGCAACATCAGATGATCATTCAAGTGATCAAGATGAGTTCTCGGATATGGTGGACCAACCCGAACCAGATGACACAACGGAAGGGTACTTCCAGTTTAAACCGCTTCTAGGATCTATATATTCTAAAGCCATGCTCGCTAGTCCTGTTAAGCTCAACGGTTTTGTCCATGATCCTTGTATTGACATTGGACAAACCACCATGCTCGCTAATCCTCTTAAGCTCAATGGATTTATCGTGGATCCTTCTATCCACAATGGACATAACGAGAACGGTCATGTTGAAATCGGTGGTTGTGTGGATGAATCAAGACTCGAAACCAATTCAAGTCACAGTCCTGAATCAGCTCACCGATATGCAAACGGACGATCTCTCTATAAGGAATCTGAGTCTTGTAGCAGTTCGCAATCTGGCTCAGAAGTTGGAAACTTGGAAATGGAGTCAGAGCTTACAGTTTCATCTCATAGGGAAGAGGAAAAAACCAAGACGAATATCAAAGAGACACCAAAGCCAAAGATTTTGCTTGTGGAAGATAATAAAATCAACATTATGGTTGCGAAATCGATGATGAAGCAATTAGGCCAACCCATAGATATTGCTAATAATGGAGTTGAAGCGATAACCGCAATTCAACGCTCTAGCTACGATTTGGTACTCATGGTATGTCAATTCTCTAAGAACACTTGCCCTTCTCAAATTCACTTAATTTAAAAAAAGCCTTATACTCGATTTGGATTCGCAGGATGTGTGCATGCCGGTTCTAGATGGTCTACATGCTACAAGACTGATTCGTTCTTACGAAGAAACTGGGAACTGGAATGCTGCAATAGAAGCTGGAATAGATATAAACACATTGGAGGATGAACAAGTTTGCGTGAATTCTACCAAACGGCTACCTATAATTGCGGTTAGTACTTCCTTCTATAAATCAAAATAAACACAGAGATCGAATGCATAACTTAAGAAAACTAACAGTAAAACCGGTTGCGGGATTTTTGCAGATGACGGCAAATACGTTAGCAGAGAGTTCGGAAGAATGTTTTGCAAATGGTATGGACTCTTTTATTTCGAAACCTGTAACGTTGCAAAAACTGAAAGAGTGTCTACAACAGTATTTGCATTGAAATTTTCAGAGTTTGGTGTTTGGTAGATTTAAGTGGGTTGGTTGTGTATAAAATGTGTAGGGGAAAAGTTTTGGAGAGCTACAAAGTAGTTTCCTCTCTTAGAGATGTGTATAGTATCAATAAAAAAAAGCTCGTCTTCTTTATTTATTTGTGGGAAATTTGTGGCAAGAGAATAGCAAGAAAGACATTTTTGTTCCCACCATTAAAATCCAACAGAGGAAAAAACGGCCAAACTCTACAAAACATACAGAGAGCATAATCAAACTTTTCAAGATGGACTTATCTCGATTTCTGTTGGCTGTAACGTTGTATTCCATGAACATCCACAATCCCGGGAGGGAACACTGCATCTGTGGCTGCTCTAACCGCGACTTTTGCAACGGACTCAACATTCACCGGAGGTGTGAATAAAGGTCCGACTAACGGAAGCTGGTTCAAGGGTATTGCTTGTTGAAGAACCTACAAAAAGCCACAAGCATTACAAATTTACAATATAAAGAGACAATCTTGAGCGAAATTGCGATAAAGAGCGAATCGCTTACCATCTCCATAGGTGACCCAAATACTCCCAATGGGATCTTCATGTTTCCAACACTGCGAGTTCCATATATAAAACCAGGCCGCAAGATTATCCCTGCACAACATTCACCAAAACATCAAATCTAAAAACCGGATTAAGTTCCATAGTTGTCACATGAAAGCTTTACCTCCATAAGCAAACCTTGTAAGCAGCTCGGTCTCAGCAGCTCGCTGTAAGGATTAAAGAGAAAAAGTCTTAAGACAATGTACCATTAAAAAGGGCTTTGTAGAGCTGTTAGTTCAGTCTTATCATTTACAAATATGACTAGAGATTGAAATGCATAAGGACACCTTTCCCTCATAGTATCCTCTCAACAAGTAGTTGGCTAATCCGAAATCAGCAGCAGAAATATAGACAAATCTTTTAACACCTGGTCAACAAAAGGGAACCCAATTAGAATGCCAGTCAACTATTGCAAATCCAAGAAGCATGGTGTTTAAAGTAGTAATAGACTAACTCACATAACTTGTGTTTCCCTACTTCACTAATTCTACGTTAAACTCAAATTATATTCAAAGAAGTACTATTAATGTCCTATGGTCCAGATTCTCAGAAGTACTACGGAAATTTTTTTGGATTATGTAAGCATTTATACAGCCTCTTTAATGCAAATAATAAAAATACTCAGACCTTTCTCTGAGGCAGCTCTAATTGCGTTGATGTTTGCAGTTCCGTTAATCTTATACATGTACGAGTTTGAACCAAAACCACCAACACAAGAGATCTGCAATGATTCATTCCGAATTACGTTCAAATATAATCAACGAAAGCAGCACTGCTTCAATAAGCATAAAAACACCAAATTTCTACACCATTCCAGAAAAAGGAGAAAAAACATACCACAGAAGTCACACCATCAAGAGCATCTTTCAATACATCAGATGATAGAAGGTTTCCTGGAAACAAAAGGTAAAACATAAGAGGAATAAACAGGACAATTTACAGTTCCTAAAACATGTTGAGGATTTGCCAGTACCTTGATGCCAAGTTACTCTGGTAGCCCATGACTCTTGTAAAGATGACCTACCTGATCTAAAAAAGCAATACAAATGTGTTTAGCTATCACCAAACGAGAAAGCTTCAAATGTGAGCCACAATGTTACAGTTAATCTATTCTCAGATAGAATTGATCAGTACCTGCTAAGGCTAGACACAGATAAGCCGCGATCTAAAGCTTCTTTACAGACATGTGATCCCACAAAACCATTTCCACCAAGAACAAGCAACTGATAAGAAACGAAATATAAGTTCCAAGATCATGAAAACACCAATGCAGTATCATTACAAAAAAACCGAATAATAAAAACTCGTACCTTCTCGGTTATCGGTGGAGGCACATGTACAGTCTCTGCTTCTTCCACATTGAAAGGCTCATCAATTTTATTAGAGTCTGTAGATAGATACCTCACGCCACTAGACGCAGAAACGAACCTAATGCACATTCAAGAGCCAAAATTACAACTCCTAAAGAATATAAGCTATTATACAAACTCTATTGCACCAAATCACCCAAAATTTTGAAGAATCTACATCATTATAACACCAACCCAGCTACGAGAAATTTTCAAAACAAAATGTTTATTTCTATTAACATGATACAGACGCAGATGCTAAGATACTATCAAATTTCCAGAAAAATTCCGAGAATCTACAAACCGAGGAGACCTAGAAACACGATTATGAGGAATCGATTCAAAGTGCGATGATGAGAATTACGGAAAGGACGATGAAGAAACCACTCACCGAGTCTGGGCAAGAGACGATTTGTGACGGATCAAACGCGAAACGATCGTCCTCATTTTCGATTTTGAGCAGGAGAGGAGAAATCAATTTCGACGCAGAAATGAAGAACAAAGAAGAGAAATCAAAATTAAGAAAAAGGAATTTTGAGAAAAGAGAGAGAGAGAGAGAGAGAGAGAGAGTCTAATGGTGACAGCAAAACGTCGAAAAGAGCGCTACGACAGAGAACACGTCGATTCTTCAGAAGGTGCCACGTAGACCCTGACCCGAGGATCCGAATCCATGGGAAGGTACACGAGAGTCGCGCGTGGCACCGACGCGGGATCATTGGATATTTAATTGGGCCGATGTTTATTGGGCTTGTATAGTTATATTGGATCTCAGAGAGGTAGTCTAGCTCGCTCAGCTTCGGTAGAGTGTTGAACATTTAAAGAACCATTTTGATAGGCAAGTATGGAAAAATGAAAATATTTCTGACCTTTTTTGCCTATAATCTCTTAGAGCATGTGTATTAGAAATCTTACTTAAAGAGTGTTTTTGGATCTGCAAATCTTAATTTAAATTTAATCATTAGATACTTACATTAGACCCAATGGGCTCTCTAGTACACATGGTGTTAAGTATTTGCGTGTTTGGGATCAACTATTAATGAAATTATTTTTAAAAGATAAATCATCGTTCATATAGAATCGACATAGGAACCATAGATACTCTCCAAATCATTAGAGAATCAACTATTTGGATGTAAATGTTTTCACATCAAATTTCCGAGTATGTGATGTCGTGCATAATGTAAGTAAAATTTTCGAATTTGGTGTAAGATTAAGTACTATTTCCATTTAGTATATTGTCGATTGTCTATTATGGAGATAGTTAATCAGCTCGAGGGGAGGTAACATATATGTATGTACGTTTTTGATGAATTAATTTTGTTAGAACTCGAATTAGAAAGAAATAACAATTTTATTGATATACGTAAATAAAATGATATACTGTATATGTGCCTATTCCACAGCCTATGTTTATATTATATTGAGAATTGGGGTAGATGATGCCTTAATCTCCACGAAATAGTATTTTCCTTATCTCAATGAATAAGATTTTGGAGGCCACGCAAATTTGACAATCTTATTCATATGCTGTTCTCTTTAAAGACTTTAGTGCTACTAAACCATTATACTATTATTACTAATATATGGAAGAGAGCATCCATCCTCTTTTGTTGGATTCAGGATTATAGAAATTTTTTTATTGAAAACATAGGTAGTTTATCTATTCTTTAGATAAAATGAAAAGAAAACCTATTTCTTCTTCATACGCAGCTTCTTCGTCTTTACCATAAAAGTTCACACGTTAATGGATAAACCATATTTCAATATCACAATAGATTCAAAATCGTTTTCTTCAGACATATAAAAGCTTGTCTGAAAATCACTTAAATTGTTCACATGTGATTAAGATTAAAATAAATTTAAGATGGATTTGGATTTAATAAAAGTTTTATGTCCTTTAAAGGAGCATAAAAGCTCGGAATCTTCCATTGTGATTGATACCTTTAAAGCTTTTGCTACCTATCCGCGTTGGTATGTTAATTATCATACTTTATTAATAACCTCGTGCCAGTACTTTACTGATTAAATTAAGAAATAATTAAAGTGAGTCATAATAATTAGGTCCTTGGATTGTAATGCATGGATCACATCTCACTGAATCAATATTGGTTTTCAAAAATATATATTAATTAAAATATACGCATGCTATATATTCTTTCCAATTCAAGCTGATCTTAAATAAAATTCTATATATTTTCTCGGTTGATATCTGTGAAGAATGAAATACTTGCTGACCAAGTTACTATCAAGCTACTGAACTAGTTGTAAGTTTACTCATGTTTACTAAAAGTAAAGGTAAATTTACTTGAGGTAAATCACCCTTTTGGATCAGAACAAGATAACAGCTACAAGGTTTAAAGACAACGTACAAGTTTGTCTTCTATTGATCCAATTGTGCAAACGGCTAGTGGTGCTTTATGGTACAATCAAAAGCAAATGGAATCGCAGTCTTTGGCGTCAGAAAAGGAGAGCGTTTTGCGTTTGCTTTAGGTTAGAGGATGAGCTAAAGAGTTCTTATATAAAAGGGACTTGAAGAGAAGGTGAGTGTAACAATCGGATTTATAGAGAAAGAAAGAGATTTGTATTAGTATAAGCTTTGATTACAAATTTCTCTAGACATAGATTAGATTGAGTGTTACTCTAAGTACTAGTGAAGGGTATTAGGGTAGGACACTAATCTTATCTATTGTAACTCTATCAAATCTAGTGGATTCCGAGTATAAGACTCGGCGAGAAGTAGCTACCCTTGTTAATGGGAGTGAACTCGTTAAACTTTGGTGTTCTTGCTTTACATTTACTTCAAACACTCTCTTCTCTCTACAAACTCTCTGATTTACTTATTACAATCGGAAAAGACTTGATCTTTGTTCTGTTTTGTGCTCTGTTCTTGTGGATAATCCATTGGGTTAAATATTTGCTTTGAATCCTCTGTATTGGCTGGTCTTGTTGGTTTGTTTTGCAGGAAATTCTGTTTCTTTCAAGTGCTCAAACCTCAACAGAGTGGTATCAGAGATAGGTTCCTTGAATCTGGTTCCTTATTGTTCTTAATAAAAGGAACATGTCTTCAGCAAGGATAGAGGTAGAGAAATTTGATGGGAGAGGTGATTATACGATGTGGAAAGAAAAGCTTCTGGCTCAGCTTGACATTCTAGGCCTGAGTGTTGCTCTGAGAGCAGATGAAAGGAGGACCGTCATAGTCACTGATGCAGCTGGAACAGTAGTAGAAGAAACAGAAAGGAAAGAAGAGATCTTAGAAGAAAAAAGGAGGAAAGCAAGGAGCACCATTGTGCTAAGTGTTACCGATAGAGTTCTGAGAAAGATCAAGAAGGAGCAGACTGCAGCTGCTATGTTAGAGGCTTTGGACAAGTTATACATGTCAAAGGCTCTTCCAAACAGGATCTATCTGAAACAGAAACTCTATGGTTACAAGATGTCTGAAAGTCTATCAATTGAGAGTAATATTGATGAGTTTCTCCATATTATAAATGATTTGGAAAACACCAATGTTTTGATAGCTGATGAAGATCAGGCGATATTGTTACTAATGTCTCTACCTAAGCCTTTTGATCAGCTGAGGGATACTCTAAGATATGGTTCAGGGAGAACCACACTCTCATTAGATGAAGTTGTTTCCGCAATATACTCAAAGGAGCTTGAGTTTGGATCTAATAAGAAGAGTATCAAGGGACAAGCTGAAGGCTTGTATGTCAAAGAGAAGAATGACATAAGAGGGAGGTCTGAGCATAGAGAGAAAGGTTCTAAGTTTCAAAGGCCAAGATCCAAGTCTAAAAGCAAGAAAGGTTGTTGGATCTGTGGAGAAGAGGGACATTTTAGAAACAATTGTCCAAGCAAGAACAAAGCTCAAGCTAGACAAAGAGAGACTAATGGCAACAAAGGAGAAAACTCAAATGGAAATGGTAATCTTGCAGAGGCCACTGGCCTATACGTATCAGAGGCACTATCTTCTACAGATATAAGTCTTGAAGATGAGTGGATAATGGATACAGGTTGCAGTTACCATATGACTCACAAGCGTGATTGGTTTGAAGAGTTAAATGAAGATGCTGGTGGTTCAGTAAGGATGGGAAACAAGACAGTGTCTAGAGTAAAAGGTGTTGGTTCTATCAGAATCAAGAATGAATTTGGCCTAAGTTTTCTTCTCACAAATGTGAGATATATCCCTGATATGGACAGAAATCTATTGTCTTTGGGAACAATGGAAAAGGCTGGTTACAAGTTTGAATCAGAAAATGGTATTATGAGTGTCAAGGCTGGTGACCAGGTTATACTTACAGGAAGAAGGTATGACACTCTATACATACTCCAATGGAAACCAGTGATAGAAGAATCACTTGTAGTTCAAAGGAAGCAGGATGATACTGTTCTATGGCACAGGAGATTAGGACACATGAGCCAAAAGAATATGAACATTCTACTAAAGAAAGGTTTACTGGACAAGAAGAAAGTTTCAGTCTTGGAAACCTGTGAAGAATGCATCTATGGTAGAGCTAGAAGGGTTGGTTTTACTCTAGCTCATCATGATACAAAAGATAAGCTTGAATATGTTCATTCTGACTTATGGGGGGCACCATCGGTACCATACTCTCTGGGAAAGTGTCAATACTTCATCTCTTTCATTGATGACTACACAAGAAAAGTTTGGGTATATTTTCTGAAGACAAAAGATGAAGCCTTTGGGAAATTCATTGAGTGGCTAAATCTGGCGGAGAATCAGAGTGAAAGGAAGCTAAAGACTCTAAGAACTGACAATGGTCTTGAATACTGTAACCATGTCTTTGATGAGTTCTGTGGATCAAGAGGCATTCTTAGACACAGAACATGTGCATACACACCACAGCAAAATGGTGTTGCAGAACGTATGAATAGGACTCTAATGGAGAAGGTGAGAAGCATGCTATGTGACTCCGGTCTCCCAAAGCGGTTTTGGGCAGAGGCAACTCTCACAGCCTCCATTTTAATAAACAAGACTCCATCATCAGCTATAAACTTTGAGATACCAGATAAGAGATGGTTTGGGAAGCCTCCAGGATACAGTTATCTGAGAAGGTTTGGATGTGTTGCCTTTGCACATACTGATGATGGAAAGCTAAGTCCTAGGGCTAAGAAAGGGATACTTCTGGGGTATCCTAGTGGAGTAAAAGGATACAAACTCTGGCTTCTAGAGGAAAAGAAATATGTTGTCAGCCGAAATGTTGTATTTCAAGAAAATGCAACTTACAAAGATGTGAAGGAAAAGAAAAATGAGTCTGATATGGAAGACAACACTACTCCAGAGTCCTATCTTGATCTTGACCTTGATGCAGAGGAGGGTTTGGCCTCAGGTGGAGATCTTATAACAGATCAAGAACCAGTGGTGAATGAAAGCTCAAGCTCTGCAAGTCCCACATCTGCAACTCCTGTTGCAGTCTCACCTCATACTCCTGATGATGACAATATCCCTGAAAATGAAGTATATCAGTCTCCTCTTAGCTATCATTTAGCAAGGGATAGGATAAGAAGAGAAGTAAGAGCTCCTGCTAGGTTTGATGATGAGGAGTATTTTGCTGAGGCTCTGTACACAACAGAGGATGGTTGAGAGGTCGAACCTGAAGATTATAGAGAAGCTAGAAGGTATCCAAACTGGGAAAATTGGAAGAAAGGTATGGATGAGGAAATGAGTTCCTTGGAAAAGAATCATACCTGGACAGTGGTAAAGAAATCTTTGAATCAAAGGGTCATTGGATGCAAGTGGATTTACAAGTATAAACTTGGTATTCCAGGAGTTGAAGAACCAAGATTTAAAGCAAGACTTGTGGCCAAAGGGTATGCCCAAAGAGAAGGAATTGATTACAACGAAATCTTTTCTCCAGTAGTGAAGCATGTCACTATAAGGATTCTGCTTTCAATTGTAGCTCAAGAAGATCTAGAGCTTGAACAATTGGATGTGAAAACGGCATTTCTCCATGGGGAGTTGCAAGAGAAGATCTACATGGCTCCTCCAGAAGGATATGAGTCAATGTTTAAAGAAGATGAGGTATGTCTCTTAAACAAGTCGCTTTATGGATTGAAGCAAGCTCCTAGGCAATGGAATGAGAAGTTTGATGCCTACATGACTGAGATTGGTTTTGTAAGAAGCCATTATGACAGTTGTGCTTATGTGAAGGAGCTTAGTGATGGTTCTGTGATGTATCTACTGATTTATGTGGATGATATGCTTGTGGCTGCAAAAGACAAAGAAGCCATAGGACAGCTCAAGCTTGATCTAAGCAAGAAGTTTGAAATGAAAGATCTTGGAGCTGCCAAGATGATCTTAGGAATGGAGATCACCAGAGATAGAATGAATGGTATTCTAACTTTGTCACAAGAAGGATATCTAAACAAAATCCTTAAAACCTACAACATGATGGACTCAAAGCATACTCTGACACCACTGGCTGCTCACATGAGAATGTGCTCTCCTTCTCTGAAACAGATTGCTAAGGATGCTGATTACATGAAATCAGTGCCCTACTCTAATGCGGTGGGTAGCATAATGTATGCAATGATAGGAACAAAACCTGATCTTGCATATCCTGTTGGAGTTGTGAGTCGATTTATGAGTCAACCAGTTGGTGATCATTGGCTTGGAGTCAAATGGATTCTGAGATACATCAAGGGAACAGTGGAAACCAAGCTGGTTTACAAGAAGAATCAAGACTTCAAGGCTGTTGGGTACTGTGATGCTGATTTTGCTGCAGATTTGGACAAGAGAAGATCAATAACTGGACTAGTGTTCACTCTTGGTGGCAACACTATAAGTTGGAAATCAGGTCTGCAACGAGTGGTGGCTTTGTCAACTACAGAGTCAGAGTACATGGCATTGACTGAGGCAGTAAAAGAAGCTGTGTGGCTCAAAGGCTTGTTGAAAGAATTCAGATATGAGCAAAAGAGTGTGGAAATCTTTTGTGATTCTCAAAGTGCTATTGCACTATCCAAGAACAATGTGCACCACGAAAGGACTAAGCACATTGATGTCAAGTATCACTATATCAGAGAAGTGATAGCAAGAGGTGATATTGATGTGATGAAGATCTCAACTGAGAAGAATCCAGCTGACATCTTCACAAAGACCTTGGCTGTAAGCAAGTTTCAAACCGCATTGAAATTGCTTCAGGTCAAGACTGAGTAATAAAACTCAGAAGAATCCGAGTCTGGAATCCTGAAACTAGATTTGAAAGGTACTCTCTCTCTCAAGCAACACTCATCAATGTTGGTATGGTCATCATGAATTTCAGGTGGAGATTTGTGAAGAATGAAATACTTGCTGACCAAGTTACTATCAAGCTACTGAACTAGTTGTAAGTTTACTCATGTTTACTAAAGGTAAAGGTAAATTTACTTGAGGTAAATCACCCTTTTGGATCAGAACAAGATAACAGCTACAAGGTTTAAAGACAACGTACAAGTTTGTCTTCTATTGATCCAATTGTGCAAACGGCTAGTGGTGCTTTACTTATTACAATCGGAAAAGACTTGATCTTTGTTCTGTTTTGTGCTCTGTTCTTGTGGATAATCCATTGGGTTAAATATTTGCTTTGAATCCTCTGTATTGGCTGGTCTTGTTGGTTTGTTTTGCAGGAAAGTCTGTTTCTTTCAAGTGCTCAAACCTCAACAATATCTTTAGTAAAAATTTGTTTTCAAGTTGTATAAAAAGGTACAAATCTGTTTTGAACAAGATCATAATAACATATAAGAGATAGTAAAACGACCCTAAAAAAGCGAAAAAATTTCATGGCTCGAACCAGAGAGATTAAGTCGGATGTAAGTGAGAGCAAATTGTATGTATTCTTGTCTGCTACAAGTTTTGATATTCAAACTCTAGAAGGTTTTGTCTGTCTCGTTGCATAACTTATGTAATCTGCATGTCAAAGCTAAACCAATTTTCTATAAAAAGTAATTTGAAAACCTCTTTGTAAAAAAGTTATAAACTAATTAATTCCGAAATCAATATTTTGTGTATACATAGCTTTCGGTAAAGACAGCATCTAATAATGAAACAAAATCAAGAAAAAAAACCCTTCAATTTTTTATCTTGATACTTAATAATACCGTCCAAGTTGGACTCTATTCAACTTGGACTCATGCATATCTCACTAATCACTATGCATTGCTTTTTGAATAACGTCTATAAATAAGACCCTTACACGGTAGTCCATACTAACTAGTCCACAAACCAAACACAAACAAGTCCAAAAATCCAAGAAAAAAAAAAGATTTTGAACCAAAACAAAAACAAAAAGAGATTCTTGTTCTTAACGATGATGGGAGACACAATGGGAACGTTTGGCTCAAGCATGGCAAGTTTGTTCTTCTTCTGGGCACTTTTCAACAAATCTTCCCTGAACACCTCAAGATCGCAATCAAAGAGTTCATTTTGTCTGCAATCCAACAACTCACCTTCGTCCATAGATTCTCCGACCGAATCATCAACTTCTTTTCTCCTTACATTGTCATCAATTTCCCTGAGTACGAAGAGTACCGTTTCAATCACGCTTTCGCAGCCATCATCACTTACCTTGGGGCCAAAGCAATCGATAAAGCGCAAAAGCTCAAAGCAACTCAGGTTAAAGAGAGTAAAGGTCTAATCTTAAAACGCGATGAGGCCAAAGTCAGAGACATATACAAAGGAGTTAATGTCTGGTGGGAGATTGTGACTAGTACTGATGGAGATAGAACTCACAAGCTCACTTTCCATAGAAGTGGGTTGGAGATTGTAACAGGATCTTACATTAAGTATATAATGGAAGAAGGGAAATCAATCGAGGCGAAGAACAAGAAGATGAAGCTCTTCACTAATAACCCTAGTATGAATTGGGATTCTAGCAAGAGAAGCTTGTGGAGACACATAGATTTTGAGCATCCCGCGAGTTTTGAGACGCTAGCAATGGATCCGAAGAAGAAAGAAGAGGTTTTGAATGATCTTGAGGCTTTTAGAAATGGGAAAGATTATTACAAGAAGATTGGGAAAGCTTGGAAAAGGGGTTACTTACTATATGGACCACCAGGGACTGGTAAGTCCACTATGATCGCGGCTATGGCGAATTACTTGAACTATAGTATCTATAACCTTGAACTCACGGCTATACAGAACAACTCGGAGTTGAGGAAACTTCTTACCGCTACATCGAGCAAGTCTATTATTGTAATTGAAGACATCGATTGTTCTGCTGACCTAACCAGTAAGAGAAGGAAGAGAGATGATGACTTGATGAGCAAGAAAGATGGAGAACATGTCAAAGAAGATCAAAACCAGAGTAGAGTCACACTCTCTGGACTTTTGAATTTCATAGATGGCATTTGGTCGGCTTGTGGACAAGAGAGGATCATTATCTTCACGACGAATCATATGGAGAAATTAGACCCGGCTTTGATTAGGAGAGGAAGAATGGATATGCATATTGAGTTGTATTATTGTGGTTTCGAGGCGTTCAAGGTTCTTGCCAAGAACTACTTGGAACTTGATACTCATCCTCTTTTCGGTGAAATCGAGTCTTTGTTGAAGGAAACTAAGATCGCTCCGGCTGATGTCGCGGAGAAATTGATGGCTAAGAATCATAAAATAGATGTTGATGGATCCCTTATAGAGTTGGTTGAGAGTTTGGTGAGGAGGAAGAAGTATCAGAGAGGTCAGAGTGATGATCACAAGAAGAAATTTGGAGGCAAGAACTTGGAATATTTGGTGGATTGTTTTAGGGCCAAACCAATAATAAAGTTTACAAAGGTGAGTTGTGTTTATTTAAATCGAGTTAACTAGATTGATATTTATGTGTGGTAAATTTAGTTAATGTATCTTTAATTTTTCTAGCCTGATAATAAAGCAATATTTTGCAAATTACAAACATGAACCTACATGAGAAGTCAAATGCAGAACGAATTTTCTTTGTATTGTATAACTATTATGTTCTTTTATACATATATACAAAAGCAAATACAAATACTGTAGATGTATGTACAGTAGAAACTCTATAAATTAATAAACTCTCTAAATTAATAAATTTGCCCGGTCCCGAGTCGGGCCAGTGTAAAATATAACACAATTCGATAAGATAATAATTTTTTTAGAAATCCTATGTAAATATATGGTCTCAATAATATCATAAATTAATATATGCTATATAAACTTGACCAAAATATATTTATATATCATTTTAGTGTTGTTTATTTTTTTCTTAGAACTGAAATTTGTTTATAATTCTATCATTATTTGATATAGTATAAACAAACAAAGAGAATAAATTAATTTCACAAAAATAAAGCATAATATAAATTAAAAATTTTAAAATAAAAATTATTTTAAAAAAATTATGGAAAGTTTTCATTTTCGGTAAATTAATAACTCTATAAATTAATAAAATATTGTGGTCCCAACATTATTAATTTACAGAGTTTTTATTGTATTTGTATACATACACACACCAATAAACATAAAGTAAAATATTCATATTTAATCCTAAATGCAAACACAATTAAACTTAGTTACTGTCTTTTGAAGGTAAATAACGCTCTTTGTACCGTTTCGAGTTCCTAGAACATAGAGGAAATGCTATTTACCTTATCGGTTGCGACTGGCGTTTGATTTTTTTAACCGCCTGAGCGGCTCTCATCTGCTGAGGCTGTATCTAAACCTTTTATAGTCACTGCATCAGTTGAGCTACTTGCAGAGACCGATTTTCGATTCGTTACATTCTCTGAGTCGCTTTGGACTGTGTTAGTTTCATTGGATGAGCTCTTGAGGTCTCCGAGTGGCGGTGTTTGCTTGGCTGATGAGGAACTAACGTGGCTTGATGAAGCTGTCTTGTTATCCAAAAAACGAACGACGACACATGTGATATTGTCTGCACTTCCTCTCTTTATTGCTTCTGCTACCAGTTTCTTTGCCGAGTCCTCGGGATCTTCAACTTCCTTTACCATTGCAACTGCTTCCTGCAAAATATGATCAAAGATTATGATAAGCATTGGTGTATGGACACGAAGATGTCAAGGAAGCAAGTAATTAACATCGCAGACCTCATTACAGAAAACATCCCACAATCCGTCACTTGCTAGGATCAGAAACTCTAGAGAATCATCAATCTTTTCTTCCTGCATATATCCCAAAGACGGGAGGGTCCAGAAATTTGTTAGGTGAAGCGGTCAAAAAGATCATATCGCGATTTGGTTCTTAAAGAAGTGATGAAAAAACCTGGATTTCTGGATCAGCAACAACATATTGCTTCAAAAGACGATCACCAAATGCACGAGAAACTGCAAGAACTCCTCCAACCCTCCAAGTTCCTATTCAGTTTAGTGCCACACACACACACACACACAACAATCAAGGCTATGTGTTGAGAAAGGCATGAAGCAGAAATATATAATCCTATAGTTTCTTGTTACTTACCTGCCCACATCACAAAACCACCAGCATTCTCTATCCTTTCACGCTCATCACTTTGGTCTGGTTTATGGTCCCTTGACACTGCAATGGCTGCAGAACACAAAACAAGAGGCAGATTCATAGCAAAAAAAGGAATCATTCGAATATTCTATCAGGATACTCCATGATATTGGATCCTAGCTCCTCAAACTCACAATGAAAAACACTAACAACGAAAAGATTACCATTTCCGCCTCTGCTGATAACGGCTCTTGAATCACCAACATTTGCAACAAGTAAACGATCACCAACTAGAATAGCTGTAGATGCAGTCGAACCAGCGTCTCTATTATGACTATTTTCTGACGACTTTAGTAGTTCAGAGTCTGTATGGTTATACGCATCCGCTGGAACAAATTAAGGCAAATTCAATTTTAAGAATGCTGCATCGTTAACAAATTGTGTTAAAAACAATGCTGCTCAGGGTTTATCTGAAATTACTTATAGCTGATTTGGTATCAGAGATAAACTTTGGATGAGCAATCAGATTACTAAAAAGATGACGCTTCACATACTCAGCTGCTCTGGCTCCACCATGACCTACCAAAAAAGATACCACAATGTCAAAACTAAGCTATAAGATACAACGGTAACAGCGAGGACTCGAGTTAATTAGCACCAAATTCAATATCATGTTCAATATCTTGGCTGAAAACTGATGATTCTTGGTTTCTTGAGAGCAATGTATATAAGTTCTTGTTCAGAGAGGGGAAATTTACCATCAAAAACCCCGAATAGACCAACGATTTCTCCATCAATACCGTCGATTCTTGTTTCGAAAAAATCTTCCATAGATGATCTCTTACCAGCAGAACTTGCATATCCATAGCTAAATTTTCCATTCTGGCTGAAATTGAACCAATGTTCATGTACAAAAGCATAGAGAAACATATAACACACACCAAAATCCACATTTCTTGTGGAAACAAAGAAGCATATGAGTAAACAGAATCAATCAAATGAAATTAGATCGAACAAGGTAAAACCACAATTCACACCAAATAATCAGATTTAACATGAAAGCAAGGAGTTCTAAGATTAAATCGAGCTAGAGATGAATGATGACCTGAGACCACCACCACTCGCCGGAGCTTCAACAGTTTGCGTCGGATTGGAATACGACAACGCCAAATCCAGATAAGCCATATTTCTCCAGAGATTTCAAACGCTTAATCTTCGGTTCAACAATTGCGATTTCCGTCTTAATCTGAAATCAATCATAACAATCACGATTTCGGAAAACACAAAAATCGATTCGCAATCAGAAACAAATGAGAAAGATACCGGAAATTTCCATGAACGAAGAATCAGAAGGAGAAAACAGAGAGAGATAGAGAGAGAGGGAAACCAAAATGGGAAAGAGAAGAGAGGTGATCGACGTTTTTGAGAAGGGAGCATATTCCGGCGAGACTACCGCAAATAATGGTCTGGGTTTGATTTTTATGCTCAAAATAGAAAGTAGAAACAAACCACAAGTCAAAAAAAGGTTAAACCAATAGAGGATGTACAAAATCTGACACGTGTCTCTCAGAAAAAGCAAGTCGTATCACGTGGATCCCATCCGCTTATTGGGCCCAATGGGCCTTGGTTTCAATTTATTTGGATTAAGGATAAGTCTACTCCTACTGCCAAACAGTAGCGTAAAACTTTCAATCGGAGAAGAGTGAGATTGGATCAGTAAAATCAGTCGACGGTGTCGCTGCACATATACATTACAGTCAAATCTGTCGTCTCTCCGGTGAAGCGATTCCGGTGGATATATCAAAATTATCCGATCCACTTGAGAGAGAGAGTTTTGTTCGTCTTTCATGGCGAAGGATCAACACTTGCGACCTTGGTTTCTGGATCTCGTACCGGCTTTGGTTGTTTTGCTCGCAGCAGCTCATGTCATCGCCTTGGTACTTTCTCGTAAATCTTATCGTTTTATTTTTTGTTTGTTTTCTATGTTGCAATGGTTGATTTGGTTTCGGATTTATGGGGTTTTCGCAGGGTTACTGGATTTACAGATTAGCAACTGATCGTAGGCCTCAGAGAGGAAAATTTCACTGAGGAAATGTCGAATAGGTTCGTAATTTGAACTATGGTGTTACTGCAGTTTCAGAAACTGGTGGATTTTGCTTCCGATCTGATGGGGGTTTTTGTGATCATTGATTTTGTGTGGCTTATGAGTATTTCGGAAATGTTTAGCTTTGAATTCCGCCTAAATTAGAAGAAGAGCAGTTCATTTCCAACGATCTTGAAAGATGTTGTTAGTGGATCATATCTGTTCTTAGCCTATACCGTTTTGCAGGTTGTTCTGAATAGATTTTGTAAAAGCTCAACTATTGTTTCATTACTCTATTGTACTTTTCAGTCGGCACTGAGTTCTTTAGCACGATACCATGTGTATTTTTTTTGAAATGTGCTTAATGGTCGAAATGAGTTCTTTAGCACAACGCATGTGTTCTACGTTCTTGGTCCTCTCGATAACATCTTTGAGTATCACTCGGCATCAAAGACTATTGCAGTCTTGCAATAAGTCTTCATAAAGAGGGTTCAGATATTACCTAATGAGTTCACGTATTAAGTATAGGATTGAATAGAAATCAAGGGAGTATTTGAGTATTGTGTTGTTAGAGAGAGCCATAGGGTTTGGGAGAGTAGGGGATGCTCTGGAGACTAGAATGTCATCCTTAGGTTTTGATTAATTCTTGGATTTATCTTGTTAGTTCATCGATTTCTTGTCGTCCTGCTTTATCGGTCTATGTATCTGTTTGAGCTCTTAGTATTCTCACAAGCATTTCACTCAATAGGTGGTTTCATATGGCAGGTATGCTTCAGTGGTGTTTCACACATTGTCTCAAGATGCAACTAAGAGTGGAACATTGTGTTGGAAGAACCATTATATTTGGCTGGAAATGATACTAAGTAGTAAAACAAAGATCTCAAAATGTGGAATTTTGTAGGTTGTGTAAGTTTTGGTTTGGTTAGAAATTGGTGATAATAAATAAAAGAAGCCCTTTACATGGCAAGTTAATTTGGAAAGGTAATTTATAAACATCACAGCAAAAACAACCGTTTTTCCTTGTGTAGTTGATTTCATTTCAAGTTACCTAATAAGTTCATTAAAAATGTTAATCAGAGCTTAACCGCAACTCCAATGTTAAATGTCGGTAGAGATATATACCGACTTGTTAGTTGTTGGTTGTACTCGTTTCCAATTTTGTGTTTTCCACTTGCTTAGTTTGCAGGTGCTACAAATATCTATCCGTCCGTTTAACGCTTTTCTTACGCGGAACGTTATTCGTACCTTTGGAGTCAACTTTTACTTTTATCATGAAAAGCAACCAAAATAGAGAGAGCTACATATATATATATATATATATATATATATATATATATTGTAAATAATGCACAATTTCATTTTAGTATTGATTACCAGCTACAAATGCCAATACATGCCATTTCCACCAACTATTTGGCTTTTATTTTCTCGATTTTAATTTATTCTTTAAATATTTTATTGATAATTTGTCGACAAAAGTTGTTCGTGCCTGCTGTTAATTGCAGTATAATTATGATTCCAGTTTGGATTTATTACGTGGCAGTACCATTAATTCCAAATGCATGCAATTATTCACCAATCAATAACTACAAAAAAATATTTTAATTTTTTTATCGTCATCATTTAATTATAAGAAGAACAAAAAAACACATGAAACACAGAGAAGCCAAGGGCACTTTTGGAATTTCTTATAAAACTCCAAAGCCATTTCCTGCCGTTCTTTTGTCACACCGCAGAAGTCGTCTTTGAGAGAGAGAGAAAGTCCAACGACCACACACACATACAACACACCATGAGCCCTTCCAAGCAGCGACAACATCGCAGCGAATCCAAATCCCCCAAACCGGTCAGATCCGGTTCTTCCTCCGCCGTACCGGAATGGATTTCCGAATCAATCAACGGCGGTTCTCTCCGCCGCGTAGATCCCGATACAGGCACAGACGGCTGGGCTTCTCCTCCCGGCGACATTTTCTCTCTCCGCTCCAATTCTTACTTGACCAAAAAACACAAATCTCCCGCCGGAGATTACCTCCTCTCTCCCGCCGGTATGGATTGGCTCAAATCAAGTACCAAGCTCGACAACGTACTCGCTCGTCCTGATAATCGTGTAGCTCACGCGCTTAGAAAAGCTCAATCTCGAGGTCAATCTCTAAAGAGCTTCATCTTCGCCGTGAATTTACAAATTCCAGGTAAAGATCACCATAACGCGGTTTTCTACTTCGCGACGGAGGAACCGATTCCTTCCGGTTCGCTTCTTCACCGGTTTATTAACGGCGATGATTCGTTTCGGAATCAGAGATTCAAAATCGTGAACCGGATTGTGAAAGGACCTTGGGTAGTGAAAGCTGCGGTTGGGAACTATGGTGCTTGCCTTTTAGGTAAAGCCTTGACGTGCAATTACCATAGAGGTGCTAATTATTTTGAAATCGATGTCGATATTAGCAGCTCGGCGATTGCGACGGCGATTCTCCGGTTAGCTTTAGGGTATGTGACGAGCGTGACGATCGATATGGGGTTCCTTGCGGAGGCGCAGACGGAGGAAGAGTTACCGGAGAAATTAATCGGAGCTGTTAGGGTTTGTCAAATGGAAATGTCGTCGGCGTTTGTGGTTGACGCGCCACCGCCGCAACAACCGTTGTTGCAACCGTGTAGAACGTTGAGTTCGGCGAAAGTTAACCACGACGAAGACGAAGATTGAGAATCATTCATCAGAAACCAGGTCAATGAACAGTGATTATGGAGTACATTTCTTTGTCAAGAATCGGAAACAATTTTTCATTTAAATGATTAAATCTCAATCTAATCTGTATTATTATTAATTTTTTGTTATGTATTGTGTAAATAATTTTTTTTTTATTGAGAGTTTTCATGATATATATGAATGGAATTAAATTGAAACTCGATAGATTTTTCTATATTTTTCTTCTTCTTGATAAAACCAGAATATAGGGAATAGTCCACTTTCGTCGGAAGAATACGATCTTTGAGAGATCTGACTCGTACGTGAAAAGCAAAAATGTTGAAAACTTAGGAATTTTAACATGTTATATCTCAAAAGGCAAAACCCAGATAACTAAATTATAAATTTTGACATTTTATAAGTATAAATTAATTTCATGTATTAATTTACTAAGTGATTTCCCGCGTAATACGCGGATACAATAGTCTTTAACTTTTTAAGTATCAAACTAATTAGAAAAATGTTATTTCATAAGTATATAAAAAATAATCTCAAAAGTATAACATAATTAAATATGAATGGTTTTGAATGGTTTCGGGTTTGGTGTGTATTCGAGTTTGAAACAACTATATCTTATACATATATAAAATTTAGCTGAAATTTTTTTTTTGTTATGTTCATTACATTTATAAACTAATATTATTTATAATGTTTCACCATAACAATAACATATATAAAGTTTAAAAAAAAAAAAAAAAACAATAACATATATACACTAATTTTTTAAAGAAAAATAAAATTAGAAGATGGTGTATGAAGTTTTGAAGTGAAAATTATGATCTATATTTATAGGAAG
>OY755203.1:45607389-45916125 GCA_963576765.1 Draba incana | reverse complement strand
TTTCAAGAAAGCTATATAAAATATAGTTTTTACTTGAAATCGACATTTTTGCTTTCATTTCCAATTTTTTATTTATGTGGGTCATGTAAAAGCATGTTTATGGTTAGTATTTAAAGGGGTTTTAGTAGAGTTCAATTATTATAATAAAGATTTGGGGTGTTAAAAATCATAGCACCGGTCCTAATTTTAGCAATAGATGCAACGGTTGTTATAGCCACGTGACAGTCTCTTATTGGCTGTGTTTTTTTTTTAAAAAGAAATTCTTATCAATTTAAATAAATTTTATTTTAAAAAAAAAATATTACACATCCTTAATTTCTTATCAATTTAATTTTTTTTTGTTTTTATCAATTTGAAATAAAAAAAATTTTAAGAACCCATCCTTAGCAACTACCAATAATTGACAAAAACAATATCAATTATTTTGGGGTTCTAATTTTTACTCCAACACAATTTATTATTATAAAATTATTGAACGCCCCAAATATAACACCTATCAATAATCATGCTCTTAGTTGCTTACTACGACATGCTATTAGACAAAGACACTGAAGTCGTTTGTTTGGCATTGTTCGCTTGCAAGTCGGATCGATTAACGACCGATTGTTGCGATCTAAATTTTGAATCACTGAATTTGAAGTCACATCAATAGTAAAACGAAAAATAAGTAGCCATATAAAATCGATGTCCCTACTCGTAGTTGTTTAGTCACAATTGCCAGAAAGTGTCAAACGAAAAGGACGATTCTTAGGGATTTTATTGTCATCACATGCGTGACAAATATGTGATAGACTGACGGTAGTTTATGATTTGAGAAAAGAGAACAAATAAGAAATTTATAAACCTAACTAATATAAGTATAGATAAAGAATTATATAACTAATACAATCACAGTGAGATATATATAAATTCATAAAATATAGTTATACGGCTCCTCCCACGTACGGCTATATATAATACCTTTTATTGATTTTAAGGATTTTCTAAATATTTCTTCACGTACGGCTCCACAAGCTGCTCGAGACAGTGATGGCGTAAAAAACTTGAAACAACGATTTAAGATTTACTTGATAACAAATTTGAGAGAAACACAAAGAAACATTTAAGCTTGGAACTATGTCCGATTGTATGGATTTACGTTTATCTTAGAATACCAAATGATGAAAGGCGAAATGGGGAGGCTGGAACGAATTTTGTCGTTGCAATCGAAAACATGTATATCTTGGAAGTTTAAATTATAGTTTTTGAACGATTGAATTTTACTGTAAATGAACTTGGTAGGGCTGGCCTACTTTTCCATATATTTTGTTTTGGTCAATGTAGACAATAAAAACTGAGATCCGAAGTTATGACTACATGTAACTATGTTCTGGTCTGTGATCAGGGGCAGTTCCACATGAAGAAAAGGGGGGTACGTGCCCCCAGTTAAATTTCAACAATTTTTCTTATATATATAATTATGTGAAAAGATTGGTAGTTTAGTGATTAAATTGCTTTAGTGCCCCCACTAATTCCACGTCCAAATCCCATAATGCACCCACTATTTACATATTTTTTACTTTTTGCCTATCATAAATTTTGCATTAATTAATTGATCATGTTTCCATTTTCTCATTTTTTTAATTAGCTTCTTTATTTGCAATTGTGTATGTATCTAGTAAACTTTATTTTTCAAATGCTTTTCCATTTATTAAATCTTTACATCCTTCCAAAATAATCCCCTGCCTTTTATAGTTAAAGTAGATTTCTGGTTTTTTAAGCCACAATTTATGTTTTTCTATATCATAATTTTTTTTCAAGACTAAATATCTATAGAATAAAATTTAAGAAAACAAGAAGTTTTACAATGTTTTTCAATAAAATTCAAACGTATTATTAGAATAGATAAAATATAACACAATCATTTCTATATTTTTTGATGAAAAAAAGAATATTATAACATTTTATATTTATTTTTATCATGTTTATTAAAAATACAGCGCCCTTACTAAATTTAGGTTCTAGATCCGCCTCTAGGTATGTGATAGGCAATAGTTGGCAGACTTTCTTTCTTTAATTATTTTTGCTCTTCTTTCTTGTTACCCAAATCAACTATAGAATCTTTATTAACCAAAACTACGTTTATCACTAAAATCTTCAGAATAATTTACGATTAATTTATATTTTTATGTTCTTTTGAGATCCATTTCTTTCATATTTTACAAAAAACTTTTTTTTGTTAAACTAAGCCTAAAAATTTAAGAATATACTCCAAATTAATCTTGCCCACGATAAAGAGAATTTTCAAGATATGTTATTTTTAACAGACCACTTTTCAAAAATGTCACTATTCAAAAATTTTAATATCATTTATGGTTGGGTTAACTATGTTATATTAGAGTTTAATTTTTAAGGTTTAAGGTTTTTTAGTGATCAAAACATTTTTTAAGATTGAGGATTTTGAGATATAAAGTTTTAAATTTTTTTTATAAGTGGCATGTTTGTAAAAACCTAATTCAATAGTGGCATGTTCATAAAAAATAATTCAAATGGTATTTTTGAAATTGTCCTTATATAAAATACATTTTTTTTTATTTTAGCTTTTATATCATCACCGGATATAATTTGGCATAATTTAAATTTGAATAAATAATATTAAAAATAAAAAATTTCTACAGTTTTTACTACCAATCAAACTTTATTAATTTTTAAAAGTAACAGCCACAGTTCTAACAACCATTTTCTCTGCGGCCCAAATTCTAAAGTCACAGTCCACAGAGTCCTTTCCAATCATGTCCTAGATTTTGGAAGAATTTGAAAACGCATTATGCATGATTTTATAGGATTCCATCAAAATCACATAAAAAAATGTGAGAATTGGTTCTTCACAAATTTTTATTAGAATTCCATTATATTCCTTTCAAATAATAATACCATCAAAACTGAATAAACTTGAATAACACTACCATTTAGTGGAATTAGAAATTGGAATTCAAAAAACAGATATCTAAATAATAGAGGAATATGATGGAATGTTCAATTCTTTCAAATTCAATTAAAATCTTCAATTGAATAACACCCCCTTAATTTGGATCCATAAATATGATCTAATATATTTTGGTTGACTTCAAAGTCAATATTCGAAATAATTAGTACGAAAGAAAAACTGAAAAAAATAAAAGAAGACAAATCTTATTAATCATTGTTCTTATTATCAGTTCATCATGTAAGTTTCTTTTTTTGGCTACCTAATATGTAGCGTCTTTGTATTCTTCAACAATATGTTGATTTCATTACCTTTTTTTTTTTTTTTTTTTGTCGGCAAAGAACTTGTATTAATTAAAAGAGCAAGCCATCATAGATTCACATCCCACATTACAATCCTGCACCATAGGGTAATCATACCCAAGCAGGTTACATACAACCCTTGAAAGGGTAAGAGAATCCCTCGAGGGGGAAGATAAAATTCCCATAAAGGGAAAGAGCTAAATTCCCGTAACAGGAAACCACCACACAAACGACATAAAGCCGTTGTGGGGATACATCTACAAAATCGGTGTAAAACCGTTGTGGAGAACTGCCTAAAGGAACCACCACCAAATCGGTATAGAACCAATGTGGTGTTTCTAGAATGATGAGGACCCATAACTAATTTAACCCTAATAACTAGTACAGAACCTCCGACTACATACATACAAACACAAGGAATTAAAAAAGTACAGAGTATTTTACATATAATATTCAAAACCACACTAAACATTTTATTGATAAAGGCACATGGCAACACAAAAGTTATGGATATTAAGATGCCACGTGGTCTATGATGAGGTGATGAGGAAGCAAAAGCTCGAACCTTCTCGCATCTACGTCCGTCGTCGGAATTACCACCGGCAAAATATATTCCGGCAAAGCAATTCCTTGTTTCCTTCCGATTTGCTCGTGAGAAGATATTTCTTCGTCTCCCCGACTCATCAATCGAACCACTGAAATCACCAAACCGAAACCATCGAAACTTCAACTTGCCTTCGCGTCGGCTGTACAGATCAAAGCCACCATCATCATCACAGGTAGATCTACCATGAGAGATAGATCTAGAACTGCTAAAATCCGGGAAACCTTTAATCAAAATTCGAACCGAAAGCCATGGAAGATCGAGGAGTTTATTCATATAGAATCCTACTTGGTGCCACCGTCGGAAGGACGATGGACACCAACAAAAAGATTGATTATATTTGAAGAAGATCAGAAGCAATTTGGTCTAGAGAGAAGATAGAGAGGGGAGAGAGAAGATCATAAATGGATATAACCATTAAATTAGACGCTTACTTTCTATTTGGTAAAAGTCCTCAAATTCATTTTAAGGGAGAATAAGGTTATATACTATATATATATAACAGCCATTTAGGACATTAATATCTTAATGGAGATCAAATGTATTTTTGGGTGGGGTGTACAAGGGTTTGTTTGAAAAAGAATAAAAGAAAATCAATCTATTTCCCCAAGTATGATATTTAAGTATATGTACACCAAATTTTAATCTCTACCTATATATCCACCAATCGAAAGTTTCGCACCTAAATTCACACCAATCTAATACCAGATTGGTTTTCTGTATACCAGATCGGTTATACAACACCAAACCGATTTAACCGAATTTGAACCAGTTATAATCTTTAAACCATCTGATTTTGGATTTTTTTTTTCTTTTCTTGAATCCGATCATCTTAAAACTCTCTCTCTTGTCTTCTTCTTCATCAACTTAACTCTCTCACTGTCACAATAGTCAGAATAACGATTCCCAGAATAACAAGCTTTTCTTTGTTTCTTTGTTTTCTCAGAATAACAATCTTTTTATTTCCCAAAAATAAAAAACAAGCTTTTCTTAACATGTTCATTCATACCAAAAAAAAAGAAAAGAAAAGAATAACAAGCTTTCTTCATCGTGAAGCTCTCAGAGGAATTAAGCACAATAAATGAATCCTTACTTTGTGTTTCATCTATATAAGGCATTTAATCGAACACTTAGTGTGCAAATGAAGCAAAAATCTTCAACAAAAAAAAAATTTTAACAAAAAAAAAGAAACAAAAATGAAGCCCCTGTGAAGAAATTTGGTCTCAAGAACTCTATTCCGACCAATTTCGGCTCTGACTACGTTTTCCAGATTGTACCAAAGTAAGAGGTTCTGTTCTTTGTTGGTTCTTGCTCTTAATATCGATTAGGATTACAAATTAAGGTTACTGAGAGGAAAACCCAGCTCTGGTTTTGTGACAGAATCGATTGTGGTTTTGTGACAGAATCGATTGGACAGCAATTGCGGTTTCTTTATCTACAAACTCCGTGAAGCTTTACTCGCCGGTTACAGGTCAATACTTCGGTGAATGTAAAGGTCACTCCGACACCGTCAATCAAATCGCGTTTTCCTTCGCGTTTCCTCACGTTCTTACCATCAGATCTTGGGACACGAGAATCAGAATCAAAGTTAAATCTCTTTTGATCATTGAATAAAAAAACTGACCTCTGCGACGATTGGAATCGAATCGATGAGAAAGAGAAGGATCGAATTAAGAGTCTTGTTGCAGAGAGAAAGAGGTACTGTGATGAGGAGGAAGAAGAAGTAAGCAAGTGCGTGGCTACAAGGAGGAGAAGCCGAACAAAATTTGATCGTGAGCTTCGTGACAAAATTTTCTCGTTCTTCCGATTTCGATTTCGACAGAGAATTTATGGTTTTGCGTTCATTTTTTAGAGATTTTGATTTAGGGTTCTAAGAGGAAAAAAAATTGGGGATTTTAATTGGGATAAGTATTCTAATTGGGTTTTCGGATTTAATCCGGTTTACTGTTGTTAAAAAACCATCTCAAAATAATAAACCATCATTAACCGACATTTGTGTGTTCTGAGATTTTAAAATTTGAATTCATGTGTATCTGGATATGAAACTTTTCGATTGGTGTGGATTTAGGTGTGAAACTTTCGATTGGTGGATATATAGACAGAGGTTAAAGTTTGGTGTACATATACTTAGATATCGTACTTTTCGTGGGGAAATAGATCAATTTTCCAAGAATAATAGTATGCAAGTTCCTCCTTATCATAAAGTTAATTTGCCGTTGTTCATCCAAGAATATATATACGCTAGGCCTTATAAATCCTTCTTGAACAATTTAATCAAAGAAAAACAAACATTACAATATATTATAAAATTTAATTGATGCTCTTGTTTTATTTCATACTGGATTCAGACCCATGCAAAATATATTGTTGTTTATTCAGTTTTTAATCGAAAATTGTTAAAAAATAATATATTAAGTGAAAATCTATATACTCCATATAATAGCATACTTCTCGCCGAAGCACTTTTAATGCAGTGGTGTTCACACCACTTTCTTGGCACCTAGGTCGCCAGTTCGACCCCTCCTCCTTACGTGACGATTAAATAAAGTTTAGCTAATGGAATCGGCCTGACGAAAAAAAATAAAAATAGCAGACTTCTCTTTCCATCTAAGGCCTCCACGTCACCCAATTTTTAAAACACCACAACAACTTTCCGTAAATGAATCTCAATAATTATACACTTCTTTGATACAATTATATTCACGTAAATGTAGGCCAAATTATATTCCAAGATCCGAGAATCAGTTGGCTTTCGTAAAAATATTTGATATTCGAGAATCAATTAGCTTTCCTATCTGGAAGAGAGATATCTGACAACGTTTTGATCATACACGAATTACTACACTACCTCAAAAGTTCAAATGCAAAGAAGTATTGATCAATAGCAATTACACATTAAACTATACGTCAGACATGAGTAAAAAATGTATGATTGAAGAGAACGAGTACAATTTAACAATACCATTAATGAGTGATCCTTTTATAATAAAGAATCTTAGACAGCGTCAATAAGGTGGATTGAAATTGTTAACATAATTTGACGCCTAATCGGAGAATTATGTCTGTTGCAAGAGATGATGAACCCTATACGCTTCTTCCTCCGTCAACGTCAACACTTGCTTCCTCGTCACCGGTCCAACCCTCGAGAAGCCTTCATTGATCGGAAAATTTATAGATCTACGGTCATGATTTATCAAAGCTAGAAATTGTGTCCGAAAGGTAGAAAATGTAGAGTCTCATTTTTTTTTGTTTTTTTTTTTTGCTTAGCTTGGCATTCTGGTTAACCTTCGGTTTGATTCGGTTAATTCTTTAATTTCAAATCCATTTAACTCTCTTAAATAAAATGGATTGTAAGAATCCATTAAATTTTAATAACACTAGATTTTAATTGCTCATTTTTAATTTTAAATTCAAATAACAATATATTCCAAAAAAATTTAATAGAAAGGTTGTAAATAAATGAAAGAATCAATAACACCATACATTTCAAAAACTTTTAATAAAGATATTATGAATGCAATAACCAATAACACTTTTTAGCAAAAAAAGAATTAATAACACTAAACTTTTAAAGTACGTAAATCAACAATTGAATAATAATTAAATATGTGTGGATTTAGATTCTATTAAAATTCATTATGCAATAACACCCTCGTTATTTAAAAAAAAACAGTAAAGTAGTTTTACTCTAAAATAAACTATAAATACTTTTAGCAAAAAAAAAAGGAAACTGTAAATACTACACTTTGGCGTGATTAACATCATATTACTTCAAATTATATTTTAGATCCAAAATATGAATCATCTCATCTTTTTTACTCTAATTATTGTTTTCAGTTTTGGTTTGAGTACTACACAAAGATGTGATCCTAACATTTTAGAAGTGCGAAATGAACTCGATCATCAACTTCTTCTCAAAGTCAATTGTTCATCTAATATAGGTGATAAACCCAATGACCAAAATTTACAATACAATCAATCATATGTAGTTCAAATTAGAGAGCTTATGGACTCAAGAATAGTATGGCGTTGTACTTTAATGCAAAGTCAGATAATGAAGAATTCGTTTACCATATGGAGAGCATATAGAGGAGCATACAATCCACGATGTAATCAGATACGGCGATGGATTGCCAAACTTGATGGAATTTACTTAGAGAGTAATGTAGAGGGGCATCTTAAGAAGATGGGACGTAAATTTGTTTGGCCTATCAAATAATATGCTTTATTTTCTTCGTCCTAAAACTAATTATATATGAATTTTTTTGGGCGTATGAGCAAAATCATCATTCTGATTCAGGGTTAGAATATGAATATAATAAAATATAAGTCCATTTGTTATCTATGTATTTTGTATCAATCTTTTTTTTTTACAACAAACAAGCTTTATATTATCAACTAATAGTGTTTACAAGCTCATACAAAGAAGAGGATTGTTCAACAAAATTAACAACAACATTTGCTAGTCTTCTAAAAGTAAAAGGGATAGATTCAACATGGAGGATTCCATGGAGCTTGAGAGCGGAATAGCTACGAATGTTACCTACGATTAACTGTAACGAGTCGGATATTACAGAACAAATCCTTATATCTTCATCGATGGTGTGTGACAAGGCTGCTTGAAACGCCAAACCTTCATCGGATTTAGCCACCATAACCACATTGATTTTGGGTTTACACTCTTGAGCAAGCCACCATAACCATGTTGGTTTTGGTTTTACGCCAAGCTTTATGGTCGGATATACGCAGCGGCTGCGACAGGAGATGTCCACAAACAACAACCCATTCACCAACCTAAGGGAATCAAACACTGTCCCTAAAGCTACCCAAGCAAGCTTTTCTTAACAATACGTACTACACTTGAGAATATCACAAGTGAATCTTGTCTCAACAATTCACAATTCCAACAGTAGGACTTGTCTAAACTTATCTCTTTCTCATAAAGAGAGAATCGGTTACTAGCTACGATCATACATCTATCAACACTAACCTTGGACTCTAAAACCATTAGTGAATAAGAGAATTCGTGGGCTAAGCCCTCTAAACATTCTTTATCACGGCCCATTAATACAAGATCAGTGGGACATAAGCTTACGATTGGAGATCGTGATCGGAGAATAAACTCCAGATTGACCGTCAGAATGACCGGTGCGCTCACGAACCACCGCCAACGAAGTATAGATTGTATCAATCTATGTTTGAATGTTATCGATGTAATAACCGCCATTCATGTAATAAAGCTTTGTTCTCAGGAAAAAAATTGGTATTGGAATGCTTAATTCGCACTTGTATATTGTTATAATTGGCTAATGACATGCGACTTAAATTATTGACATGAGAATGTTGAACTCGTATTATTACACTAGTACTTTTAAAAATCATTGACCACATGAGAAAAATGGGGGAATCACCTCGGAAATAGTTGTTTTTTTAACCAATTTATTATTGTATTGGTGGTCAAAATTTGAATGTTTTCTTGTAATCTTATAGTTTTCAGAATTTTAAAAGGTATGAGCGTACCTAATTATAATACAGACAAAATCATTGTCTGATTTGATATCCGGGAATCAATTGGCTTTCGTAAAAATATTTGATATTCGAGAGTCAATCAGCTATCCTATCCGGAAGAGCGATATCTGACAACGTTTTGATCATACAAGAAGTACTACATTACCTCAAAAGCTCAAATGCAAAAAAAGTATTGATCAATAGCAATTACACATTAAACTATACATCAGACATGAGTTAAAAACATATGATTGAAGAGAACGAGTGAAATTTAACAATATCATTAATGAGTGATCCTTTTATAATAAATAATCTTAGACAGAGTCAATTAGGTGGATTGAAATTGTTAAATTATTGACGCCTAATCTGAGAAAAGATTTATGTTTGTAAATATAAATATAACAAATTATAATCATAATAGTATATAGCATATTGTATATCAAACTGTCATGAATAACACAAAAATGTAAAATTTATGTAGGTTTTTTTTTTTGTAAAAGTTATGTAGTTAACTGACCGTTTGATTCATATGTCTTAGTTATAATCATTGTTTGGATTTTTTTTCTTTTTCACGAGTCTTGATGTTACAATGTTTATCACATTGAAATACTGCTATCATCATTTTTTTTGCCATGTGTCACGTGTGCATACTCAAATTTTCCAGAACTCCTACTAACTTACCGAGTCACTTGATTATCAATTTTTTCAGAACTGCTAATTTATATCACAAAAACCATCACTTGATTAAGGATAAAGCTATAATTTGAATCCCAAATTACCATATTTAGTTGCTTAATTAACTACAACCATTCGGAGCAAATCCAACCCGTTTACCCGGCCCATCATACACAACTTGTAACGTCTTTTGCTGAACGTTTCCGAAAATCGCAGCTTCATCCTCGTTGCTATTCGCAGCAAACGCAAAACAAACCTGCGATTTTTTAATTGGATACCAAATCCCTCTCGGGTCAAGCTCCACGACGGCACCGCCACTAAATAAGAAGGATATTTTCGGGACTCTCGCCGTCTTAAATCCGGTGAGATCGTAACACGTGTCTAAGGAGGTTTGTGCTGACGAAGTGGTGGTACAATTCATCTTCTCCTTAAACACTCTCTTCAATACCTCGTACGCTTTTGGAGGAAGACGAGTAATCACGGTACCGGAATCGATTATAGCTCCGTGATTAGAGAATACGGTTAAAGGAATCTCCAATTTCTGATCGCCGACGGTTATACCTACGATATCGACGCCATAGAAAGATGGATCGGAGGAGGAGGAAATCGGCGTGAATTTGACGGAATTAGAGATTCCGGCGGATCCGAAGGTGAGATGACCGGTGTAGCTTGGGGAAGAAGGAAGACAGTAAGAGAAGATGTTGTTGTAGGTCGTCGCCGTCTGCGACGGAAATGAGAGATCGCTGCGGCCAAGACCGAGAAGTCCGGCGACTCCGAAGAAAAGTCCCTTACTGTTCTTACCGCAACCGAAGTTCACGCCGTCGAATACATCAGAGCTCGTTAAGGTAAATCTCTCCTTGGCTAAGAATCCGTGAGAATACGATTTATCGACGTATTTGATTGTGTAGCCGCAATTAGACGTCGAACGATCTCTACTGATACCTAAACCGAGGAATTGAGATTAGAAATTTGATTTTAAAATCTCGGTTTGATAATTTAAACCGGAGGAGCCGTACCTGCGGAAGTGAGAGAATCGCACACCGGTGATAAAAACGAAACTTTGGAGTAGGAGGAAGAAGAAGAAGGGTTAAAGATTGGTTCCTTTTGAGAGTAGCAAGATCTACCACATGGCTGGCATTGGATCCATGTTAAGTCGCTTCCTGTGTCGAACAATAGTGAAAGATCGTGTTTTGGTGTTCCGATTCCGAGTTTTACGATGTAGGTTCCCGAGCCAACCGTGTCCCAGTGGTTCGCCTGTAGTTCTGTTGATTGGCTCGGTCTGAGACGGTCTGTGAGCTTATTTGAAAGCTTTGAGTGGATAGAGTCCACGCGAGCCTGATCACGTATGAGGATATCGTCGTGGTCGGGGTTCGTCGTGGCTTTGTCGCTGCTAAGATGCGAGCACGGGCCGTGCTTGTTCACCACTTGCAGCGACGACTTGGTATTAGACGCTGGAACAGAGAAATTACCGTTTGAACACAAAGTTCTTACAATTATAGGAAGAAGGGTTATAAAAGATTTGACATAAAAAATTGAAAATTTGGTGGTTATTTTTACTAGCATTTCAACAAAAACACATTAGCATTTCTTTGTTTAATTGTAGAATTTTTTCACCTTTTGAAGAAAGAACACAAGATGATGATGAAGGAAAAAGAGAGCTAATTTGAATTGTGTGGAAATCAACTTCTCTTTCTTGAGCTCCCTCACTACAATCCCAATTGAGACATACACAAATGATTAAAATGATAAACAAGAAATTCATTTGTTAGGCTCATTTTAACACTCTCTCCCTCTCATCAACAAAATTGTTACCAAGTTAAATGTAATTGGTTTGGTCTTTTTATAACCAATCTAGTGGATCTTGTTTAAATTACAGGCTACCCATATATCACGTAAGTAGTGGATGTGGTTCTCGACGACTCCAAGTCTCCAAGTTGACTCGATGACTCCAAGTCTCCAAGTTGACCGTGACAAACGGGTTGTAGTATTCCACTTACTAATTAGTATGTAATTTTGTATTTTATCTCTAGAGTTTTCAAGTTTGACGTACTAAAGGGTTTGCAATATTCGCTAAATATTGTCTCCTAAGTTTGGCGAGCGAAATGGTTTGCAATATATCTCACTAAACGATTGATTTGATCATTAGATTTGTCTTTGGCCTATAAATTCTATAGAGTCAAATATCAATACTTGGTCTCTAAATCGTAAAATGTTTTATTGAATTATCTATGGTCTCATAAATGTAAGTATGTATGTAATACGATGCATTTCATTAATTATTTTGTTGGGCAAAAGCAATTTTTCATACGAACGAAACATTTATAAAGCGACTACAAGTATTCGAGATAAAATGCATGGAATTTGTCGAGATAAACTATAAATCAAACTGCCAGGAAAGAAGATTGAGAGAATGATATAAAACTTGTCGAGCTTGAATATTTCGATTTATGGAATTTGTGTGTTCTTGGTTTAATCTACACCCATGGCATTCGCAAGACACTCGGATTACATATTTCAAAATATTAGATTAGAAACAAGTTTTAACATTCTCCCAATCTTTCGTTCCATGGCGGTCTGAGGCATAACCATGAAATTGTATCCACTATTTGACTTTTTTTTTAAATTTTTTTTGAAAAACATTTTAACTGATTGTTAACATACATAATTAGTACATTAGTATAAAAACTTTCGATATAGTTCTCGTTGATCATTTATAAGAATACAAACTTTTTGAAGTTTGGACTTGTACAATATAAGTAACACAACCTCACTTTTATTTTCGTATAAATACTTAACAAACACCCATTCGGAGCAAACCCGACCCGTTACCCGCTTATACAAACTACACACACTTGATTAAGGATAAAATCAATATTTGAAACCCAAAATTACCATATTTGGTTGCTTAATTTATTTACAACCATTCGGAGCAAACCCGACCCGTTTACCGGGCCCATCATACACAACTTGCATCGTCTTTTGCTGAACGTTTCCAAAAACCGCCGCGTCACCATCGTCGCTATTCGGAGCAAACGCCAAACAAACACGCGATTGATCAAACCCATAAAAAACCCCCACCGGAGCCAGATCCACGACGGTGTCGCCGCTAAATGCGAACGAAATCTTTGGGACTTTCACCGTCGCCAAGTCCAATCCGGTGAAATCGTAGCAAGTATCAAGAAACGATTGTCCCGGCGCTGTAGCCTTGTAATTCGACATCTTCTCCTTAAACGCCGATCTAAGCGCTTCGTATGCCTTTGGAGGGAGACGAGAAATCACGGCGCCGGAATCGATTATAGCTCCAGGAGTTGAAAATACGGTTAAAGGAACCTCTAATTTCTTGTCGTCGACGGAGATACCTACGATATCGAGACCGTAGAAGGATGCGGATGAGGTTGATGAAATCGGCGTGAATTTGACGGAATTAGAGATTCCGGCGGATCCGAAGGTGAGATGGCCGGTGACACTACCGGAAGAAGGGAGACAGTAGGAGAAGATGTTGTTGTAGGTCGCGGCCGTCTGCGACGGGAACGAGAGTTTGTCGCGGCCAAGGCCGAGAAGTCCGGCGGATCCGTTGAAAAGTCCTTGATTATTCTGACCGCAACCAAAGTTAACGCCGTCGAAGACATCGGAGGTTGTTAGTGTAAATTTATCCGCGCCGATGTATCCGACGGAGACGGAACCATCGAGGTATTGCGTTTGGTAGATGCAATTAGACGGCGAGCAACGACTAGCGACTCCTGGAGTTGAAATTATAAAAATTGTAATTAAGGACCCGTGTTAATATAAACCGGAGAATTGTAAAACCGGGGAAGTTAAACCGAACCTGCGGAGCTGAGAGAAGCACACACTGGAGATGAACATGAAATGTTGGAGAATGAAGAAGACGAAGAAGGGTTAAAGATTGGTTCTTTCTGAGGGTAGCAATATCCAGCACATGGCTTGCATTGGACCCACGTTAAGTCGCTTCCTGTGTCAAATACAAGTGAAAGATCTTGTTTTGGTGTACCGATTCCAATTGTCACAATGTAGTTGCCCGAACCGATCGTCTCACCGTCCTTAGCCGGTAGACCTGTGGACTGGCTTGGCATGACTCGATTTGTGAACTTCTTTGAAAGCTTTGAGTGGATTGAATTCACGCGTTCTTGATCACGTCTAAGGATGTCATATTGGTCTGGACTTGCGGCCTTGTTGCCATTGCTATGAGGCGAGCATGGGCCGTGCCTATGCGCCACGTGCAGCGACGACTTGATATTGGATGCTGAACAAAAAATTCACGTTAGAAATAGCAAAAAGACATGAAAATTCAACTATCGCGGAAAGGAAGATGTAATAGAACCGATGATGATATATATAGACTAGTATTATGTGTTAGTTTTGTCGATGTGCCAGTCTAAATTTATACTCGGGTAATAGTATTCGTTGAGAAAGCAAAATCATATAAATTGAAACAAGAGAGCTTAACCTAACGAATTGAAGTAAGTTTGTTATGTGCGTTTTACACTAGTTTTTCTTTTTGTTTTTTAAAAAATTGTGGTTAAGATTTTTATGTAATTATTTTTATAATAAAATTATATAGTTTCAAGCAGGCCCGGCTCAAGACTGTGATGGGCCTGTGCCTTAAAAAAAAAAATTCTGAAATTTTGAAAAATTTAGGACTTTTTTGTCACATTTATAAATTATGGGCCCTTTTATGAATTTTTTAAATATTTAGGACATTTTTGCAAATAATTTTCAGCTGAAAAAGTGGATTTCACAGTGGGACCCTGTGCAGAAGCACAGGTCGCACAGCATCTAAGCCGGCCCTGGTTTCAAGACATATGTAGAGTGCAAGAAATCCAAATTGCATGGCACCTTGCAAAAGAATATATACACATTTGCGAAGTCATGTCTTTCACTATTTCAGTATTTCCTTCAGATCAATAAAAGTTAAAAGAGTTACAAATTAATTCATATACCTTTTAGTTTGCATGCAACGAAAACAAAAACAATGTAAAAAAATATTCAAGGGTTCTTTTTGTTGAAAAAATGGCAAAATTTGCGGAAAATATATGGTGTAGATAATATAAGTAAATACAATGAATGATTATAGATTATTGGCTAAGGTAAAATCACCTTTTGGAGACAAAACACAAGATGATGATGAAGGAAAAAGAGAGCTGAGTTGAATAGTGTGAGAATCAACCTCTCTTTTTTGAGCTCCCTCAGTACACACCCAATTGAGACATACACAAGTGATTACTATCATACACAACATATTCCTCATCATTATGCTCATTTTACTCTCTCCCTCGCAACAATAATTAGAAATGTTACTCAACTACATGAAATTGGTTGGTCCTTTTATAGCCAATCTATTAGAAATATTAAGTCGTCTCTAGTGAATGGTAAACGCTAGACTACTCACATAAGTAGGGACTCTCTAATCCCATTGATTGAGCCATTTGTGTGGACTCCAAGTCTCTCCAGGTTCAGCGTAAGAAATGGACTTGTAATATTCCACAAGATGATACATATGTAATCTTGTATTTTATCTCGTGACTGCAACTTTTCAAGTCGTGTATTAAAAAACGTTGTAGACTAAATATTTTATACCATTTATTTTTGTAGCGTATTAAAGGGTTTTTTATACTCCCCCGTTTCATTATATAAGATTTTTAATAGAAATATTTTTGTTTCATTTTATAAGATGTTTTACTAGTTTCTATGCAGGTTTTAATGTGATTTGATACTTTTGTCCTTCTAAATTACGTAGTATTATATATGATTGATTGAGTTATATTTTTAGTTAATTATTAAATGAGATTTTGTTTGTATTTATTATTTTCTTAATTCTCGCGAAATAAATCAAAACATCTTATAAAATGAAACGGATGGAGTATAATACTAACTAAATATTTCATGTTATTTAATTTTGTAGCGTATTAAAGGATTTCTTATATATCTCACTAAATGATTGACTGAGTGTAAAAAGCTAGTTGTTAAAAGTATTGCATATGATGCTCTTTGTGGATATCAAAAGTCAAACTATGTGTTTTAGGAATTTATGTTTAGGGTTTAAATAGGGAGGGTTAAAAATTTACTTGATAAACAAAGATCAAGCTGAGAAAAATCTTGTTTCTGGATTGAGTGGGAAATGGATATAGTATATGAAGTTTGCTTATTGAGATGAAAGCAAATCATCATATTTCAGAGAGTGAGATCGTAGTTTTGAAATTTCACGGCGTTGCATTGGCAGCTTGAGAGTATTCATAACCTTAATTGTGAAGTCAAAACCTAATTCACTTTTTTAATTTAATTATTTTTGAATTTCATTCTAGTTATTTACTCGAAAACGAAATTGTGGAAACTGTTTTTCTTTTCTTTTTTAACCGGGAGAATCTCAAACCGAAACTAAGCTAATTCAATCTTTATCAAAAAAAGAAATTGTTTGTTTATTATTATTGGAACATGTTCATTTTATTTCGATTCTTGAGACAAGACAAAAAAAAAAAACAAAAATTTATATGAAAATCAAGAAGAATTAGAATCAGAATCTAAATCAAGAAGATCGGTGGTTAGTGAATGGAGTTGAAGTAATACTCAGAATCAGAATATATCAAAAGCTATGAAGCAAAGAAACGAACCAAAAGTTTCTTCTAAAGAAAGAGAAAAAATCTTGTGTAAATCCAAAAGAAGAAGACTTATCTTGAAATGCTTTAAAGTCTTTAAACGTAGGTAATAAGTTTAATTAACCATGTACAAGCACTTCGGCTGTAAACTTCCAAGCACCTTCTCTGATATGACATCGTCTTTTTGGCTCTAACCTTTCTTGTTTTGCATAGAAATGTCCCAATTCGATTCTACCGTAAAAAAATGGTTTGTTTATTTTCATACATGTTAAAATCGCGGATTGATGGCGCTGCTTTCGTGTTCAAATGTGGTTTTTGCCGGCTTAGTTGGTGCATTCCATGGATTTCAACTTCGAGTCTATACGGGATATGCTCTTCCGTTGGAGTTCTTCTTAGGTGTGATAAATCAGTTGGTCTTTTTCTCCATCGTCTTTTGAAGGTTCAAGAATTCTTGTTAGACCCTCTTTATTGGAGATATCTCATTGAGATATCCTTTAATTGTCTTAATAATTTTAATATGGCGTTTTTTAAGAAAATTTAATTTTGTCATTAAAACTAATGTTAAGTTTTTTGAATCAATTAAATGGAACAAATGTTAAATGAATCTCTCATTGGTATCTTATATGAGACACTCTTACGATAAGTCTCCCATTCTCCCTCCTTTTTTTCATTATATGTAATTATGTAAGGGCATGTGCATTGTATACACTCTCATCAAAACTTTTATGAAGATCTAAAAACTTTTTAGAATTAAATATATTAAATTTTAGGAATCTCGAGTGTTTAAAACCAGAAAAATGATCCAATATATTAAATTTTAGGATCTTGTTTTAGACACTCAAAACTCCTAAAATTTAATATATTTAGACAATTATGAAAGTGTCACTAAAGCACATGTCCTAAATATTTCCATGAGATACCATGGAGATACTTTTAGTTTTCTTACTTAAAATAAATTATTAAACTTCAATCATACAATTGCATTCCACACAAACACACTTCGTATAACTTATTTGGCAAACAACATGTAATTTGGATACCATCATGGTGGTAACTTAATTATTTACAAGCATACGGAGCAAACCCGACCCGTTTACCCGGGCCATCATACACAACTTGCATCGTCTTCTGCTGAACGTTTCCAAAAATCGTAGCCTTACGCTCATCGTTATTCGCAGCAAACGCCAAACAAACACTCGATATACCACCAGACAAAGACAAAACCCCCACAGCATCCAGATCCACGACGGTGTCGCCGTTAAACGCGAACGAAATCTTCGGGACTTTCACCGTCTGCAATCCGGTGAAATCATAGCAAGTATCAAACAGCGATCGTCCCACCGTAGTCTTGTAACTCGACATCTTCTCCTTAAACGCCGATCGAAGCGCTTCGTATGCCTTTGGAGGGAGACGAGTAATCACGGTTCCGGAATCGATTAGACCTCCCGGATTTGAGAATACGGTTAAAGGAATCTCCAATTTCTTACCGTCGACGGAGATACCTACGATATCGATACCGTAGAAGGATGCGAATCTGGTTGACGAAATCGGCGTGAATTTGACGGAATTAGAGATTCCGGCGGATCCGAAGGTGAGATGGCCGGTGAAACTACCGGAAGAAGGGAGACAGTAGGAGAAAATGTTGTTGTAAGTCGTCGCCGTCTGCGACGGAAATGAAAACGTATCGCGGCCAAGGCCGAGAAGTCCGGCGGCTCCGTTGAAAAGTCCTCGGTTTTCCTGACCGCAACCAAAGCTAACGCCGTCGAAGACATCGGAGGCCGTTAGGGTAAATCTCTCTTTGGCGAGAAATCCCTGAGTAGATGAGTTATCGCCGTATCTGATCATGTAGCCGCAAAGTGCGTCCTGAAATTGGATTAGAAAAATGTAATTAATATTTGGGTTAACGTAAACCGGAGACAACACATGAAATTTGCAAAACTGAACCTCCGGATATGAGAGAATCACACACTGGAGATGAACATGCAACGTTAGAGTATGAAGAAGACGAAGAAGGGTTAAAGATTGGTTCCTTCTTAGAGTAGCAAGATCCAGAGCAAGGTGTGATATGTCATGGTTTTTACCTAGTTTAAGTCATGATATAAATCCTATATCTAGAGTCTTTGTTGTGTTTTGTGTTGGTTTTAGAGTTTTTACAGAAACTAGACCGATTAGAGCAGAAAAGATGTTTACTGGAGCTTTTGGAGCATTTTGGAGTATCGAGGAGGAAAGAGCTGAAAAGATCAAGTCAAAATCGGACAGAAGTGCAAGTGTCGATCGACACACATTATGGCTGTCAATCGACACGAGTTTTGGCGAGACAAGAAGATTTTCCAGAGAGTCTTGTGTCGATCGACACACATTATGGCTGTCGATCGACACGAGTTAATTTCAGACCAGATTTTAATCAGAAGATTTCCGTTTTTGCGAAGAAGTTTCCAGATGTTTACTTTTCTTTTCTAGTCGGTTTAGAACCTCTATTTATACGGTTTTAAGCCATTGTTTAGGCATCACGCTTTATTTTAATTAACTCTTTGATATATCTTTTAATAAAACCATGTTTTCTTCATTCGATATGTCTGAGTAGTTTCTTTGTTAGGTTTAGGGATATTCGAAAGTGTTTGATGAATTGCTGAATCTGATCTGATTGTTAGGATAATATCATTAGAATGTTCTTCATCTTGACTTGCTGTTAATGCTGATTTTAGCGTCATGAACTGAAATCTGATCTTAAGATAATTAATAGAAACGACAGTTTGATTGATTTTCTGATCTAGTCTTTGATGAGCAAAATTCCTATTCGCAAAGGAATTTGGTTTAGGGTTTTGTGAACAATTGAACCTGAAATTAATGCTTGTTTAGATTCATAGGATTCGCAAAGGAATTTGGTTTTCTTGGATTTATTCATAGATAATATTCGCAGCGGAAGCTGGTTTGTTTTACTTTCGTGTTCATGTTCAAGAACTTTGCTTTAATATTCCTATCAACTGATTTATCTGCAATTTTGATTCACTGGAGATTTCCCTGTGCCTAGCGTCTTTCTCTTATTGATTCACAACCGTTTTTAATTGCTTATTTACTGCTTTAATATTATTCTTGCCTAGCATAATCTGAACCTGATAATCTATTGTGTTTTTCCTGATTTCCTGTGGATTCGATCCTAAAGTATTATAACTGATCTCTTAATTTGAGAGAGTTTAGCTCTAGGTTAATTTGAGCTTATCAAGATGCGCATTGGATCCATGTTAAACTGCTGCCTGTGTGGAATACTAGTGACAAATCGCGTTTTGGTGTACCGATTCCTATCGTCACGATGTAGTTGCCCGAACCGATCGTGCTCCCGGCCTTAGCCGGAAGATCTGTCACCTGGCTCGGCTTGACTTGATCTGTGAATTCCTTTGAAAGCTCTGCGTGGATGGAGTCCACGCGTTCTTGACACGTCTAAAGATGTCATCTTGGTCCGGACTTTCGGTGTTGCCCGAGCATGGTCCGTGCTTGTGCACCACGTGCAACGACGACTTGGTATTAGATACTGAACAGAGAAATTCGCGTTAAAAATAACGATATGAAATTTTCAACGTATTCGCGAAAATGACATCTAACCGAAAGGATGATGATATATAGATTTGCAGTTTGTGTAAGTATCGTCAATGTATCACCATCCGGATTTATACTATGTATAAAATTTGTTGAGAACAAAAAAAACATCTAGTAGAACTATTGTTATTTATTCTCCATTCGTCTTATGAATGGGTCGTTTTACACTAGTTTTCTTTCGATTCAAGAAAACAAGAGAAATTGTAGGTTTATGATTATAAAATTATAGAATTTCAAAACATCTAATTCATGTTATATTCATCTATCTCACATATATATAAGTAAACAAAATGAATGATTAGAGATCGAATTGGCTAATCACCTTTTGGAGAAAGAACACAAGGTGATGATGGAGAAGAAAAAAGAGAGCTGAGTTGAATTGTGTGAGAATCAACCTCTCTTTCTTGTGCTCCCTCAGTACAACCCCAGTTGAGACATACACAAACGATTATTATGATATTCAACACATTCCTCATTATTATGCTCATTTTACTCTCTCCCTCGCAACAATAATTAGAAATGTTACTTAATTACATGAAATTGGTTGATCCTTTTATAGCCGATCTATTTGCTGAAGAAATTAAGTCATCTCTAGTGAATGGTAAACGCTAGGCTACTCACATAAGTGGGGACTCTAATTTTATTGAGTGACCCATTTGTGTTTCATGTTTGTGTGGACTCCTAGAGTCCTTCCAAGTTCAGCGTAAGAAATGGGGTTGTCATATTCCACAAGATATTGATATTTAGTTTTGTATTTTATCTCTTGACTCCAACTTTTCAAGTCTTGCATGCATACTAAAAGACGTTGTAATTATTATTTTTTAAGGATTTTCAAATAAAAAGCAAAACTAACTTTGACGTCATATAGTTAGAGCAAGTTTTATAAAAGAAGACGAATACTAAAATTAAGTAGAATCTTTAGAGGAGAAAAATATCTAGAGAAAGAAAGTCTCTAGAGACTCCTAATTGGATGGTTAGCGGCCGTCTCGGCCACCACACCCCTGGTTACTTCGTCAATTTAAAGTTGTCCATTGGATCTCTTGGATTTTTTTGCGTTGGTTTGATTGGCCTTCCTCCTCGGATCTTTTGAAAGGCGATACCCAACTCATAATCTGAAAAATCTCCTAAGTGTAAGGTAGCAAATTGATTGCTACCAAAAACATGTAATTGTACAGTTTCATGACATAAACTTGTTAAAGGAGGAGTTGAGATAGTTACCAAATAAGAAGGAATGCAATATGATGATGTAGTGTCAGTTGGAGAAGAGCTGCTAGAAACATTGGTGATTGTAGTTGTCTTAATTAAATATATATATTAATTGATTCTTGAATTTCATTCTAGTTATTTACTGGAAGATGAATTTGTGAAAACTAATTTACATTACTCTCTTGCTATGTGTGCACTCAAAATTTCTAGAACTTCTTTTTCTGGATAAAAGGTTTAATTGTATACCAGCTATTAGTATTTGACAGAAATACAATGATAAACTAAGTAAACAGAAAGAGCAAAAAACTAACACCAAAGAGTAAATCAAACTAAACTAGGAAATCAACAGAGTATAGGAAATCAAATGTAATTACCAACAAGTGAAGGTTCCTCGGCAAGCATGAGTATAGATGCAAAAGCTAAAAGATTGGTTTCAAGTTGTACCACACCACTACCTTTCATCCTCTTCACATCTAGAATCACTTAACGGAGTGATTGCTATGAAAGACAAGAAATTCTTTCAGAATTGTTACGATCTCATAGATTCACTTGAAAAAAGTGTACTCTTTTTGATGGATATTATTTGAAACAATAATCAACTTTGTCGCTGGTAAGCTTGTATAAGTTGTGTTATTTGTTGTTTGTTTGTTTTCTACTTGTTTTGCATTATGATATTTGAGAACTCTTTTTTTTTTTGACAACAAACAACTTCATATCATCAATAATGGAGTTTTACAAGCTCATACATAGTAGATTTTGCAACAACATTAGCAACAATATTTGCTATTCTTAAACTAAAACTGAAAGAGATAGATTCTTCATGGAGGAAACCATGAGGCTTGGAAGCGGGAGCGCTACGAATGGCGGCACTGATCAATTGTAAGGCGTCGGATTTCACCGAACATGACCTTATATCTTCATTGATGGTTTGCGACAAGGCTGTTTTAATAGCCAAGTCTTCATCGGTTTCAACCACCGTCACCATATTGGTGTTGGATTTACACTTATACTTTAGACACCAAAACCACAAAGGTTCTGGATTTACACCATGACTTACCACCATCACCATATTGGTGTTGGATTTACACTTATACTTTAGACACCAAAACCACAAAGATTTTGGATTTACACCATGACTTGTTGAACCGTTGAGACATATACGGTTCAAAACAATTGCATACTTCAATATCATGTATCCATTCAAAGGAGTTGTATTGTACAGTAGCAAAATGCAAGCCATTTTAATCGATAAACCTAGAGTACTAAGCTGTGGCCTAGGGAGTTTTACCATGAAAGGACCTCTCACCGAGGTTATGATTACCAGAGGGAAGACAATGATCTTCCTAAGCAAGTAAGACATGGTCCTATCAAATACCAAAAGTTGAGACTGCAACTTACATATGCCCAAGGCAGTAGAGGTTCGTTTCACAATGGAGGACATTGGTGAAGAGTCTGGAGGATCAAGTGGTTCAGGGGGCTCGGATTGATTCCCCACAAGCCCCATTGTCAATAACGAATCTGGCCATGGAGGAGACGACATCATTGTTACCGGATCTGGCCACTTTGAGAGAAAAACACCAAGTATGACGAGCTTCGACCTCACCGGCTTTGGATTTAAGCCTGTGTCGGCAAAACATCCATGGCTAACAACCATGGCGGTTGAGACGAGAGCGCCACCATTAGATTCCGGTGAGCGAGTGTATTTTGACTTAACCGAAGCATGACTTGAGCATGGATCTGGAGGCTTCGGTAGTTCCAGTTGCTCTGGAGAAAGACCCACTTGTGAATTGGAGAGAGAGACCAATGAAGGATTCCTCACAGCAACATCGACGAAGACTAAGTCGCTAAGTGAGATCCAGTCGGAGGAGGAGGCGATCCAATCGAGAGCCGTGATTTTCGAAACCGCACGAGATGACCACTCACTGGAGACCCAGGTTCGTGGTTAACCCCGGAACAGGTTCCGAGTGTGAGAAGCATGGCTTCTCAAACGAACAAAACGGCGGAGGAGATCTGCGGTGAATCCATGGATCTCGGTGGTTGAAGGATGAGAAAGGAAGAGGAGGGAGAAAGAAGAAACATTATTAGCCACAAAAGTCCCTTGGAAAAGAATCTAAGCAATATATAAGGGATATGGGCCAATCCACTCATTGCCAATTGGTTTTGAGTTGGAAACCCATATTCTAACATGGTATCAGAGCCCACGATCCGCACAGTACAACCCGATCCATAATCGATCTGAACCAAAATTGGTCTATCGATCCTTGCCCGAATATTCCGAGATTAACGGCCAAAAAGCCAGCATTTCGAAAGGGCGTATTAGGGACAAAAGTCCCATGGAATATATAAGGGATATGAGCCAATCCACTCATTGCCAATTGATTTTGAGTTGGAAGCCCAGATTCTAACAGCTAGCGGCGGCTGCGGATGAGGGGAGGAACCCTAATTCACCATGGAATCGCACATGAGAGAGAGAACTAAAAAAGTTAAACCCCTTTTAGTCGGTAATAAGCATTTCTTTTATGTTGTGATTTCAAGGCATCCTGGTGAAATTTTGGAGAAAACACCCGCTTCAGAGTGAAAAAAATTCCGAAATTTAGTGAAATAAAAACGATATTTGAGAACTCTATTTCTCTTTTGTCTTTGCTTCTTGTTTGATAGTAAAAATCTACCAATTACTTATTGTCTTAAAACCAAACAACTTGTCTTAATGTCAATATGCTTTTTAGGTTCCCTGTGTGATTCCCGCCACTTCCATGTGTTACAGTTCATAGCCGTTAATAAGCTTATTTAGTTTCCCATTTTCAAGGGAACCGGGTTTCTTATATAGTGTCCCAAGATTTTGAGAAGTGAAAGAGTTTTTTTCGGTCATTAAAATCCCAAATTTATTGCCTTTTCAATTTCTCCAAATCTACCAAATTATCAAAACTTACATACAGAAGCAGAAAGAGGTAGTATGTGTTATTTTTATGAGAATACGAATGGCTTTGTTTTATGTTTCTTAGATTTCTACCATCTATATAAAGAAGTATATAAGAACAGGCATGAACCAACTATTATTAAGCTTTGTGCCAGTTCTTTAGTTTCTTTATACTAACGAAAACAAAAATAATAATCCCGGGTCCTCTAAAGTAAAGAGAGGAGAAAGTTTACATGCTTTTCTTATAGTTTACGGTTTGATTTTTTTGTCAACTTCGATTTCAAGTTTCTAGAGATTTTATTAACTTGAGACAACTGTGAATCATCTTATTCTGCATTTCTTTATTTCCTAGTAAAACCCCAAAAGGGTTGTTCTCGTTGGTTTTGTGTTTGTTGAAATCATGCCGATGTTACGGATGATTCTACAATGCGTTGAAATTCGAGCTGAACTAAAAATCAAACCGCCATGGAAAGGAGATTGAGAGAATGATACAACTTGTTGAGCTTAAGGTATTTTGATTTATGGAATTTGTGTGCTCTTGATTTAATCTATTCCCATCGCCTTTGCAAGACACTCGGATTACATAAACCAAAATATTTCAATGAGAAACAAGTTTTAACATTCTCCCAATCTCTCTTTCCATGGTGTTTTGAAGGCATAGCTCATCTCAAATCTCAAAGCTTTTCCGAATTCTTCATAATCTCAGTTGAATTACAAATATTTTACTTTTTCGGCTTAATTTTTTTTTTTTTTCATTACCTCATCAAGTAACCATGAACTGATTGTTTTAATTACCCACTATTTGACTTTGACTGATTGTTAACATACATTAATTAGTACATACGCTGCAAGACCAATTTATGGCCAAACAATTTTGTCTTCTTAACTTATGTTTTTCTTCATTTTTGAGGTACTCTCAGCTAGCCAGGGGAAGAGACTTTGGAAGAATGGTTAAGTTTGTTTTTGAGTATTAAGTTTTAAGTATTCGATGAAGAGCTTTGGAATTGTGATGAAAAACTGAAAGTTGATATTGGAAGCGACCGATGTATTGTTGAAGATTGATCAAATCTCATAGCCTCATAAGATTCTACCGATCTTCAACATCACATCCGTCGCTTCCTCCATTTTCGCTTTTCGGTGTTTCTCATAGTTCCAAAGCTCTTCATCAAACAGAGGAGGTCTAATTGGCTATATGGTTACTAGGATTTATGGATATAAATTACTATTTTGGAACGTCTTTCTTTGAATTGTGTAACAGAGGAATGTGAATTGAGTAACAGAAGAATTCATCAATGTTGTTAAAGGCATTTTTCATATATTCAAATGTCCAATTTGAGCTCTCATATGGTTTGCCAACTTCAATCTGTATTATTTATCGAATATTGGAATAAAAATGTACTACTTCTGTTTTCCAAAGATTAATTTTTTGGGTTTTTTCTTTGTTTTTGAAAGATTAAGTTTCTACACTTTATTATATGTTTTTACGTTTTACCAAGTGATTAAATAGTTTTTTAATCAATTAGAAAGAGAAAATTAGTGTGATGTAGGTAATAGAATTATTGAAAAACAAAAAAGTAAGTCAAAAAGGAAAAATAAATAATTAGTTAACACAATTATTTATTGTGTCTTAAAATATGTGAAAAATCCAAAACATAAATATCTGAAGAACAGAGGGAGTACAAATTAACACTTTTGGGCTTCTATAATAAAAAAGTACAATAATAGTTGTTGTATAGCACAATTTTATTACTATACAATTTACTTCAACACCTTTAACACTCTTTACCCAAAATTACACACTTGATTAAGGGATATAGAGCTAATTTATGCCAAATCCATAGATTAAAAACTTTACCTTTTTCATTAATTGATTAACTGCACCCATTTGGAGCAAACCCGACCCGCCCACCCGCACCATCATAAACAACTTCTAGCGTTTGCTGCTGAACGTTTCCAAATATCGCAGCGTTATCCTCATCGCTATTACCCGCAAACGCTAAACAAACCTGCGATATCTTAAACGGATACAAAATCCCTTTCGATCCAAGCTCCACGACCGCACCGCCGCTAAACGAAAACGCAACTTTTGGAATCGTCACCGTCTTATACCCGGTCAGATCGAAACACGTGTCAAGAATCGAAACAGCCGACGTAGACTTATACTTCGACATCTGCGCCTTAAACGCGCTGCTCAACGCCGCGTAAGCTTTTGGCGGTAAACGAGTAATCACGGTACCGGAATCGATCAAAGCTCCCGGAGTAGAGAACACTGTCGACGGAATCGCTAATTTCTGACCGCCGACGGTAATTCCGACGATATCGAGACCGTAAAAGGAGGTTCCGTCTGTAATCGTTGAAATCGGAGTATATTTGACGGAGCTTGAGATTGTGGCGGATCCGAAGGTGAGATGTCCGGTGTATTTAGAGGAAGAAGGTAAACAATAAGAGAAGATCTTATTGTAGGCCGTCGCCGTCTGCGACGGAAACGAAAGCTTATCACGGCCAAGACCGAGAAGCCCGGCGACTCCAGTGAATAGTCCTTGATTATTCTCGCCGCAACCGAAATAAACGCCGTTAAAGACGTCGGAGGTCGTTAGTGTAAATTTATCCTTAGCCAGAAATCCAACAGAGAACGATTGATCGCCGTATTGAATTCCGTAAACGCAATTTGACGCTGAACAACTTCCGGCGTTTCCTATTTAGAAAAAAAAACCGGTTAAGATAACCGGAGTTAACCACAATTGACAAATTCTGAAATCGAACCTGTTGCAGAGGAGAGGGAGCTGCAAGGAGCTGAAGAACAAGAGACGTTGGAGTAAGAAGACGAAGAAGAAGGGTTAAAGATTGGTTCTTTTTGAGAGTAGCAACTTTTAACGCATGGTTCGCACTGAGTCCAGGTTAGGTCGCTTCCGGTGTCGAAGATAAGAGAAAGATCGTGTTTTGGTGTACCGAGTCCGACCGTGACGATGTAGTTGCCTGAACCGAGTGTGCTACCGGATGTAGCCGGTAGATTTGTTGATTGGCTTTGTCTGACTCGGTCTGTGAGTTTCTTTGATAGTTTCGAGTGGATTGAGTTTATGCGCGCTTGGTCGAGTCTTAGGATTTCGGTATGGTCTGGAGTCGTGGCTTTGCCTTTGGTTAAAGGTGAGCACGTGCCGTGTCTGTGTCTCACGTGGAGTGAGGATTTTGCATTAGACGCTGGATATAAAGATGATTTTCACGTTAGGAAAAGAGAAAATTTCTTCGAGTTATGTATCTAAATAAAATGGCACTATTTTTTTGAGGTTAATGATATGTAATTGTTTCTTATCATTTTAAATAATTGGAGTCAAAAACAGATTTGAATTAGTGAGTTAAGTCACTGAGCTAGCTAACAAAATGTTGATTACGACATATGCACTATCACTTTCCCTACAAAACATAAAACATTATACTAATCATCTTACAATCGCTTTCATAGACTAATATTAATATGAAGAGAAAATTGTGAAAATGGGTAGTTTTCAAAATCGTATAATTTGTAGATAGAGATTTTTAAAATTCATTAGCCTAATATTAATGCCTTAATGACAAGAATTTGGCATTTATAACCTTAATTTAGGGCAAATAGCTAAATATACTATTTAAAAACACATCTTGTAAATATAATGTTTTCATAATAAATATACCAAGAATGCAAATATATCAAAGGAGCATACTGATGAAATACACACACATGTCACATGTGAATATGTATATCTCTATTCGTTTACCTTATCTCTATATCTTTTTTTGGTTTGGGTCAAATATCTATAGCTAAAACCCAACGAATCATCAGAAACTGAATTGGCTAAAGAAAAGCATTACCTCTGGTAGAAAGAACACAAGAAGATGATGGTGAAGGGAAGAGAGAACTAAGTTGGATGATATGAGAATCAATATCTCTCCTCTCTCTTTCTCGAGCTGCCTTAGTACAATCCCAATTGAGACATACACACAAAATTATTACTATGAACAGCAACAAATTCCTCTTTATGCTCATTTTTGCTCTCTTCTTTTTCTTTTTCCTCTCCCTCACAATAATTAAAGTGTCACTCAATAAGATGAAAATGGTTGGTCCTTTATAACCAATATGTTTTGCTAAGAAAGTCTCTAGTGGAGGTTGTTAAACTTTAGAAGCAATCCAGTCATCCACATATCACATAAGTTAGGGGATTCTATTCCATTGGTTTTATTAACCACTTAGATAGTGACACATCATCTAGCAAAGGAGTATTATTGTTATTTTGTGTCTCATCTTTCACACTCCAAAATTTAGCACCATGAAAGAGGATAATATTCCATTTATTGATTCATTGATTAATTAGTAAAACTAATTAAGTTGGTGTCGAATTATGCATGGATGTGTGTGGTGGATGTCGGTTGATTAATTTGTGACATAAAATTTTTAATTAGTCAAATTCCCAATGAATAATTTATTAACTGAAGACACATGTATAGTTTGTTTCTTAATCAAAGCATGATTATTGTGATCTCCAACATGATATTTTGGCTCAATAATGGAATGGTCGATTTTTTTTCTGTTAATAATGGAAGAGTCGATTCATAAGCTTGATATTACTAAAGCGAACAAAATTATTTAATAATTGCAAGCAATAAGTGTTGCTTATCGAACTAGAATTCATAGTGATATCGAAGTAACCAGAAAACGAAAGCAATATATTTAGGCAATTCATTTTCATCCTCTCACTTGATTCAAACCTCTCTTATGAGTTTCCATGTAACTACCTAATAATATGTTTACATTAAATGGGAAAAAGTTATTGCTTCACGAAATCGATATCCAGAAAATATTTTATGTAATTATTAATAAGCATTTGGTAGATTAACCATTCTTCGCATGAACTTGTATAACATGTAAGCTCACATCTTTTAGTATATCACTGTGAATCTGCAATATACACGAAACATACATAGTCCAAGTAATTTATTGTTTTTTAGTTTGTGAAGTTAGACGACAGTCCCATACTAAAATAATCATTATACGTACACTACTATGGTTATCAAAATGTCAAATCCAAACTGTTAAATTTAGTAGGTAATTAATGTATCTTTAATATTTGACTAAACTAATAATAATTATTTGGTTGCGGTGAGAATAACCAAGGACATTTCACCTATACACTGAACTTTGCCATCTACACATTTCAATATTTGACTAAACTAAAATATTACCTTTCCACTAGTTTCCAACACGTGAATTTGTTTATGTCTCATTATACTTATGAAATAATTTTTTTTAACACGTTTTCTTTTCGTCGGTCTATTTTGAAAGTCATGCACGTAAATATTTATATTGCTACCGTGAACCAAATTTTTGTTCATCATGGTAAATTATTTTGAATATAAAGAACATAATAATATACTGTACGGTTGTACGAAATATATTTTATAAAATGATATAATTCTTTTTTTTCGGAGAGTGATTGTAATTGGTGACCGAAAACATTCATGTATGATTGAGTAATAAGTCCACAAAGAACCTCAGCTAATTGGATGTGTGGGCCTCGTTCATTTTCCGGAAAACAATAATTTGTGAAAACTGTAATGAGTACAAGTGGAAACAAAAGATAAAGATTCTAATAAAGAATCTTTTATTTTTCTCTAATAAAGAATCTACATGTAGGGAAGTGGGAGAAAGCTGGAATTTGTATCATAATTTCTAGAAGCCTAAGAAAATGACTAATATCGCCTAATCACATTCACATGTTGTGAGTTTTGAAAACTCGACAGTCGCCAAAGTTCACCGTTTGCATTGACTTACAAGTTACAACTTCTCGGTGATTATTTTGTTACAATTTGCATTAGAACTTTTTTTTTTTTGATTATTGTAAATTGAGTAGTTATGGGAAGAGTTCTTAGCGTTTGGTATATTTACCAAAATCTAATTGAAACTTTACTAATTAAAAACTCATATATGATTATTTGACTCATTAATAATGTATGTCGTTGGTTCCCAAATGTGATATTCATTAAAAACTTGATATTTCCATATTGTATCTACAGAAGGTGGATGATATTTATTCTATTCACTAAAAAAAACTGAATACTGGTGACCTATTTTTTTATGGGAAATTGGGCTTAATAACCAAACAAAAAACAATAATTAAAAAACTAACTAATTAACCTATATCTAATGGTTGATTTTTGGCCATATACCCCTACTTTTGTTACTTTCTTGATTATTAATTTTTTTTGGGTTATTTAGCAAATTAACCCACTTATTATTATCTCTGTCACATACTAAAATACATGTTTTTTTCGAAGGTTTGTATACATGAAAACTGAAGTACATAAAACAGTGTTTTATAAAGATGAAGATGAGTGCACTCATCCTTCTTCATTCCTTGTGTTTTATCTGTCCCTGCTATATACCATCCTCAACCTCAAACCGCACATGTCTTTTAGTGGTGACCACTATACGAAAATATTGAGGTACAATTACGAATAAATAAAAAGAACAGTTTTGCAAAGGACAATTAATTGTGGTTTTGCAACCAATTGTAAATAGGATTTTTACATAAAAATCAGAAGTTAGTTGTCACATTCCACCATGACTTGTGTGTTTCATCCGATGAGTTTCCCACTAAGATATGATACAAGATTGAAATTAAATACGACCACTCATAATCCATAGTGGGGAGATATAAAGAGAAGATCAAAAGGAGATTCCTATGTAATAATAATTTCAGGTTTATATATTAATAAAAATAGATTGGTTAGCTAGTCTTAATTACGTACGTACCTGTGCATGTTGCAGCGTTTTAATCGAATTAAAGCTGTACTAATTCATCCACACAAAAATAGAGAAAACTATACTATTATCCAGAGGGTAAACATGTATCACATTTTGAAGCAATTAAAACGGAATGGGTCTAATAAAGGCCCATTAGATAATATAATCGAATAATGGAATCCAAGATCCGCATAAAAGCTGGATCCGGGTCAAAAAAGCTCCGTACCCGACGTGGACAGTGGGAGTAAGATTTTTTTAGTTATTTTTTTTTTTTTCAGATTCGAAAAACTAAAAAAAAAAAAAAAACTTATTAGAAGTAAAACATGGAAAGCGTATGAATAAAAATCCGATCTAGGTCTCTTCTTCTCCGATTTCTCTCTGTTTTTCCGATCTAAGAGCTAAAGGCAATGGATAAAGGTAAAGCAGTGATGGGTACTGGTCGGAGATGGGCCGTCGAATTCTCCGATCAATCTACTGTTCCATCTTCCCGCGATATTCTCGATCCTCCTGGCTTCTCTCGTGCTTCTCCAGAACAGGTTCGTTATTTGGGATTGAATTTCTTAGAGTTTTTTGTTGTTGTTGTTCTCGATTGGATTTGAAAATTTGAGTGGAGAATTGAATTGTGTTGCTACTGGGATTGAGTTATGGTTGATGATTTCGATTTCAGAATGATTCAGCAACTAGCCGTCAAAAGAAAGATGCTGAAGCTAATTGGAAACTTCAGGTATGTATGTCAAATCTGAAACTTGTATCTGGAATCGATATTGATTTTGATATGTAGATCTTAAAAGCCATTGACTTGTATGTAATGGATTGTCACTGAACTTACGTAAGACTGTTTTTAGTGTACAAATTGTTCCTTGGTAGTGACAACAGAGAAGGATGTAGATTGGGTTTGATGAAGAAATTTGTTTTACTTGACGAATGAGCAGAAAGCATGGGAAGTAGCACAATCTCCGTTTAAGAATTTGGTGATGATGGGTTTCATGATGTGGATGGCTGGAAACACGGTGCATCTCTTCAGCATTGGTATTACATTCTCGGCTCTTTGGCAGCCCATCAGCGCTCTTCAGAGCGTTGGAAAGAGTAAGTTTCCTTCTTTCATCTTTGCCTAATATCAAATTATAAGTCACATTAGTTAGCTTGCCACCTCTTGATCATATGTAGTTTATCCAACTTAGGAGATTTATCTATTGGAAAAATATAAGAGCTAAATGAAAGACAGACTTGAAATGGTTTACGACATATGTGGAATAGCATGCTGTACTTCTGAATAAGAAACAAATATTAGCACTAGGAGAGGGAAGAACTGCTTCTTCAGGATTTTGGCAAAACAATTTATTATCAAGGATTTATGCTATTCCCATCTTTAAATGATAGGTTATCTAACTACTAAACATTTCTCGCTTTTGTGCACAGCTTGATAATTTGATTTGTGAATTCAAGTCCAGTATCTTTCATCCTTACATTTTAACTTTACCCTCTGCAGTTTTTGAGCCATTCAAGGATAACAAGGTGGAACTACTTATGCCGAAATTAGTGTATTTTGCTCTAAACCTTGGAGGGTTAGCTTTGGGTATCTGGAAGGTGAGAAACGTTTCTTGTTTCCTCTTTCCCTTTTTCTTAAGGCAACACTGCCTAGATTACAAGTATAAAGTGCAGCTTTTCTCATACAAAAGAATTTCACTTTCTCAGCTTAACACTTTGGGGCTTCTTCCAACACATGCATCAGATTGGGTTTCATCTCTCGCCCCTCCTCAGGTTCGTTTATTTGTGTCTCTCGCAAAATCTCGCATAATGTGTTTCTACATCATCCCTGAAGCAAGAATCCAGCATTTTGACTCATCATCTCTAACTTACACATCTTGTTTTCTCCTTTTTTTCAGGAAGTCGAACACTCGGGAGGAGGATTCGTTTTCCACTGATGAATCTGCATCTCTTGTATTTTTAAATAAATCCGTTAAATCTCGACAAGATAAAGACACTTTTGTGAGATAACTGCAACATATGCTTAAACGATTTGTTCAACCCTATATCATTAGGAGGGAAAAGTTCCATATGCACCTTCTCATCTAGTGATCTTCTTGTAGCATTCTCAAAACTCAGAAAAACCATAGCTTTTTCGCTTTTCAGTATGATGTTCATGTTTCATCATAACTATTACTGTATTATTGCCACTCTTAAAGGGACCTTATTTTCCCAGCTTTTTTTGTTTTCGCTAAAGCTTTCTTCTTTATTGCTTTCACTAACACAAAAGGATCAAAGCTCGAGACTTTGAGACCTTCTAGTTGATTGAGAAGGTTATACGGAAACTAGGTCAAGTCTAGAGAGCACAAGACGTGGTACAAAGTGCAGTCTTTTACGAATCATGTAAGTCGGTCTACACAAAAATCTCTCGACGACAAAATTGTTTACTTTAATGATTATAAGATTTCGAGATAAATAACATAAAAGATTTTTAACCCAAAAAAAGAAAAAAAGAAAAAAAGAAAAAAAGAAAAGAGAAATAGATATTTTTCATTATTAATCCTTCTTCCTCCTTCTTTCGATCTTCTTCCGTTCTTATAGTGATTGATAAAACGAAAAAAATGAATCTAACAATCTAACCCTGATCCCAAATTTTCTCTCTTTTTCGTTATGTTGATTCTTTGATCACAAATACTCATACTTCGTTACTGTTTTCGGTACGATTATAAACAAAAAAATCTGATTTTTTTTTTTTTCGCTTTTGATTATTTTCGAGCGAATCTGAGTTTGTTTTCATGTCCGCGAGGATTTCATTTCTGAAAAATCCGGATCTTTGCAACCACTTATCTGATTATAAGCTTAGATATGGTACTGATGGTTACAAATCCTTCGATAGTTGCTTCAACGATGGAAGAATCAAAATCAAACTCCATGAAATCGAGATACCCAGATGCAGGTTTTGCTCCCTTTACCACAAGAGACTCTACATATGCTTGATCTGTCGTTTGATTTCTTGTTCAAGCCATATTCTTTTGCATACCCAATCGAATAAAGGACACGATATCGCCATTGATGTCGAAAGATCCGAGCTTTATTGCTGTTCCTGCATCGATCATGTCTACGATCCCGAGTTCGACGAGGTTGTTGTCTCTAAGCACCTTATTGGGTTAGGTATGTTAAAATCCGGAGACGATGTTGTTGTTCCGGTTAGATCGAACAAGAAGAGGAGATTGGATTCGCAATTGATTATAGGATCTAAGTTTTTGGTCTCACCTAGAGATTTGAGGGAGAAGTGGTCGTTTCCTTTAGGGTTAAGAGGTTTGAACAATCTAGGAAGCACTTGTTTCATGAATGCTGTGTTGCAAGCACTTGTTCATGCTCCTCCTTTGAGGAACTTTTGGTTGAGTGGTCAACATAATCGTGATCTTTGTCCAAGAAGATTAAAGGGTTTGTTGTGTTTGCCTTGTGATCTTGATCTTATCTTCTCTGCTATGTTTTCTGGTGAGAGGACTCCTTATAGCCCTGCTCATTTGCTTTACAGGTTCGAATTCTCGAGTCACATTGTTATATATGTTTGTCTGAGTTTGTGTTTTGTATCTTTATTAACATTGTGTGATGCTGATTCGGTCTTTTTCGGGGTTTTGAAGTTGGTGGCAGCATTCAACGAATCTAGCTACGTATGAGCAGCAAGATTCTCACGAGTTCTTTATATCGTTGTTGGATTGTATTCATGAGAACGAGGGGAAGTCGAAATGTTTGTATAAAGGTAATCTAGTTGTTTCGTTCATCTTTGTTTATTGTTAGACGGTTTTGGGAATACCGATAATTCTGTTTGGTTTGCTCGGTGTGCAGATCATGAGGAGTGTCAGTGTATTACTCACAGAGCATTCTCTGGTCTTTTAAGATCAGATGTCACCTGCACAACTTGTGGATCTACATCGACGACTTACGATCCATTTATCGACATTTCACTTACTTTAGATTCAGTGAACGGATACTCTCCAGCGAATTCCAAGAAGAGCAGAAACAGCGGTGAACCAAGTGTGAACGCAACCATGCCCACTCTCTCGGGTTGTTTAGATTTCTTCACAAGGTCAGAGAAACTCGGTGCGGACCAGAAACTAAACTGCCAAGGCTGTGGAGAAAAGAGAGAATCTTCAAAACAAATGTCCATAAGAAGACTTCCTCCGCTTCTTTGCTTGCACGTAAAGCGTTTCGAGCATTCACTTACCCGTAAAACCTCGAGGAAAATCGATAGCTACTTGCAGTACCCATTCCACCTAAACATGTCTCCTTACCTCTCGTCCTCCATCATCGGAAAACGGTTTGGAAACAGAGTTTTCGCCTTTGACGGAGAAGGCGAGTACGACGGTTCATCATCATCGTCGTCATCAGCGGATTTTGAGATATTTGCGGTTGTAACTCACTCGGGGATGTTGGCATCGGGTCACTATGTGACTTACCTGAGGCTAAAAGGGTTGTGGTATAGATGTGATGATGCATGGATCAATGAGGTTGAAGAAGAAGTGGTGAGAGCTTGTGAATGTTATATGTTGTTCTATGCCCAAGAGAAAGTTATTCAAAAGGCTCATAAGGAGTTGAGTTATCAAGTTATCTCCATGGCTGATGCATTTCCTTTTACTGATTGCTGACACTCTTCTTTACTTGGCCAAAGATTTTGAAGCATTTACCCTTAATACTTTTTTTTTTCATTGATTTAAGGTTTATGCTAAATATTTGAATGCCAAGTTTAATGATTAAATTTCTTTTTTTTCACAACATCAGTTTCCAAAGTTATCACATCCTCTCTTTCTAAATTTCTAAATACCAATGCCTAGCAAGTGGTTCTACATTATCACAAAAATACTCTATTCAGCATTAACTCTATAGTTGTGTTCTTAGATATCTTCATAGAAACAACATTTCTGGTGTCTAGATAATCATCTTATCTCATGCCTCGTCTGCCCCAATCCCTGTCCCGCTCTCTGCTTCTATCATGATCGGCTCTCTCATGACTTGAGCTCTTTTCTCGTAGTTCTCGGGACTTGTCTAAATCTTGCTGTTGCCTATTTCTGTCTCTGTGTCTCTCTCTGTCCAAGTCATGGTCTCTCACCCTTTCTCCGGTTGATGATTTCTGTGGCGGACTTTGGCTTCGATTCTGGCTTTCACTTTGGTTTCTCTTTCTAGATGATTCTCTTGAATCTTCACGCCTCTCCCTTTTCTCTGGTAACACTCTCTCTGCAGTTAAGAAAAGAGCATTGTTCATTTAATTTGCAGATGTCAGTTGAATCAACACAGATATGAACATGGACATGTACACAAACAAAAGAAGAGTTACTCTTCTGGAACTTTCTCCAATATTTCTAAACAGAAAAGATTAGGTGTGTTAGTATGAACTTACGATTTCTGGATAAGCCATCAGCTTCAAGTCTTTTTCGTTGGATTGAGACTTTTCTGTCAATCTCCTCAGGGTTTTTCATCCCCTGTTCCTTGAGAGATTCTCGATACTCTATCAAAGCAACCTCTATGCGTCTAAGCTTTTTCCTGTACCAACAAAAGAGCAAAAGTAAGGTAATGTCTCATAACGAAGTTGCTACTGATACATACACTTGCTTATCAATTGGTAAGCATCTGCTTTTTTTTTGATGAAATTACTTAATGCTACTAAAGAACATTCTTTATACCGCAGATCATACCTTTGCTCCTCGTCGATTTCGTTTCCAGGCTGGACATGAACACTTGGACCAGCTTTGAGATCCTCATCATCGGTCTTAAATGTTATCCCACTAGCATTGTCACATGCATTAAGCACAGTTATTATCATAGTAGATAGTCAAAGATTAATAAATGTAGACAGAAAATGGAAGTATCAAATAAAAGTAATAACACTGCGCAGACAATGAACACCCCACATATGTCTTCTACTGAGGATGGTTATATAATTTTTGTTAAGAAATATTAGGCTTTACGCAAAAGAACCCAATAAAATTTGCTTAACCGAAGTTTTCATGGTTAAAATGCTATTGCTACATAGGAACCCGAGAAAAAAAAGCTAGTACAATTCTCATATATATTCCCTTCTATCATATAGTCTATCAGCATATTTCCGTTAAGAACCTCGCGGAAACATACCCAGTTCCATACAGAAAAATTTCGCTAACCTTGCATTTCATCTTTTGCGGCTTGTCCGTCAGCTCTATTCATGAAAGCAACAAAGCCACAATGTCTTTGTCGCTTTTTCTCCTCCTCTGTTCTTGGCCACATAATTTTAACACTAGCGATGGGCCCAAATCTTCCAAACGTCCGCAGAAGAAAATTCTCATCAACCTAATCAAGACAATATCATAATTCTTGGTCAATAAAGAGATATATAAAATATTGGCTAGAGAAAACAACGCTGAAATTCAAGTTCTAAGTGAACAAACATTAGGTGAAAGATTCCCAACATATAGATTCGTAGATTGTGGGTCACCATTGTCAAATGACCCTAGCCTTCCACTGGGATCAAAATCATCAGGTAGCTCATCAAAGCAGCTAGATGACTGAGAGTGGTACAGCTTAGTACATAAAGCAATACACATCTCTCAACAGGATATGAATTTGGTTAAGAAATAGAACTCTGGTGAAGACAACAAAGACTATTGTGAACATACCGCACTATCACTATTATGATCACGGGGATTCTCTCGATCCTGGTTTCACCTTTCTCTCATTTCCTGTTCACGCTTCAGCTCCTCCATAAAACGACCTATGTTTCAAGTCTTTCCCTCTTCTCTCTCTTCTTCCCTCTAGAAAGAAGAAAAGATTTACTTAAAACTACACCATTAGTAACACAAAGAAGTGAAATAATTAAAAATACAGTGACAAGGTGCACCACTACTGACCTTATTCTCAGGTTCCTTATTCTTAGATGCCAATGGTGGGGGAAGAAAGGAGGGAACATACCTGCAGACATTACATGGAAGATAATCTTCTATATCACAAGAGCACGGACAAAGACTTCAACTTTTCATTCTAAAATCCTACAATTTCTACTGATAAGCTAGGCGAAATAAGTTTATTGTATTCGAAGCATCACCAAACCACGCGATAAATGGAAATCTACTCTATCTATGTAACAATCACATCAAAATTGTATTATACTCATCATAACCGTCCTCGTAACAGTCCTCCACCATAAGTGATATAATCAAAAGCATTCAGTTTTACCTACTCCCCTTCTTTGAAATGGAACCACCATCTCTGGACTTTTCACCTGCCAACCCTCCAATGCATAGGCAAAAACAAAGGTCCATACATTTTTATCAACATATTCCTCAATGCAATACAAACCTTACACTACCAATCCAATGAAACACACAAAGAAAAAGCCAGTAATACTACTAAATCAACCAAAACCATGGCGTTTTAACCGAGACTAACCTTCAGAATCATTGGGATTGATTGTTCCACCTCGAACAAAAGTCTTAGCTACACTATCTCCTTCGAAAGATTCAACGAACTCCTGATACAAACGAGCTGTTTCGTCTTCAGCTTTCTGCATTACGATGAACAAAATTCCTCGTCATCAATTTCACTTGCAAAGAACCTAATAAGGATTCAAAAGAGAAGTACAAACAAACCTTCTTCTTCTTCTCTGTGTTTCTGGAAAAGCGTTTTCTTTCTGGTGATCGAGAAGGAACTCATTTTTATGCAGGAAAAACTTGTAACCACCACTAAAACCCTTTGCGAATCCAAAATAGCACAAATGGTCTCATTTCAACTTGAATAAACCCCAAATTGGAAGATTGAAAAAGTTTCGGATCACTAGGGTTCGTGGGAGCGATCTCGGAGCTAGGGCTAGCTCGAGCTGAAACCAGTAGACGCTATATCTCTCAAAGACATCTCCAATGTAAATCTCTATATTTTCCTCTAAACAATTCTCACATTTTCAGTTCAATGTACTCCTAGTTTAGAAAATCTCTATTTTTCTCCTATAATAGAGATATTTTGAATAAGACAAAAAAATATCTATTTCTATATCTATTTATAGAGAAAAATGTAGAGATCTCTATTTTAGAGATGAAAATAGAGATGGATTGGAGAGAAAATAAGGGATTGCTATTTCTATTTCTATTTTTAGGGAAAAAAATAGAGATGGGTTGGAGATCTCTAACATTTCCTTTGCCCTCAATAACTCTATCAAATATTTTTATTTACGTTTACCATAAAAATTCCTAGCACAAATATTTAATTTAAAAAAAAACCAGTGGTTAAAATCAATTAGATGACTGGCCCGCACCGTGTGCGAATATGAATTTGTTTATATATAAATTAGTTTGGGATTAAATAAATTTTTTTTATCAATTTATTACAAATTGAATATGTATGATTGTTAGTGTTTAAATTTATATACGTGTAGGAAAATATGTTAGGATAATATTTTTAATTTTTTGAGGGTTACCTTGAAAGAAGAAGTTTTTACGTTTCGTAACTTTTTTATTTGTGTTAAAATAAAACACATCGATGGATAACAACTGTAAAATTTTTATAAATACAACATTTGTAAACTCCTCTAATGATACTTTGTAATTATCTTTTTCCTCTTGTTTTCCTTTTTATTATCTTCTTTATTTTTTTTATCCGACTTCTTATTTTTATATCTTTCTTTTTAATTTTGTTTTCGAATATGTGTTCTTCTTCTGTTTATTCTTTGGTTTCCTTTTCCTTTCTTCTTTATTTTACTCATTCTTAAGTTTATTTTAAAAGTTTTATTGTCAAATTCACAAGAATTTTTTTGTTGTGGTTTCTTTGTTCTTTTTCGACTTCTTCTTTAATTTTGTTTTCATCCGATCTTCTCCTCTTTTTTCTTCCAATTTTAATTCTTTTAATTCTTTTTTTTATTCTTTGTTCTATCATCTTTTCTTTCTTATTCATTTATCCCCTTCATCATCTGAATTTAGACGGCTAATGATGTTTCAAAAAATTTTTGGTATGTCCCAAATTATAGGACTAACCAATTTGTTGATGAAAACAATAAGAACAAAAACACACACACGTTACTTTAAACAATTTTCTTTTCTTCTTCCATTTCATTGAAAGTAAACAAACTATATAGCAAACTCAAGCAACACATGACATCCTAATTTTAGAAGATATATTGTTGAGAGTATCTTAACAAAATTTTATTTAATGGTAAGAATTTATAATGATTAAAATTGAATTTCTATTTGTACATCCAGAATACTTATTTCCATTTTACTCGTTCGTTAACATTTGAATTAATAAATAAATAAAAACTAAAATTTCTCATATAACATGGGAAAAGAAATTGGATATTTTGACTTTTGAAATAGTAAGAGAATTTAGTTGATAAAAATATCTATTTAATTGGCAAAATTGTTGATTTTTTATTTAGAAAAATAGAATAGAATGCAATACCAAAAGTGAAACTATATTTTAAGGTATAATATTATGTTGAAAGATTTGTTTTTATAATTTGTGTTTGAATTGTCAAACCCACACTTAATTAAAAAAATGGAGGCTAGGGAGTATCATTTTGATTTATTAACCATTATATTTAGCATTGTTATCACAAGTAATTGAAGGAAAAAATAGTGCATTTAATTTATTTATAAAAAAATCAATTAGAAATCATCAAGGATTACATTTTCCGTAAAAAAAAAAAAATCTAGTTCTAATTTTTTTCCAATTAACAAAAATTAATAACAAAAACTATAACGATTTTGTTTGATATTGTAAGCAAATTAATAACTATAAATTAAAGAGTAAGCCAATAGAATTCATCATTTATGTCATGTCATCTTTTTCATCATTCCATGTCATCATTTATTTAAGAGGAAGCCAATAGAATTAAAACATCTAATTTCTTATAACTAAAACAACTTTGCTTTTAATAGTAAGAGATCCTTAAAAACAAAAATAATATTTACATATCATTTGACTAGTATACAAATAAATTTGTAGCCTCTATAATTTCATTTTCTAATGGTTTTCTTCAAAAAAAAAATCAATAATATTTCGATACACAATCCATAAACCAAGAGACTTTTTGGGTTAGTTTAGACTTTTAATTATTAATTACTATAAGGTTAATTCTTTTAGTTTTAAATTTATTGGGCAACCTTATTTATCGATAAACAGTGTTTTCTCGACCAGAAGTTTAATTGGTTTATATTTGTGTTTGAATTTAGCTCACAAAATAAACTATTAGTACTACACTTTCATGCTTTTAAATTCATATTCTCCCCGACAAAAATATCCTAGATTCAAAAATGAGTTGTGTCATAGTTTTTGTGTTAGTTACCTTTATGTTCTTTGGTTTGAATGAAGGTTTTGGATTTTGGAATTGCAAAAAAAACATTGTAGAGTTCCGAAACGAGCTCGATCCTGGCAATATCCTTAAAGTTAATTGCACATCCAAAGACGACGTTATCGGCGTTCACGACGTGATCTTCAACACTTCATACCATTTTACTTTCAGGGAGCATAGAATCAAAAGAACAATATGGCGTTGTCTCTTGAGACAAGGTCATAAGCTAGAGTATTTTCATGACTTATGGAGAGCATACAGAGGAGGTGATACGCGACGATGTAATGAAAAACGTTTATGGATTGCAAAACTTGATGGAATTTTCTTAGAAAAAAACAAGGAACCACGAATACGCAGACATGACTGGTTTAAATATAATGTCTACTCAGAAAACTAATTGATTTTGTGAAGCTGAGGTTTTTTTTTTTTTATATATATATATCACATTATCCTTCTTTCTTATATGCTAATTTTTTTTTTGTCAACTTAAATAAATTGTTTTCTATTGCAATCCTTTTATACCATCCAATAGCTTTTTGTAAGAAAATAAAAAGCCACAACAACAAAAACTTAGATAGCAAAGTTACTTATAATGTTTAACACATCCAAGGACAACAACACCATACTCTTTTTTTTTGGTCGACAACAACACCATACTCTTTGTATGCATAAATCTTGTTACATTGGCAATATATATATAACGGAGTGATGATGTTTTGAATGGCTTCTCTTAAGCTTTATATGCCTATTTTTCAAGTAGACAAATTTCAAATGATAATTCTTCTTCATCTGCCTCCATTGGCAAGTCTCTTGAGATGGTTAAGTGCCTTCTGCTTAATCCATTGCCTGTCGTATGGCAGATACGCACTTATCGAATGTTCATAACTGCAAAAGGAAAATGTAACACAAAATCATCAGGGGCTTTGTTAGAGTCATTGGACCAGTGACAATACCCTAATGATTCGCTAAGCCATGAAACTAAAAAAACAGTAAAAGCACACTCAGGGGGAGCTTTAAAGCCGTAATTGATCCAAGAATGTTTCTTAACTTGTTTAGCAAACACCAAGGTAGCAATACCATAATTTAAAGTGGGAAGAAACGCGGGTCATGTTATCTATAGATGGCGCAATGTGAAATCAATGTTCCTGCTTTTAATTTATGTAAATGAGAACAGGTGGTGTGAATTTGACAATGCCCTAATATTGCATAACATTTGGGCAAAGGGTAGATACATGGACACACACAAAATGATGGGAGAAGAAGAAGATAAGATAAAAAAGAGAGAAAAGGGTAAGACTTACACCAAAGCGCTCATGTCAGCAAGACCGTCAATGAAATTGTAAAGATCAGCAATGTCATAACTAAGATTTCTAAGAGATGGATTAATTTCCTTCAACTTCCTTTCGTACAAGCCGCATATACCTGTTCGTAACCAGATAATTCAGCAGTTGAAGGAAACAAAATTCAGAAAATTACAGCTTAAGCATGTTTGCTACCGTAAAACAAAACACAAAAAGCTTCACATTTACTCCAAAGAAAGGCAAAGAACATAAGAAATCTATCTTCTTCCACTTTACTGAGCATTAGCAAAGAGACTAGTATTCAAAACACAAACCATGGAATTAGTAACACAAAACGCTAATACCATCCAACCGTAACGGCATCAGAATGGTTACCGAGCACACTTATTATATCAATCAGCTCATATAACACTGTTTCTTCCTCAAAAGAATCACAGAAACAGCTCATGAACCTCAGATTATTAAAACAAATATAAACCTCAGCACAAAAAGTCAAGAATGAGTATAAATGACTATAAACTCATTATACAAGGATGATTGAGTTACCATCCATAGCTTGACCTATAGAGTCGTAGTCCATAAAAGTCCTGGTAGCTCTGTTGTGAGAATTTTGCAATAAGATAATGGTGTGTCTACTGTTATGGTTAGCCTACGCAACAACAAAGAGAAATCTGAGCTTAGTCAGCTATAAGAACTGGAAAATAATCAACAAAAAATCTACAATTTCTTCATCCTTTCCCATAAACGAACGATTAAATCATCAGAAAATCATCGAAAACCCTAATTTTTACGGAAACGAAACCGATCGAATTGAGAAAGGAATCAAGAGGAACGAAAGGGAAGAAATCGATTACCATCCGTCTCAAGTGATCGTTTGACTTCGATTGCAGAGTGAGGGTGAGAGTTAGACGAAGAAGACGAAGAAGCTGAAGTGATTCGCAGAGAGGAAAACAAACATAAAAACAAAACAAAAACAAGCAAGAATCTAGGGGCAAAAACGTAAAATGACAAAGTGCCGTCTCTCAATTAAAACAGTGTGTATTTCCTTTCAAATATGATAAAACTACAAGCTTTTTCCATTAGGATATACATACAGATCGAAACTACACGTATTCTCTTTTAAATACGATCAAACGACATGTAGTTCTCACTTGCAACAATTCAAAAAACTCAAAAACACTATACTCTGTAACCTGTATGTGTTATACAAAATAACTCATCACCTCTACAGAAGCAGAAGTTTAATTTCGTCGTCATTATCTTCGGAATCGTTCGTTAGCAACGCATCAGAAGATGGAACAAGATCATTCAAATGATCAGCATTTGGAACGAGGAACACGAAACACAAAGTAAAGAGTCTCAAAAGATTCCTAATAAGAATCACGAGCCACAAATTCCCAAACTCTGCCTCGTGACTCCGAAAGCATGAAGAACTAACCCTCCACTCCATTTAGAAGCAAGCTGTCCAAAACTATCAATGCACATGAGGAAAGCAAAGAAAGTGCCTTCGATTCCAAGAGGACAAAGCCTTGTGCCGAGAACAACCATAGGGATCCATCTTATCTTGCTTATGATCCTTGAGAAAGATTCTTCGGTTATCACAAAAAAGGAATCTGGTATCCTTAGAACCAAGTTCAAGCGTTTGATGAAGACGAGATCAAGCATTCCTGATAAGCCGTATAGAAGTTGTGCGAAGAAGAGTATGTTCCTAAAGGAATAGCCTTTGAGCTTCTTGTGGTATATGAGAACTCCAAACATCGATGCTAATGCCCCCATCGCGTATATTATGCCCACAAACTCCTGAATTTGGGCCAAAAAACAAAAGTGAATTACATTTCATTTCAATTTTGTGCTCTTGTGGCCAACGTGAAAGTGTTAAACCAACCTGAGAAAAGGCGGGGCCAGCTGTAGGATCAGTGTACCAGTAGAAGTAGCCTTCATGTGTGCTGATGTTGAGAGCTAAGGAGATGAACATGTAAAGTGATGGTTTCCATACTTGAGGGTACTTTATTGTTTTGTACATCCCCTTCACCGCAACTCCTACGCCATCTGCATCCTGAAGAACATTCAATTGATTGCTCAAACTTTCAACAAATAAAGACAAGGAGTAATGAGGATTACATGCAAATGTCTCACCTTTTTGTTATTCTGTAATAGAACAGGAGAAGATCTTTTCTCGTAGATGAAAAATCCTAGTATGACAATTGTTGCAGGTGGCAATGCTAATACCCCTAATGCTCCCTATCACAAAGAACATGGAACATAATCTCGATGGAAAGGTCGGAAAAAAACACGACTATAATCTCGATATCATGAACTGAAAACGTGATCGAAAAGGCGTAAAGGCCCAACCTGAGGCCCAAGCAGATGAACAAAGACTCCACTAGTTGCATATCCCACCAAAGCACCAGCAGAAGAACAAACCATGCAAAGGCTCTGTATATCAGGAGCCAAAGACCGAATATTGATGCTGTTTGTTGCTATACAAGCATCAATCGCCACATCTGCAATGGCCATAGCTGCAGAGACCCCTAAGAGGCAGCTTAAAGCCAAAGCAGCGGGCAATTTACCAAGAACTGCAATCGCAATCGCAGAGACCAAACCAAGAACACCAGAAACCACAACCCATGGGATGTAATATAATCCCATGTAAAGCTGCACAACTGATGGCTGCACTTGCTGGACATCTTTCCAGTAATAGTCTGTGACGACTTTGAATAACGAACCAGAGAACCCTTGGTTTAAACCGTACACAAGGACCACGCCTAGGACAAAGCTCGGGTTTAGCCTATAACACAACATTTGTAGCCATTGAAAGGGCTGAAGCAGAACTGAGACAAGAGCGTTTCTTCTTGCTTTTGTCTTGTTCTCAGAATGATCTGAAATTGGTTTTTCCTCAGAGAAGAGTTTCTCAGTTTCTAGCGTCTCCATGGTGTTTTACTGAACATTGGATCTGAAAGTGTTGAAGGCAAGAGTCTTTAATCGTTCTTCTAGTGTAAAAGAAACTCCTTTTTAGACTTTCAAAAAAGCTTTTCTACATTCACACTCACACACAACGAAAAACTAAAAAACAAATGTATTCTAAAAATTCCCACTTGTTTGACTCTGTAAGCAATGACGTCTTTATTCAACTACCACTCTTAAATCCTACAAAACTTAAACCAAATCGCCGAGAGCATGATTATTGGTAACCCTCTTAGATCTTAAAGTCCAAAATTGCAATTAAACAAAACTTTAGCAGATCCAAAAATATTAGAACGGATCCAATATTGGATCTTTTATCAGCAATTAGACACACTATCGTGGCGTTGTAGGATTGGGCGATGAAAAAAATTTGTTCGGGGAATTTTTTTTTTTTATCGTGTCTTGATCAAAATCTCTCTGTCTTCTTCTCTCTCTCTCTGGTTCCTCCTTCTTCGGCGATTCGTCGATATTTTCGATTTTGTGAGTAGAAACCGATGACAAAATGGTACAAAAGTAGTGGATTCTTCGTGGTGAAACGATTCCGTTCTTAATCGGTGATTTTGGTGGAAAAAAAATCTAAAATTCCTTCGGGGAATCAATCGACAAGGCTTAATCTGTTAAAGAGGTACGATTTCTCTCTTCTCTTAGGTAGATCGTCTTCTATTTATGATTTGTTGATGAATTGGAACTAGGGTTGTGTGAAATCGGATGTAATTGAAATCAGATTCAAATTAGGATTCTTCAAATATGGGTTTCATGTGTATGATCGGATTGAAATTGAAATTGGAACTAAGAAATCGCATGTAATTGAAATAAAATCTGCATAATTTTATTAGTTTCTTTCATGTGATTGAGAGTAGGTTAATTCAAATTAGGGAATTAACGTAAATATGTGAACCGTGATTGATTTTCAGGACTATGTGCCAACTATTTTTGACAACTTCAGTGCTAATGTGGTTGTAGATGGAACACTGTCAATCTTGGATTGTGGGATACAGCCGGTAAATCTTTCGAAAACCGGTGATCTGATTTAACCGTTGTTACGGAATTAGGATTGACTTGGTTTGTGTTTGGGGTTTGAACAGGTCAAGAAGACTACAACAGGTTACAATCTCTGAGTTACCGTGGCGCCGTTGTTTTCATTCTTCCTTTTTCTCTGATCAACAAGGCTAGCTATGAGAATATTGCTAAGAAGGTTTGTCTCTTTCGTTAATAAACCAATCTAACTTTTGCTGAGTGAAAACATAAGTCTGATCCAATTTTGTTCCCTTTATGTTACTCTTTTAGTGGATTCATGAGCTCAAACATTTTGCTCCCGGCGTTCCCATTATCCTTGTTGGAACAAAACTTGGTAATCAAACTTTTTCTTGACTGAACCATTTACAATCTTGTGACTCAATTTTGTTAATACTTTTCTTGCATACTCTTTGGTATTTGCAGACCTTCGAGATGACAAGCAATTCTTCATAGACCATCCGGGTGCAGTGCCAATTACCACGAACCAGGTACTTAATTCGTTAAAATGGTTACTCCCACCATGATTGCCAATTCTTGATGAGATATGCCATAATGTAGGGAGAGGACCTGAAGAAACTGATTGGAAGATTATGTTATAAATTTTTTTTATGTCATCTATGTATCACATTTTATTCAAGTTTTTATGTTTTAAATATTTTATGTTTAATAAAATATTTTTATAAATTACAATGAATTAAAAATATTTTTTTTTTAGACACTTAAGTGTCTCCATTAGAAGGGTTATAACCAAAAGTGTCTTAAATTACAAAACTTAATTAAATTTAATTTAAAAATATTTTAGACCCCCATGTCAAGGGTTACCAATAATCATGCTCCAATCCAAAGAGATACATACTTCATGATACTACTATGATTGATAACTCTTGGAAAAAAAAAAGGAAAATCGATCTATTTCCCCACGAGAACTATGATATCTAAGTATATATCCACCAAACTATGACCTCTGTCTAAATCTCCACCAATTGAAAGTTTTATACCTAAATCCACACAGATCGAAAGTTTCAAACTCAAATACACACAAATTCAAATGTTCAAATCAATTTACACAGAAATGTCGGTAATGGTGGTTTACTGTTTTGGGATGATTACTTAACCAACAGTAAATCGGGTTTAGACCCGATTACACTCCGAAAACCCGATTAGATTCTTAACCTAAAACTTAACCGAAATCAAATCTCTAAATTGTAAAACTACCCAAAATCCCCAATTTTCCTTCATCTAAGAACCCTAAAAAATCAAATTTCCCCCTCAAATCAGAAGTGAACGAGCCAGATCGGTTTCGATGGAGGAGAATGCGACGGAGGTGAATGCGATGGAGGTGAATGCGACGGAGGTGAATGCGATGGAGGTGAATGCGACGGAGGTGAATGCGATGGAGGTGAATGCGGCGGATTTGACGAAGAGCCTGAGGAACGAGATGAGTTTCGCATCCAACAACTTTTAGACGAATTCGAGGATGAAACACCGATCAATCACGATGAAATCCCTGATAGTGAGAGTGACGATGATGAAGAGGCCAGAGAGAGAGCTCGCACACACATGAGACGTGGTGATGGGAGTTTGTACAAGAAGCAGAAATTCATGAGTGGAGTTGCCTTCAAGGAAACTGTTATTGACTACGCACTACGAACCGGACATAATCTGTGGCAATACAGGTACGATAAGCTGAAACTTGGGTTCAAATATGCTGGTGGTGGTTATGATGCAAAGGGAAAATGTAAATGTAAATGGCAAGTCTATGCTTCTCTTCTTCCTAAAAATTCATGCTGGAAGATTAGTAAGTTTATAGACAACTATACTTGCATCCCTAATGGTGAGTGTAAACTGTTAAGGGAACCTGTCATAACTAGGTTGTTCATAGATAAGATTCGTGAAGATCCTGACTATTATATGCCTAAGAAGATTGAAGAATTGATCTTGGTCAAATGGGGAATCACTGTGACTAGGCATCAATGTCAAAATGCCAGAGGTATGGCTCTAAAGTGGATTGAAGCTGAGTATGATCAGCAATTCTCACGCCTCCAAGATTATGCTTCTGAGATACTAAAAGCAAATCTTGGTTCAAGTGTTCATGTAGGTACATTGAAGAATGATGCTGGTGAAGACATGTTTAATCGGTTTTACGTATGTCTTGATGTCTTAAGAACCACTTGGAAACAGACTTGTAGGCCACTAATAGGATTAGATGGTACATTCATGAAACATAAGATCAAGGGGCAACTTCTGGTAGCTTTAGGCAGAGATGCAGATAATGCTATCTACCCAATTGCATGGGCTGCAGTACAAGTGGAGAATAAGGACAACTGGTTATGGTTTGTGAAGAAGCTAAAGACTGACTTGGAACTCAAAGATGGTGTTGGATATGTTATGATATCTGATCGTCAAAAGGTACATTATCCTTAATATTTTAGTTATATTTAGGGTGTATATGATGTATTTAGGGACTGATATATGTGTTTCTGTATTTGTTTAGGGACTGATAAAAGCTGCAGAGCTAGAATTACCTGAGATTGAGCATAGATCATGTGTTAAACACATATATGAGAATCTAAAGAAGAATCATCCTGGAAAAAAACGGATGAAGCCACTGTTATGGAGCTTGGCATGGAGCTACAACGAACCTGAATATCTTAGAAACCTAGACAAGATAAGGTGTTATGATGTGAAAGTATGGGATGATGTCTTGAAGGCGAAGCCAAAGACTTGGTGCATGGCTTACTTCAAGCAAGGGAGTTTTTGTGAAGATGTTGACAACAATTTCACCGAGTCATTCAATGGTACTTTAAGCAAGGCAAGAGAGCTGCCTTTTATTCCTATGCTCACCATGATAAGCAGGCTTGCAATGGCAAGGATTGCTAAAAGGTCTGCTATATCCCACACTCACAATGGTTAGTTGTCTTTCCTCTTTTTGTTATATTTACTGTATGTTGTCTTTTGTTGTTATATTTACTGTGCATTGTGTTGTATCAGGTATATGTACACCGTATGTTGCTAAATTTTTAGCCAAAGAATATGACATGGCTAAAAAAGAATATGACATGGCTAAAGAATGCATTATCACTCGAAGCACAAATGGTGTGTATGAATCAAAGCTCAGTGGATGTGGTCACAGGGTTAATTTGGAGAAACAGACATGTACCTGCAAGAAGTGGGAGATTACTGGGATTCCATGTGAGCATGCATATGGAGTGATTTTGGCAAAGAAACTTGTAGTTGAGGACTATGTGTGTAAGTGGTTCAAGATAGCCATGTGGAAGAGGAACTACACAGAGGGTGTTGCTCCCACCAGAGGTAAACCATTATGGCCAAAGACTCAGGAACCTGATATTGTAGCTCCTTCTGAGCCTGCCCAACCAGGAAGAAACAAGATCACTAAGGCTGACAAAACAAGGAAGAGAGGTGCCAATGAATCTCCAACCAAAAAGCAGCCAAAAGCAAAGAAAAGGATCATGCATTGTGGCATTTGTGGTAGTGAGGAGCACAACTGCAGGTTCCATAAGAAGAAAGATAAGAACAAAGAGGTTTGTTCTTCTTTATTGTTATCTAAATTTTGTGGTGTTGTCTATTTTTACTATCTTTCTAGCTTGCTTATTCTATGAATGTGTATTTTATAGGCTCCTTGAGGCAGTGTAAATGGTGAGTCTTCTGAAGGGATACTCACTCAAGCTTCTCAAGGGATCACTCAGGCTTCATAGTCTCTCTCTTTTATTAGTCATTAGCTTGTACTAAGCCTGTGTCAGAGCATGATGTAAACTGCCAATCTTTTGTACTTTGTTTTAAGTAAACCTATGTGTTTGTTTCTTCTCTTTTGGTAACTGTAGTTAAACATGTATTCACATTGTGTATGTTGTTAAACTGGCAATCTTTTGTGCTCTGTTTTATGAGTTTGTTTCTCCTCTTTTGTTTCACCTTCTCATTCATGTTCTTAAATCCAATAGTTAAAATCAACAAACTGAAATGCCATATGTTTACTCAAGAACAAACATCACGACAAAGCTAACACAAAGAACACACAGACACAAAGAACACACACAGACACAGGAATACACATACAAAGCATCCAAAGAACACACGCAGACACAGGAATACACATACAAAGAAATGTTCCACAAATACAATATTCAACCCAATAGCTTACTCAATCCGATCATGAGCATGCATCCAATGAGTACAAGAATCATCATTTTCTTCGTATTCCATGATGACTATAACAAGACATCTTTAACCCTCTCAAATATCTCTTTCCCAATCTTCACAAGCACCTTCTCAAACACCATTTGTTCAAACTCCTCTCTCTCTTTTGAAATCTCTTTAAGCTCCTTCTCAAGTTGCACATTTTTCACTTGCATGAACTCAATCTCATCTAACAAAGCCGCATCTACCCACTTGAATACATGGTTATCATTGATAAGCTACAAAATCATTCAACAATTCAAAAATCAGTGAAGATAACTTTGATTCTTAATTTAAAGCCATGAAAGTGTTTGACAAACCTTATGAGATACGGCATAAGAACATCGATAGTATCTTCTGTAAGGATTCTGGTCGGATTTAGAGATTAAGGCTTCAATCGAGCTTTCACATGAACATCTCTTAGGAACTCCAACTACTCTTCCCCTCGAACGACCACAAGACGTTGACGATGACGACCCAGAATTACTCATTTCTATCACTTCTCTCCACGATTTTAAGAAACTGATTTCACGGAATTGAACAATTTCACGATTTAGGGTTCTAAATAGATCAATTTTGCGATTTGGGGTTTATTACCGTTGGAGCATGTCGGGTCGGGTTACGGATATGGTTACGGATATGGGTTTATACGGGTCGGATTCTAATTGGGTTAAAATTTGGTTTATTCGGTTTGGTGTTGTATAACCGATCTGGTATACGAAAAACCAACATGGTATTATATTCGTGTGTAGAGTTTGAAACTTTCGATCTGTGTGGATTTAGGTAGAAAACTTTCAATTGGTGGAGATTTAGACAGAGGTCATAGTTTGGTGGATATATACTTAGATATCATAGTTCTCGTGGGGAAATAGATCGATTTCCAAAAAAAAAACTCAAAATGTTTTCATCTTTCCAGCGAAGCTCAACTAATCAAATACTATCAACAAATACTTAAACAAGGGAAAACAAAAAAATGCAGAACCTAATTCGTCGCTTTCTTAGAAAGTCATTCTTGAGATTCCCACAAGCCACAAAGAGTACTATATATAACTAGAGAGTTCATTGCTCCAAACTAATCCAGAAATAGAAGAAGAAGAAAAAAAAAACCAAAACACAGAGAAAAATGGCAGGATTGTTTGATCAACAAGCTGATCTTTACCTCGACGCCAGACCTAATTACCCTTCATAGTGGTTCTCAAAGCTCGCAAATCTCAGCGATCACCACGGTTTAGCCTGGGATGCCGCCACCGGCAACGGCCAAGCAGCTCTCGCCGTCAGTATATGATCTTGACGAACTTCGTTTACCCAATTGGATCTCAGATTTAGCATCAGATTCTTGGATTTGACAAATTTCGCTGTTAACACAGGTCGCAGATCACTACGAGAGAGCTATAGCGACGGACGTGAGCGAATCGCAGCTGAAGCTAGCAACGCCGCATCCGAAGATCGATCATCACCATACTCCGCCGTCGATGACCGACGACGAGCTCGTGGAGCTAATCGGAGGAGAGAACTCGGTAGATCTGATCACTGTCGCTCAAGCCGTACACTGGTTCGATCTGCCAAAGTTCTACGCAATCGCCAAGCGAGTCCTCCGTAAACCCGGCGGAATCATCGCCGTGTGGGGATACAACGACGTCGTGGTGACACCGGAGTTCGACGCCGTGCAGTATCGATTCCACGCTGAAACGCTGCCGTATTGGAAGTACCCGAAAATTCAACACATCTTCGATTCGTACGAAGCATTGCCGTTTCCGTTCGAAAGCGTGGGGATGGGATCGGAAGGGAAGCCGTTGAAGCTGGAGATGGCAAAAACGACGTCGTTTGAAGGGATCGTGAGGATGTTCAAATCGTGGTCGGCGATCGTGACGGCGAAAGAGAAAGGCGTCGATTTGTTACCGGAGAGTTTGGTCAAAGAGCTTGAAGCGGCTTGGGGAGGATCTGATCGGATTCGTGCCGTCGTTTACAAAGCTTTTATGATCGCAGGAAAAGTTTAATGAAGAAATCATCTTTTTTTTTCAAAATTTCGCATAAACTTTTAGTTTAATTTAGTATGAATTCGAGGTATAAACATAGACCCTATAAACATTCTTCTATTTATCTTGTGCATTTGTAATGTAATCAATCTAATTCACTTTCTCATGAAGCTAAATCCATCATCCATATATATGATGCATCATTTTTTTTTTTTTAATTTAATACTTTGATAAACACATTAATTATTGGGTTAATTGGTAAATAACACTTTTGAGATATAAAATTAGGTAACTACTGATATGCTCAAATTTCCCTAGAGCTCAAATTAAGAGATCGTATGCAGTATTTAGGGTGTCAATCCACAGGGAATCAGTTGCACAATAGATTTCAATGTTCAGATTATGCTAAGCAGAAAAGTTATAAATAAATTGCAGGAAATTGAAAACAGGATGATTGCAGGAACTGTAAATCAATAAGAGAAAAGCACTAACCTTTAGGGAATTCGCAGGAAGAAATCCAAGTTGCAGAATAAGATTACTATTGGGATTGATGAAGTGCAAATTCTAGAACTCGAAACACTGTTGTAAAGTAAATCAACTGTCGTTGCAAATACTATCTATGTTTAAACCCTAGACAACCAACTGTCGTTGCGAAATCAAATTGATCTAAACAAGCATTTAAATTCAGGTTCGATTTGTTCACAAAGATCCAAAGCCAACTGTCGTTGCGAATTGAATCTCTGCTCACCTATGATTCAATTCAGGAAATTCAATAATGATGTCTCATCTATTAAACAACCTAGGATATCTAATTCAGGCCTAAATCAGAATTCAAAGCAATCAAGGTGAAAAATATAAAATGTGAATGATGCAAATCCCATAAGTAATCAAACTCTACAACTCTTCATTAAACCATTGAAAAATCCCTAAAACCTAACCAGGGAATTACTCAGACATAGTAATGAATAATAAATCCCTAGTATAAAAATCTCTAAGTAAAATAAAGCGTAGCCTAAACAATGGCTTAAAAGTACTATATATAGGGTACAAACACGTCTGAGTCCAATTGCAAACATCTGAGCTTTTCTGGTGCGAAAACGGAAATTTTCCAAAAAGTACTATTATGTCACCATTTGGTCGCGTCGAGCGATGCAGAATGTCGTGTCGCTCGACACAGACATCAGATTTTCACTCCGAACTTGTGACTTTGACTGCTCATTCCGTTAAGCTCCAAAATGCTCCAGTAAACAGCAATTGAGTCCAAAGCATCCTTGTACCTAATACCAAACACTATAAAACACCAAAAGACTCTATAAAATGGACATATATCATGGTATAAAAACGGGTAAAAACCATGATATATCAACTACCATGTCAGAAAATATAATTAGGTAACTAGTGGAGATAATTAAATTCAAGACAAAATTACCCCTATATGAATCAATTTAATAACATAGTTGACTATTTTTGAAACTAAATATTATATTGATAAAGTTAACTGTTTTTTGAGAAAATAATTACCAATTTAAAACCATAGTTAACTATTTTCAAAACATAATGATCTACTCTAGCGATTTGATAACATAAATGACTACATGAATTGTAATAAGTACTTATTTAAACAAAAATAGTTAACTATTTCCATAACGTAGTTACCTATTATAGTTTGCATAATAAAAAAAATAACATACATTGTTAACTATTATCGGAAACATTTATACCTTTTATACTCATTCCAATTATAGTTAAGTATTATTATAATAATAATAATTACCTATTATAATTTACGAACATAGTTAACTATATCGATCTGAGTCTTTGTCAATTTTCATTAATTGGTAAAAACAGAAAATCAAAATCTCATATATTAGTTATCACATTTTGATTTATAGTTTGTTAGATAATGAATTAGATGTCCATTAAGTAATATAGAGCGCAATATCCCTTAACTATATACCTTTTTTAAAAACGCCTAAATTTAATTATTATTCATTACGAGAAATGTTACAAAACGATTATACCACATACAATTCACTCCGACCATATTAGATCTATGACAGATGACACTTTCTAGCTCCATACTCATGGAGCACCTTCTATTTTTATTGCGTGGAATCACGGCAAACAGTTCTGATTGCATAACGTTGGAGATCTCCTATAAACTTGTCTCCATTTATTTGCATATATATAAATAAATTGCATTGTCTGGAAATCCAACCCTAGATATAGAAGCACTAATCAACTTTTAGTAAATTATTGGGCCAAAGAGGTTTACACGTTAATTAATTATATATTTGCTAACATATATGATTACTAGATTAAAACACTCGCGATGCGAGGATTATTTGATTTATAGTAAATAGTCATGTTTAAAGAAAGTTTTGGGAAAAGCAAACTATCTTCTTAATTCAAACCCCAACTTAGATAATGTAGTGACTAAAATTATAGGTTCATATATAATTTGAAAAAGTATAGTCTCATATCTCATATAATTTGAAAAAATTTGGGAATCAATTAAATATATACGTTTGATATATGCATATATGGTTTAAATCATTTAACTATTGATATAATAACTAAATAATTCTTACATGTTTTGGACGATTTTTGTTTATGCTATTTTGTAAACTTTAAACATGTAAAAACATATACAACTACCCAAATTTTCTTTATATTTGCTTCTTCTCCTTGATTTAGTTCTCTTTTTATCCATGGTCAATTAGATTTTGTTTCCCATAGATATACATATGTTAAACTTTTGCCTATATATATAACGATAAAAACATGATCGTTTTTCTTTTTTTAATTATATAGTTTGCTATTTTCTCTTTCCTAATTTTTGTTTTATATTAAATTTCTCTTTTATTAATTTGTTTTTTTCAACTAAATATCTTATATAACTATTTGTATAAAGGGTTTGTGCAATTTGTGAAATTACTTTATGCTTGTCTTTTTTAATTTAACTTCTTTATTTTTGGGTAATTAACAATTTTGATATTGAAAAATTTACACATTTAAATAATTGACATGAGTTAGAATCTAAACGATTACTAAACACGTGTCGCGATCTCGTGAGTTACAATTTTGCTTATCCAACTTTATATAATAAGATTGGAGGATCTTAAAAAGTCATTTTATTATTTTTCGTAAAATTCAACTCTGAAAATTGATATTAATATAGTTAATTACGTTTATTTTTAACCCAAAAAAAAAGAAAAGAAATAAAACGTAACTGTGGGAAGAGAAGAAAATAAAAGCTTCATATCATCACAAAAATACGAAAAATATATCATGTGATGCATCTAATATTTCATCTAAATCTACCATAAACCTATGAAATCACAAGAGGAGCCACAAGTTTCATGATCCATCAGTAATAACTTGAAGATCATCACCAAAAATAGTCAAGGCTTAATATCTTTCTTATTCTTTCGATTGTTCGATAAAGGGATGTGATCTCACCTATGTGTATCTTCACTGAGATGTTTTTTGAACCCTTTGCTATTTATATATGAATATGAGTTTATCAATTATTATGGTTTGCTCTATCATGCTTGAGTAATTCTCTTATTGATTTTTAGGGGAAATTCCTTCATCTCGATTTGTTTTAAATGCATGTTTATAGATTGATTACTAATCAATTCTCTATATTGTCATGAACATTGTGTTTGATGAATCTAATCTTCTAACCTGTAAGAGTTAAGTTATTGCATTAGATAAACGATTGGATTTGGTTACAATTGCATGTTATTTATCTTATTGATTGTGAAAGTTGTTGGAACTTTTATTTGTAGACTTTTTATGAGCTAATGAGCTATATTAAGTTGGACAAATAAAATAAAGAGTGAATGAGAAATTGTTTGGGTTATAAGAAAAAGCCCAAACTAGTTAAATGAATTTTCTAGAAATTTTCTTTTTCCGTATTTGGAAATTTTACTTTGTTCGAAACTTGTGGAATACTCCAGAATATTCATCATGAGACTATAAATAAAGGGTCTCACTCTCATTATTGGGGACGCTCAATAACACACAAAACTCTTAGTTCTAAAATCTTCTTTCTCATAGTTTTATTAGTTTATAGTTTCGAGACTATAACGTAGTTCTAGTTCGATGAGTTCTATACCTCGGGTGCTCGAGTTATAGTTTGGATCGGTTGTATCTTGGGATTCAAAAATCAAACGTTACTGTGAGCACAAATGCAGTCGATGTATTGAATTAAGGAAAAAGATACTCCCTCCGTTTCAATATGTAAGCTGTTTTGGGGTTTTTGTTTTGTTTCATAATATAAGCTGTTTTAACAATACTAGGTAATTGAATACTGTGTGACCAATAATATTTTGCAGTCTTTTTTATAATTGGTTAAACTGTTTTTAATATATATTTTAAATGCTACTTTTTAGAGTAAAAGTAGTTTCTTAATATTCGCGATTTTTGCTACAACATCTTATATTATGAAACGGAAGGAGTAATATCTTGCCTCCGTGATTTACGGATTATTTAAATACCGGCTTTAAATACAGTTGTTGCAATTCAATTTTTTTGTTATCGTTATTAAATAAAATTCGTATGTTTTCTTAATTCGGTTTTTGCACTCCTACAAAAATTTAATAATAGGGAATCAGTCATAGAAGTTATCACTGCAAGAGTTAAGGTTAACTTGTAAAAGTTTCGTTCAAGGAAGAAATCGATAGTTTTTAGGAATTACCTAAATAATTTGAAACGTAAATCGTTGGAAATCCCTGAAAGCCAAATGTTTCTAGCATATTAATTTACAACCGATTTTCAAACCTCCAAAACCCCATATTTTACTTGGCCGTATTTTGCTTAGACATGGGCCAAACTGAATAATTTTTTTTTACTTGCGAGTATACCGAGCAATTGCTAATAGGTGATTTTGTCAATATCGCGCATGGTATACAAAACGTGATGGAATTTACACAAGAAAAGATCCTCGCCAACCGGAGGGACTTGTACTCCAATGGCACAAAAAGTAATGAGTTTCTTCTTTTTTCCTAAAACTAATAAATGTCTACGTAAGTTGTTTTTTTTTGTATTCTACCTTATTTACTAAGCCATAAGAGCTAAGACGCCATGCTAATTTGGTGTTAGAATATATAGCAAAATATTACAATAAAACAATAGAACATTTTATACATGTATGTATAATCTTTCTATCTTTTATATAATAACACAATATCTTTGTTATATATTAATTTTTGTTTTCTAGACATGTTCATATTTTATGTTTTCTTACAAGAACTTGTAAGCGAAAATTTCCACTGAAGTGCTCAATTACTGAATATATAGCGTTTTATTTACTTAAACCGGTTTTTGGTGAGCTAATACAAGCTCATCTAACGTTACAATGAAACATAACATTTCGATAAAGTACATTTTTGTTTTGCTTCCACGTTTTTTTATTCTTTTTATCCTGGTTTTATTCCATATTTAAATAGGTAAAGTAATTTGTTAATTCAACTTGCAAAATATAAACATTTTACTTTAAAGATAATTAGTGCAATATGTGAAACATATTTTCCTATCAGTCGTGAGGAGAAAAATGCCAATTGGAGCAAGAAAGTGAGACAAATATGAATATTTTAACAATACACAATATAGACATATTGCAAACAAGCCATCTTTTATATAAAAAGAAAAATTCAATAAATTTTTTTCTCTTTCTCAAAACCCAAACCCTAAACTTTACTTCCAAAAATATACCCAAAATATAAAATTGTTAACTCAAACCCAAAAAATATAACTTCCAAAAAATGGCATTATTGCAAAAAAATTCAAACGATGGCATAACTGTAAAGTGGCATGCCAAGAATGACATTTCATGAAAATTCTCTTATTGAATCGATATATGATATATTTACTCGCTCCTATTCATAAATTTTTGATATTAGTTATAAAAAATGCATTTCCAAGATTTTAGTTTATACCTTTAATTTGTTTGTGATTCATTTGGTGGTGAACCATATTTTCCGACACTAAATTCTCATTTGACCAGAAGTTTAATTGGTTCATGTTAGTTTTTAAATATACCTAATACTATAAAAAAAATGATCTAATATTTACAGATTGAATATATTTTACAAGTATTTTTATATAAATAGTGCACAATGATGTTTCTATTATCCAAAAGTTATCTTTCAAGGAAAAAAAAAATGAATCGTCTCATACTTTTTATGTCGGTTATTTTTATGTATTTAAGATTGAGCGAAGCATGTCAACAACGTAATGTTGTAGAGATTCATAACAACCTCGGTCCTGGAAAGCGTCTCCAAGTTCGTTGCCGTTACTATGTCGGTAGCACCCGCCATGATTATGATATCAACATCCTAGAAAATGGAAAAATGGAAACACACGATTTTGTAGATGACTATGACGGATCTAATAGACTTACATATTATTGTATGCTTAGACATGGACCAAACTGGATGAGTTTTTATGACGTGCGAGTATACAGAGCAGCTTATCAGAGGCAATTTTGTCAATATCGTGCATGGTACGCAAAACCTGATGGGATTTACACAAGAAGAGATCGTCGCCTACCGGAGGGACATGTACTCCAATGGAAGACAAAGTAATGAGTTTCTTCGTTTTTCCTAAAACTAATAAATATCTATGTAAGTTGGGTTTTTTTTTGTATTCTACCTTATTTACTAAGCCATAAGAGCTAAGACGCCATGCTAATTTGGTGTTAGAATATAAAGCAAAATATTACAATAAAACAATAGAACATTTTATACATGTATGTATAATCTTTCTATCTTTTATATAATAACACAATATCTTTATTCTATATTAATTTTTGTTTTCTAGACATGTTCATATTTTATGTTTTCTTAGAAGAATTTGTAAGCGAAAAATTCCACTGAAGTGCTCAATCCCTTATACATTATTAGAGAGGTGATTTGTGAAAAAATTATGACATGGCTAAGAAAAAAATATGACATGGCAAGTAAAGAAATATGACATGGCATCACTCTCACAAAAAACCTTATCATATTGCAAATCAATAGCTATTTATTACTTATATAAATCTTTGCTAATATTTTTTCGGACTTATAAAATAACCACCATAATGAATAATTTAACATATTAAAAAAAAAAGAAATTTATATTCAAATCAAAAACATTTATGTATTCTCTTCACAATGTATCACCTACAAAAAAAATCAAAACAACTAATTATTTTCAGTGTGGAATAAAAATAATTCAAATTCAAGAAAAAAATATATCATTTTGATGAAAAATTAATATTACAACAATTTTCCTTTCAAACAATATTGTTCTTCCCATAATATATGTTATGGATTTAATATTTTAATTCACTTGAGTTATTCTTTATTAAACGAAACTGATAATAATTAAAAAATTACAGCAAATAAAACTAAATTTAAAAAAAAAAAAAAAATCTAATTTCTATATATAATCGTGTTTTTCAAGGAAACATTTTTTTTTATTCTATAGAAAAATTTCCGTAATACTGTCTAAATATATTGCCCTTTTTATTATTGTTTCCCATAATCTATGAAATGGATCTAATATTTATTGTTTCCTTAAGTTATTATTTACAAAATGAAACTAATAATAACAAAATATTAACAAAAATAAAATAATTAAATTCAAAATAGATAAATCTAAATTCTACATGTAATCCAAATAAATTTTCAGTTTTATTTGATTTTAAAAAAATACTAATCCGCGTAAAACGCGGGGAGTCATCTAGTTACTGAATAAATAGCGGTTTATTTACTTAAACCGGTTTTAGGTGAGCTAATACAAGCTCATCTAACGTTACAACGAAACATAACATTTCGATGAAGTACATATTTGTTTTGCTTCCATGTTTTTTTATTCTTTTTATTCTGGTTTTTTATTCCATGTTTAGATAGGTAAAGTATTTTATTAATTCAATTTGTAAAATACACACATTTTATTACATAATTACATTGTTACCAAAAAGAAATTTATCTACGCTTTTATTTTAAAATTATATTAGTGCAATATGTGAAACATATTTTCCTATCAATCGTGAGGTGAAAAATGCCAATTGGAGCAAGAAAGTGAGACAAATATGAATATTTTAACAATACACAATATAGACATATTGTTCCGACAAGCCACAAAGACTAATATAAGACTAGTAAGTCATAGCTACAAACTAAACCAGAAAAAGGAAAAGAAGAATGGCAGGATTGTTTGATAAACAAGTTGATCTTTACCTCGACGCAAGATCTAATTACCCATGGGAGTGGAGTGGTTACCCAAGCTCATTAATCTCACTGACCACCACGGTTTAGCCTGGGAGGTCGCCACCGGAAACGGCAAAGCATGCAGCTCTCGCCGCTAACCAAGATTTTGTTATTTTGTTATACCAGGACATTCCTGATCAATACCTTTCGTGCTTTTGTTAGCTCCATTTTTTGCAATACCTGGCTTCATTTAACCATATCCAAAATCCGTGACCCGAGCTTCAACATCAAAATCCAGAAGGACAGTTCTCGCTCTCACATCTCCATAGACTATTCGAGGTGTAAGTAACGAAAATGAAAAAACCAGTCGATTGGGTTGGTATTTCCAATTTATATATGTGATCTATCTTGATGATATTTTGAAGACTTACGCGATCGCCCTAGCAGAGGCCTTGTACATAAAAATTTATCTCTTCTCTGCTACTCTATGCCTAAAATCTCTGGAATGCAATCTATAGACAACAAACAAAAACTCATTACAAATGAAGATCAAAGAGACCAAATATGGAGATTGTCTACTAACATAAAGCAAACTTATATGAACTAAATCAATACAATGCAGCCCCGCAAGAACATGATTCTATGTATCAAGCAAGTTTTCAAGATCATTACTTGAGAACCATCCCACAGTTGATTTTCTATACACATTCCCAAATCAATCTTCACCGAGTTTGTTATCGTAATTAAAAATGTTGGTTGATGCATGAAGTTCCTTAAGAACAATAATCCTCCATGATGGCTCACTCTTCACCTTCTTTTTCCTACGTAAATTTGTGACATGAAACAAATAACCATAAGTCTCTGTTTTTCGGCCTTGTTAGGTTTACCAAATCTGAAAATTGAAACTAAACCAACAGTAGATTCAAAAAATCCAACAAAATAACAAACTTTAACACTAAAGAACATATTTGAATATGAAAAGGCTCATGAATTTCAAGCATCAGAAACTCATATGAATCTTAAAACCCACATTAAGAAGAAGAAAAAACGGTATAACTGGTAAAACTAAAAACACAAGAATGGAGAAATCAGGTAAACACATAAATCATCAACAAATCACTGTAAAACCTTACTTACCCATCAAATAACATGAACACAACAACGGAACATAAACCAAAAAAGCTACCAATAAATCACTATAAAGCCATACCTAACCATAAAAATCTTTTCCACAACACAAGCAACTAGAAATGCATCTTTGAACAGACCTATAAATGAAAATCTCTTAATTTGTAGTTGTGCCTCTATTCCTAGAATTTTTTTTTTTTTTTGTCGTGTATTCCTAGAAAATATAACTTCGAAGAAAAGGTAAACATAAACTTCAATCGCTTTTACATATATAATATATAAAACTATTTTATTACATATTATGTATCGATATAATTACTCCCTAATGTTCAAAATATATTCGATATTGGTTAAATAATGTTGTTCCAATATTCTAATTAAAATTTTTAATTTGTTTGTTTTTGGTTGCCGAGCTAGGCTGATTCATCTAGTGGTCAACCATATATTTTTCACGCTAAATGCTCATTTAACCAGAAATTCAATTGGTTCGTGTTAGTTTTCAAATTTAGTTAACACCATATATAGATGAGTTAATATAGAAAGATAAAAACATTTTCCACAAATCTTTTCTATAATAGTGCACATTGATGCTTTAATTATTCCAAAAATTATCTTTCAAACAATAAGAAAAATGAATCGTCTCATAGTTTTTATGTCGGTTATTGTTATGTATTTGGGATTGAGTGAAGCATGTGCGCAGAATCGGATAGAAGTTCATAACAATCTTGGTCCCGGAAAGCGTCTCCAAATTCATTGTCGTTTCACTGTTGGTGTGGCCCAAGAAGGACTTTGGAATCTCTTTCCTAGAAGATGGTCAAGCATTTACCTACAACTTTCATGATGAACATGATCCAACTGATAGAATGGTGTGGACGTGTGACCTTAGCCATGGGCCAAATTTGATGTATCATTTTGATAGGCTGATAGTATACAGAGCAGGTCGTAGTGGGCGATGTGGTCAATATCGCGCATGGTATGCAAAACCAGATGGGATTTACACTAGAAGAGATCATACGAAACCGAATGGTTTCGCACGTCCATGGGCCAAAAAGTAATATGTTTTTTTTGTTTTTCCTAAAACTAATCAATGTCAAATGTAAAATTTTTTGTTTTACCTTATTAATCATGCCATAAGAACTAAGACGCCATGCTAATTTGGTGTTAGAATATATTGCAAAATATTACAATAAAAATGTATAAATTTTTTATCTATGTATAATGTTTCTATCTTTTATATAATACCACAATATCTTTATTATATTCTATTTTTTGTTTTCTAGACATGTCCGTATTTTATGTTTTCTAACAAGAAGTTGTAAGCAAAAAATCCCATTAAATTGCCCAATTATTGAATAATTAGAGCATGTTCATTGGAGACATTTTCAAAAGTGTTTAAAAACTTTTTAGTAATTAAATATATTAAATTTTATGACATTAGGTGTCTAAAGTGATGAAAAAGATCTTATATAGGATATTTTTTCTGTTTTTAGACATCAAGATCCTAAAATTTAATATATTTAATTACTAAAAAGTTTGTAGACACTTTTAAAAATGAAACCTGATCCAAAGTTACAAGTTACAACTAAACAAATTGTTGACTTCAAGTTCTTATGATCAGTATCGCTACTTTGATCGACAATTGTTTCACATCGAAGATTACCATTTTTTTTTTCCATGTTTTTCTATTCTTGTTGTCATGGGACCAATTCGATATGTTAAGTAATTTGTTAGTCCAATTTGTAAAATCTTAACATTTTATTTTAACGATATTTATATTTTTAGCAAAAAAAAAATCTTGACCTTTATGTGAAAAATATTTTCATGTCACTCGGGAAGAGAAAAACTAGTGATGAATCATCCCTCATCAAATTCCAACCCCATTATTGAGAAAAAATTATTTGGAAACCTTTGAGGTTACATTCGAGGTTTTCAAAAAACTAAAATATACTACAATCATAAAAAAAAAAGAAGCTAAACACAATTTTAAAAAGGGAGGAATTAAGGACCACACACACAAAAAAGGGTTAGTCAAATAACTATATATAGGAGATGGCTAAGATATCCTATATATTATTTGAGGAGCATTTTGGGAGCATTTTGCTTAGGTGTCATCACTACATTTTTTTAAAGTTTTATAATTAAATAAATTTATTCCTACTAAACTACTATCCAAACACTATATTCTCCTACTAGTAACATCCAAACACTTTATAATTGGCCTACTATACTACAATCCAAACATTTTATTGCCTACTATACTAATATCCAAACACTCTATAATGGTCTATATATACTACTATCCAAACATTTTATTTCTCGTAAATTAATATTCATTTATATAAAAATTATAAAAACTCACCATATCAATTTCTATAAAAGAACTCACTATACTATTTTTATTAAAATTAATTCATAAAACCCTTCTTTGACATAAAAATATCTAATTCACAAAACCCTTTCACAAAGATATAATAAATTTTGGTTCAATTTATTTTCAAAAAACTCATGAACTTCAAACTCACATGAAAAAATCAACTAGATGACTGGCCTGCACCGTGTGCGGGTATGAATTTGTTTATATATAAATTAGTTTGGGATTAAATAATTTTTTTTATCAATTTATTACAAATTGAATATGTATGATTGTTAGTGTTTAAATTTATATACGTGAAGGAAAATATGTTAGGATAATATTTTTAATTTTTTGAGGGTTACCTTGAAAGAAGAGGTTTTTACGTTTCGTAACTTTTTTATTTGTGTTAAAATAAAACACATCGATGGATAACAAACTGTGAAATTTTTATAAATACAAAATTTGTAAACTCCGTTAATGATACTTTGTAATTATATTTTTCCTCTTGTTTTCCTTTTTATTATCTTCTTTGTTTTTTTATCCGACTTCTTAAATTTATATCTTTCTTTTTAATTTTTTTTTCGAATATGTGTTCTTCTTCTGTTTATTCTTTGGTTTCCTTTTCCTTTCTTCTTTATTTTACTCATTCTTAAGTTTATTTTAAAAGTTTTATTGTCAAATTCACAAGAATTTTTTGTTGTGGTTTCTTTGTTCTTTTTCGATTTCTTCTTTAATTTTGTTTTCATCCGATCTTCTCCTCTTTTTTCTTCCAATTTTAATTTTTTCTATTCTTTTTTTCATTTTTTGTTCTATCATCTTTTCTTTCTTATTCATTTATCCCCTTCATCATCTGAATTTTAGACTGCTAATGATGTTTCAAAAATTTTTTGGTAAGTCCCAAATTATAGGACTAACCAATTTGTTGATGAAAACAATAAGAACAAAAACACACACACACGTTACTTTAAACAATTTTCTTTTCTTCTTCCATTTCATTGAAAGTAAACAAACTATATAGCAAACTCAAGCAACACATGACATCTTGATTTTAGGAGATATATTGTTGAGAGTATCTTAACAAAATTTTATTTAATGGTAAAGAATTTATAATGATTAAAATTGAATTTATATTTGTACATCCGGAATATTTATTTTCATTTTACTCGTTCGTTAACATGTGAATTAATAAATAAATAAAAACTAAAATTTCTCATATAACATGGGAAAAGAAATCGGATATTTTGACTTTTGAAATAGTAAGAGAATTTAGTTGATAAAATATCTATTTAATTGGCAAAATTGTTGATTTTTTATTTAGAAAAATAGAATAGAATGCAATACCAAAGTGAAACTATATTTTAAGGTATAATATTATGTTGAAATATTTGTTTTTATAATTTGTGTTTAAATTGTCAAACCCACACTTAATTAAAAAATGGAGGCTAGGGAGTATCATTTTGATTTATTAACCATTATATTTAGCATTGTTATCACAAGTAATTGAAGGAAAAAAAGTGCATTTAATTTATTAATAAAAAAATCAAATAGAAATCATCAAGGATTAAATTTTCCATAAAAAAAAAAATCTAGTTCTAATTTTTTTCCAATTAACAAAAATTAATAACAAAAACTAAAAAGATTTTGTTTGATATTGGAAACAAATTAATAACTATAAATTAAAGAGTAAGCCAATAGAATTCATCATTTATGTCATGTCATTTTTTTCATCATTCCATGTCATTATTCCATGTCATCATTTATTTAAAAAGAAACCAATAGAATTAAAACACCTAATCTCTTATAACTAAAACAACTTTCCTTTTAATAGTAAGGGGATATACTATTTTTAGTAAAAAATAATGAAAAAATCCTTTTTTATCTTAAAAATCTAATTCACAAAACCTTTATCCAAAGATGTAACAAATTTTAGTTTAATTTATTTTAAAACAGCTAATTAATATGTAAAATATATTTAAGTTACCGTAAACAACTAATTTAGCATACAAAATATTCTAATTGATATCCACTAATCTAATTGAATTTCTTTTAAAATAAACAATAAATATCCTTTAAATTAAATCAACTTCATTCACAAATTGAATATTGACATAGTGGCAATTAACATTCTATACCATATCCATTTCTATGGTTACTTCAATGACAAAATAAAATATAATGTAATTAAGATTAGTTACCGTAAATAAGGTTTAACTAGATGATTGACCCGCACCATGTGCGGGCATGAATTATTTTTGAAAAAATAAATTGATTTTGTTCAAGAACATGAAGTAATTAAAAAATATATATTGTGTTTCTTTTAATTTTTTCATGGATGTAGAAAATCAATACATATTTTGGATACTATTTGTAATATTCTGAATGTTAACTTGAAAATTAGGATTTTTTTTCTCTTTTATTTTTTCTTTTTTACTGTTTTTATGTACATAAAGTTCCTCCGAACTGTTTTTGTTTTCATCTATCATAACTTTTTTTTTCTCTTCATCTTTTTCTTTGAGTATCTCAGTTTTTTTTTTTTTAATTCTTTTCCTTTTTTCCTTGTTTTTCTTTATTTTTTCTCCTCTTTTTTTTCTTTGCTCAAGATATAATTTTTAAACTTAAAAATTTTTGTTTTAAAATTTATAAGAGTTTGAAAAAAAAAAATTAGGGATGTGCCATTGGAATTTAATTGTGTTTTGGGGATTTTTTTACTTTAAATATGTGAAAAAGTATAGCTATTAGCCTATTAGTAAGTGGTGAATGCTTTCCAATTTATATGGGGCTGATACAGTTGTTTTTTAAATAAACGGATTATAATTGTAGATTTGCTTCTTCTACTTTTTGCTTCCTATATATATGAGATAAAAATAAAGGCCAAAAAAAAAAAACCATCATTTGGTAAACTTGGTGGTTTTAGTAGTTTTTAATTTTGTTATGCTAAACTAAAATAAAAAGGCCAAAGGAAATAACACAACATTAGCTACAAATTTTAACAATTCTTCAAGATATTATAGTAGCCTTTTTAAATAATATTACCTAATTGTCGAGAAAAAAATACATTATTCTCTAATGAGAGCTATATTACCTAATTGTTGTTTTAAAAATTTATTATGTTGCTTAAAATATGGAATTAATAAAAAGAGATAATTAACAACAACAACAAAAAAATGGCATATTTAGTTTTTTGATGATTTATTGCTTAGCTAATTAAATAGATATTAAAAAAAATAAACTCAACTATTAATAAATTAGTAAATGCCAATTGTTGACTTAAAAAAAAAAAAAAATGCCAATTAGGTTGTTAAGATTTTTGGAAAAATAAGCTTCATTGTTTTAAATTGTTTATATATATATATATATATATATATATATTAATTTTAATTGAATGGTTTACTTAAATTATGGAGTTAACAAATTAAAGTCTTTTCATCGTTTATGAGAGACATGTCATCATTCCAAGTCATAGTTTTTAACCAATCAAATTAAAACAATTAGTTTTTCACTAATTGGACTTCCCTTTTAATAGTAAGGGGATGACAATATTTTTAAGACATTACAAATTCAAATCCTAAATAAATGAGGAAATTATCATATATTATTGAATCTTGACTTTTTGATAATTAATAGAAATTCTAACGTGTTCAATTGTTCCTTTTTCTATGTTTCAAATGTTATCATTAATTACTAGGAAAAATTAAATAGTAATTCCCAAAATTTAGCATACTATTACCAAAAAAATTGTTTGATTAGATTCATATGTGGAAGATAAAGATAAAATCTAATAAGGTAACCAAATGATAGAAAATAGATTTAACGTGATTTGCCAAGTTCGCATTTTACCATATTTTGTGTTTCAAATATTTAGTTAGTTATGATTATTAATCAAATAGTTAGTTTCGAATATGTAATATATTATACAGTTTCATAGTTTGGTCAACCATATAAAAATATATTTTTTAGTTTTAGAAATACTTACGAATTAGTTTATTCCGTGCATAGCACGGGTCTCTTTCTAGTATACATATATATATATGTATGTATATAATTAAAATCAAAAGAAAATTTAAAAACCGGTCTGACCAGCTATCCAATGACAATGCTGAGTCGATGTCCGGTCCGGTTTTCAAAATATTGGTAAAAGTTTTGGTTTTGTTAACTTGTATGGTGTATTTAGGACAAAAATGTCCTTGGTTCAGTTGCTTCATCTCGACGGTTTTAGCAACAACAACTTTTACATTTGTGGCGGAGGTTGAAGCCGGAGATACGTAAGTCAGGAGAAATTTGAAAACGGCGAGCGCTTACAAGTGGCCACGGCGGCCATCTCCGGCATCGGGAAAGTTTCGAACCCGACTCATGTCGACCGCCTTAAACGTCACGGACGTCGCCCGTCATGATTATTTAGTTTTTGTCTATATATTTGTTAGATAAAAATACTCCAATGGGATACATCAAATAAAATTATGTTACATATTTTTGCTTAAGCACAAAATTCCAATAAAGTGTAGAATATTTAACCTTCGTTATCTTATGATTTCAAAATTTGGCTATGACAAGAGTCTCACTAAAGGTCGATTACCAAGATTCTAAAATACAAGAAAAAAAATAAAAAAAGTCGTTTGACAAATCAAACAAGATACACACTATTATAAGTAACGTTCACATATATTAAAAACTCTCTTGTTCTTCAACAAAATAGACCTAAAATGCAAAAAGAACATTTATATAGAAAAGAAAAAAGAAGATAAACTATAATCACCTTTCCTTGTTTGTTCCTTAATCATCAATTCATCACCATATATCCTCTAATCGATCTTAACCGAGGAATAGATGAGCCTTGTGAACCAGAGACAAGCATAGAACCCAATTGTTCCAGTGAGCACAAAAAATGCGTAGGAAGCGATGAGCATGTACCCAAAGTAAAGCATCGCGGAGACCAGTTTGGTGATCTGCAGCTTGGTGAAAAAGTAGAACGTGGCGTAGAGGAAGAGATAGAGAGCTGATGAGCCTGAGGTGAGGTAAGATCTCCACCACCAAAGGTAGTCCTCGCTGCAAAGCTGGAAGTAGCAGAGTACAATGGTTATCTCCGCGCAAGTAACAATGAGGATTACAAAGACGAGGAAGAGGAACCCGAAGATGTAGTAGAACTGGTTGAGCCAGATAGATGTTAGGATGAAGAAGAGCTCGATGAAGACTGCACCAAACGGTAAGATTCCTCCGATTAAGATTGAGAAAACCGGGTTCATGTACCAAGCTTGCTCTGGGATCTGCCTCGGGATTTTGTTGGTTTTCACCGGGTCATCAACGGCTGGTTTCTTGAAACTGATGTAACCACCAACAAAGACAAGAGGGACCGAGATGCCAAACCAGAGGAAGATCAAGGCAAACATTGTCCCGAAGGGTACAGCCCCGGACGACTTCTGTCCCCAGATGAGAGCGTTTAGGACAAAGAAGATGGCTGAGACAACTGCAGGGAACATGAAGGCTGTTCTGAAGGCGATTCTCTTCCACTCTGTTCCTTTAAACATTTTGTAAAGACGAGAGGAGGCGTAACCAGCAAAGAGCCCCATGAAGACCCAGAGCAGGAGCATTGCCGTCATCAGACCACCCCGATTGGAAGGGGAAAGAAATCCGAGCATGGCAAAGATCATTGTGACAAGTACCATGCCTAAACACTGGACCCCTGTACCGACGTAGACGCAGAGCAGATCTGAATTGGACGGAAGCCTGAAAACATCACCATGGACGAGCTTCCATCCCGTCTCTTCTTGAGCTTCTTCTTGAGTCTCCAGCTCGTTGTATCGCGAAATGTCACGGTAAAGAGTCCTCAGCATTATCATCGCCACCATACCAGACAAGAACAGGACGATCATCAAAGAATTGACAATAGAGAACCAGTGAATTTGGTTATCACTCATCAGGAGATAAGCATCCCATCTAGATGCCCACTTCACTTCACTTTCCTGAACAGGAGCAGCAGCGGAACATCAGCACAAAAATTTGGTTATTTAAGATACAAACCGTAGAGTATGTAAAACAAGAAAACTTGCCTGGAAATCGACATCGTACGTGAAGATTATCTCCTTCTTTGGTTCAACTTCTTGAGGGGTAGCCGAGCTAACGACCAGTCGTTTCGTGTGAGGATCACAAGTCGTCAGACGGGTCTTCTCACTCCACTCTCCCTCATATTCATGCTTAACACTAAAACCCAAGGGAAGGAGACTATCAGCACTCAAGGACAGGGGATCTCAAGAGATGTTCAAATTATGGACAAGATTTTCACCTGTAAGGTTTGACCTCAAATCCCACGATTCTTGCAGCATCGGTTTGCATATCCCTGTGATACCGGACTGTAAATGTCAAGTGATTGTGCATAAAGAACTTCTGCTCTTTGCTCTGCATATGCAAAAGGCAATTTAGAAACTCAAGCTATTTCACATGCATTCCAAATAGTTTCCACAATCTAAACCCACTTACCCCCTCATACTGGCCTTTAAGACCTACATGATACCCGAGCTGATAAATAATAGAGGCAGAACCCTGATCCACTCTTTCGATTGGAACCACAAGAGGAAGGTTGTCAAGGATCCTAACACACACAAGAAAGACATGTAAGAAAATTGACAGAAGGAATATTCTCCACACAAAGAGTCAAAGAAAAAATTCTCTTTTTGGTCCTACATGTTGACCCGGTATTCATCATCGATCTTTTCTTTGAACGCTTTGGCTGTCTTATCATCAAGAGTAACCCGGCAGAGAATATTGCACATTTGTGCCTCCCGCATTTTAAACTGCAATTATATAGTATCTTAGACAGCGTGATCACTAACGAATTAAAAGTTCGATAGAGACTAACCGAATATGGGGCATTTTCTATCCGGTCACCACGAAGCACTTCTCCGAGATTCTCCGTACTATCCACTATCTTCTTCGGTCGACAAAAAGGAAGGGAGTAATACGAGTATGGAAGCTGAGTCTTTATGGAGGTTAATTTATTCACTTTCACTTTCAGCTCATCACCCTGCAAAAATAAGACTCACATTTTCAACATGATTCCATCATTTCTGCTATCAATCTACTGAACTATATCATCAGTGATTTCTAGTAAAACAAGCATGTATACTTGGATTGAAATCCCTAATATAGCATGCAGAACCGACATTGCAAATCAAATTCAAAACGAGGATATGGCTAATCCAGACCAGAAGATCAAATATCGATGTAGCGAGCCTAAAATACCGACATTGTTCAGATCGAGAGATTCGTGAATCGAAAATTAAGCTTAATCAAAAATAACTTAATCAAGAGTCGGTGGCATCAGCACACCGACTCTCATTTGCTCTAGCTTTCTCGCCGATCAAGTATGGATCAAAACCATACACTAGACCTAACGCAGATCCAGGAGATTCAATTCAGATCTAAGAAGAACCTAGTAGTAGCACAAATTCGAATACCTTTTCGAAATCCTGAGGAGCAACACCTGGGAGATAGAAAGAGTGAGCGCCATGAATGAAAAGCAGAAGAAGCAAGGCGATCGCGGATCTGGAAGATTCCGATATTCTGCTACTTCTTCGAAACTCCATAACCCCGTGGAAGGAGGAAGGAAGGAAGGAAGAAGAAGAAGAAAGGGAAAAAAAAATTTAGCAGATCTGAAGCTACGCTACCGTTTATTTTCTTATACGCTTAGGTCATCCTCATTAGCCCTCTTGGATCTGTGGTGATGTTATAATATAAAATTATTAAAATATACTCTTTTTTTTTTTACTCACTTTATACTTTCTCTTTCATCTTTTTACTCAACTTTTATTAATTTTATATTTAAACACTTTTTCTTTCTTTTAAAAACACTCTAAAAGAGTAAACACACTCACTATCTATCTACCCAATTTTAGACATTCTCTCTCTTCCTTTTCCTAAACACACTCACTATCTACTCTCTTTATTCAAATTTTATTAATTTTATATTTTAATATACCCCACAAAAACACTCTATTTCTTCATTTTACCATTTTAATAATTTTATATTATAAAAGCACCACATTAGACCATCTTGACATTAGACCATCTTGAGTCTCCAACGAAGATGCCCTTAGAGAGTCAAGGACCAAGACCGATTGTAATGTGTAATGCATCCCGGTTTATCTTTCCGGTTCGGGTTCGTTTCTAGTCGATCCTTATTAACCATTGGCATTCAGCCACGTGGTGACGAAGTCTTTACGCGAGCTATTGTTTCTTATGGGCCTAAATCGATGAAGCCCACCATATCATAAACCAGGATTAACTAATAATCAATCAAAAATTCAGAGATTGCTTCCATACCTTAATTGATAAGCACTGCTAATGAAATCTATCGTTGTACTAACAAAATAACTAGAATTTTCTGGACTAATTGCTTACATACCTTTTAAGAAGTTCATAATTTAAATCACGTACGTTTTATATTTTCAACGACATGTACTAAATATTTTTAAGATTATATTAAGATATAGAGTTGGGTTTTAGTTAACAGCTTGATTTCTGCTTTTGGTTATCAAGGATGTAACTTAATTTGACGTTAAACATAATTTAGTAACGATAGATAATTGGGAACGACTATTTGAGAGATGTAGAAATTCACCAACCCTTTGGTCGTATGGTTGTATTGTATCCAAGTTCTTTCGAACTCATGAACCTAAACTCGAAAATAGTATGATACTTAGAATTCAAACAAAAACAATCATATAACCTTCAATAAAAAGAGATAAGGAGTCTTTGGTTTTATTCTCTTGCAGAGTAGCTAGCACAAAGGCCTTGCTTTTTGTCAAGTTAAACAACGAAACAACACATAACAAACATCAAACAACAAGGCACAGAAAGAGTGCATATATACACATTGATCTAAAAAGCTTTAGAGATTCATCAAGCCGCACTAGACCAGAACACACAAACTGGAACTCTTTCCTTACCAATCTTCAAGATCTAGTAACCTCCCTGAATAAACGCGTTAAGACGGTTAAGCTCCTCTCGATGCTCAGTCACCACTGCACGGACCACGTCTCCTATGGACACCATTCCCACCATACCCTTATCTTTGATTACCGGAATATGCCTGATTCGCTTATCTGCACATAGCACCGTCACAAACCGGTTTTGTTACTTGCCTCTAGTAGCTTTTAACCCCAAACGTTTGTATCTTTAATTAAGAAACTGTATTAAGCTTCTCTGCTTACCTGTCATCAGTTGCATAGCCTGCAAGACCTTTGTCTCCGGTGTCACAGTGATAAGCTTGTTCTACAACAGCCAAACTCGGTTTAATCCAAAAAAAAACGCAAGAAAATCGTATAATCGTGCATTCTCATCACTAAATCTCATACCTCCTCAGTCATAATGTCCCCAACTTTTGTTGATTTGGATGATTTCCCCTGCACAATGATCTTCCGCAGGTAATCTGAAGATATCACAAAGGCGAAACCGAAGAAAATGAATCGCACACAACGAAAACTTTCCTTAAAAGAGTCAGATTCAATGCAAACATTCGGTTTTTTTTTTACCTCTCTCAGTAATGATTCCAGCAAGAGATTGTTGCTCACCAGGTTTCACAACCACCAAGGCACCAACATTGTGTTGAGTCATCTAAACCAAAAACAATCAATCACCGAAAGAGAGATAATAATATCGGAGTCAAAATCGAAAGAGCGAATCGGATTACATACGGATTTAACAGCATCGTAAACGGTATCATCAGTAGTACACCAAAGCCAAGATCCATCAGCGCTTTTCCCTTTTTCTTTCATGATATCGGAAATCGTCGCGCTCTCGAATCCGTGTTCTTCCATACGAGCAGATTGAGTGGTTTCGGATCGTGAAGAAGAAAACACAGAAGGCTGAATCGCCGGGTTTACCACACGGAGATGTTGAACCATTGAAGCTTTCACAACATTTCCACCGGAAACAAACGAACGAATCACAGCTTGCATCTTTCCCTATCGGAATCGAATCAAATCCAAATCAAAATTTATCAAGAGATCATATATAATCTTTATCATCAGAAGCAAATAGCAATCACTATTGAAAATGAGATCTAACAATCATCAGATATCAAACATTTCAAACTCAAAAAGGTCAAAGAAGAATCTAGTGAAAGTAGACCGAATCTTAAGCTATAAGAGAAGAAACCCTAAAATTAAAAGCTTTCTCAATCTGATTGTAGATTTACAGGTAAAGATTAGTGAAGAAGGAGAGATCTGAGACCTGAGCTTAGAAATGAAGAAGAACGTAGATCGGAGTAGTGGAAGCTTTGAGAAGAACCCTAGAGAAGAAGCAAGAGGCAAAGTGACGAAGACGAGAGTTGAGTGGAGAGTTTTGAAGGGTTAATGGATAATCATCAAATATATAAATAATCTTTTTCGACAGTGATATAGTAGTGACTTTTTCGGAATCTTTCTTTTTTCCTTAAAATGACTTTTAAAAAATCTTAAAAATAGTGATGACATTATCAATAGGCCCACTCAAATTTTTGTAATCTTTCATAAATAAATTTTATTTGCTTGCTGACAAACTATATATATATATATATATATTTTTTTTTTTATTTTTTTGTCAACTAACAATCTATAATTTTTTTTTTAATTATCGTGGGATCCCAACCGCTTTTTTTAAGGCGGTAATTCCACAGGATCCACGCTTTACCGTCCATTTTTCTGGTGGCCAAGAGTCAAACCCAGGTGGCGGTACTCATAGCCGTGAGCCCATTACCACTAGGCTATAATTATTCAGCAATGTTTATCCATGTTTAGTTGTTTAGATGTTCAATTCGAATTTCGGATATTTGTTTTCAACATCATGCATTATGTGGATTTAAATTTTCAACCCGGCTCAACTTAGTTTGGTTCATCATGATTGAATAACCCTCGGGCGAGTTCGGTCTTACGAAAGAGTCTTGGAACGAGGATTGTAGGAGTTTGTGGACACAAGACAATGGACTCATCAGTCATCATCTTGTAGTTTGCTTTATTTTCACAATGTGTTCGATTTCATATCGTTTCCGGTTTCAGGTTTCAATCGAGACGACGTAGAAGATACTCAACCTCGACGACCTTAGTGAGAGGGATAAGCCATTCTCCGTAGATACGAGAGACGAGCAACGGATCCACTTTGTAATTCTTGTCATCGCCCGAGACGCATTTTACTTCTTGTCCAAACGTTTCTGCTTTCATCTGGACTCTCTTCTTAACCATTTCTTCTACTTTCTCAAACGTCAATAGCTTCATCAAAGCCTCTTTGTCCTACAGAAGTTGTTCAAAACCCCATCACAAAAACACCACAGTCAAAATGTATACACATTGTGACACTAATTTTTTACCTGAGCGCGAATCGCAGGCTCGTAATCTAGTGGAGCATCTCTAAATTTGACCTCGGCGACAAATTTACCGTAATGAATCCTTCTCGAAATAGCCTTACACAAAAGATCAAAACACCAAATTTAGACATAAACCAAATCATGTAGACATGATTTGTGTATTCAATGCTAATCTCCTTACTTGTAAACACGCGAGATCACTAGCAGCAGTAGTCGGATAGTTCCCGTCATCCCCGGGTTTGACAAACAAAGGAAGCATTTCTTTAAAGTAAACATCCCAAATGCGTTTGTTTATGTTAACAGATAAAGCCTTAGTGTGCAGAACCTAATCAAAATATAAGTTAAGTACTACTACGCATACGAGTTCAAAGGAAAAAACGCGTAAGGCTATATACTACATACCGGTGGATATTTGTGCGTAGGAAAAACCGAGTGAGGAATGTTGTCAAGGAAGAAAGGATTCTCTTCCGGGTTTTCGTATCTTCCTACCTATACACACATATACAATGACTCTTTCAAGTAAACCAATCAAACAAACATATAATATTAAGCTCATGAAATTTTGAAAGTATACAGAACAAACACAAAAGCAATGCTATAACAAAAATTGAATCAAACGATGCGATTGATTGAATTATTAGGAATCTGATCGGTTTAAATGGGATTTGAACCTTAGCTTGGAGAAATTCAATCTCTCTGACGAAAAATTCGGTCAGAGAAGAGGAGATTCCAGAATCTAGGCGACGAGATTCTTCGAATGCAGGTGAATTAAGCGGAAACTTAGCTCTCTCGATTAAGCTGAAGACGATGGTGTCTTCTTGCCTAATCAACGATTCCCGAATCGAGTCAAGACTCAGTGCATCGGATCCACCAGAACCCGAATCCGATTCGACGACTTCTGCCATGTCCTGCAAAAATGGCCGATGCTGTAACCAAAGCAAGTTTCAGGGGAAGCTTAGAGATGAGCGATTGTGAAATGGAGGATTTCAAAAGACTTACTTGGGAAAAACGAAGCTTCTTCTTCTTCTTCTTCTTCTTTTCTCCTCTCACTGGCCTAAATTCTCGATCTTTGGACTTTTTGGATTAACGAATAACGACAAACAAATGCTAAATATTCATATTTTCTAAATTAAAAACTCAAGTTACGATATTTTTTTTCTTCTAATTGTATGGTTGTGTTTGGATGAAAACATTTTTGAAATATTACTTATAGAATCAATACACTCTTATGAAATGTAAAATGTTTACAAAAATTCATCACAGAAATAGATTACATTGCCCAAAACAATATTTTTGCCATAAAATATATGCTCTTCAGCTTCCATTTTACAAGTTCTTGGTCAAATGGAACATATTTAGAAAACGAGCCAAACCTTTTAATTGACATGTTGCTTCTTCACAAAATTACTGACTCTCTTTTTTGTGTTTTTTCCAAAGAGACATTGAAACATGATGAATATCAAAAGTTCTCACCTAGAGAGAGGGTAACGATGAGACTGACAGTTGGAGTTGATTCTAGAAGGTTCTGGTATATGTTCAGAGACTATATAAGCAGTGTCTTTCCACCAAGAAGCTTCAGTTTCCTTCAAATGAAGCTTTTTCTTAGCATCTTCCAATGCAATCTCAAGCTCCTTTATCTCTTCTTCTTGTCTTGTCTCCATTAGCTCATGTAGCCTTCTCTCTAGCTCGTACGGACACACTCCTTGTCTTTGTTCCTCCACTGGTCCTGGACACTTGTGTCCGAACCTTAATCCTTCTGTATCTTCACTCTTCTCTAAAACCTCCTCCTGTGAAACCATTTCACAACAATATTATAGTTACCCATTAGACAAGAGAACCAACATCAAATAGAAGAGAAACTTAAAAAAAATGTACATTTTTTTCAATTTTAAGGTTTTTTAAGCTCTTGTTTATGTGTGTGCATATTTCAAATCAAAAACATATTCATTTACTCATTTGGCATTTCCATTCAAATGATCCAATTCGGTTCAGCCAAATGGATGTTGTTCATTTATGGGACTAAATGGAGAACCGCACATGCCCATAATCTATACCAAATGCAAGTGATTTTTATTTGAGTAAGCTCTAAAAGTTCTCTATAGACTTTTTCTTGTGATATCATCAACTTTCAAATTGAGACAAGAGAATGAGAAATTCAAACCTTGAGCTGATTACTTTTACTCTCTTGGTCTTGACCAATCTGAAGAAGCTCAAACTCAGCTTCAAGTTCTGCTTCAAGCTGATCCATTTCTCCTCCAAAATCTTCTTCACCTCCTTTAAATACATAATGTTTCAAAGACCCTTCATGTCCAGTGGGTAAAGATGTTTCCAAACACTTTGGAGAGTAATAATGATCAGTAGTAGACGATTCCGGTCCATCAACAACGTCACTTATGGTCGAATACCCAGGAGTTTCGATTCTCTCTCGTTGCTGTTTTCGCCTCAATTCATCGTTGTGAAACACTATAAACTTCTCTATATCGTTCCTTAACTCGACAAACTCCTGCTGTTTTCGCCTCAATTCGTTGTTCTTACATTCGAGAAATTCCTCTAAATCGTTACGTAGCTCGACTATCTTGTGAATCTCTTCTCTACCAGTAGCAATTAGATGTAAGAGATAACAGCTCACTCCAATGCTAAACAAAAACTCCCTTCTTTGAAATTCTACAAACCAATAGAGATGTCAATATTTACAATTGAGTGAAATTCAAATAACACATAATCATCTAGTTCATATCAATAATCTTTCAGATTGAAATGTAGAATCAAACTCTAATCTGTTGTTTTTGTTCGGCGAAACTTCCTAAACGGGAATCAAATTTAAAAAATCGTTACCGGAATCGATCGTCGGTGGTGGCGAAAATGAAAATTCGGCGGCTTCATGACCGTCCTCCGAGAAATTTCTGATCCTCGCCGCGTCACAGTCTCGCTCCCGTACATCCGCGGTAGCCGATTTCTTCGCTTTGATTTTTTCCGGCGAGGAGAACCACCGAGATATGATTCTCCGTGGCGACGGACACCTGATCCGAATACATCCTGCTCTTACTCCTCCAGCGTCGTTCATCGGAGAATTCAAAATGTCCGGCGGAATCCAAAATCGATCGCTGAAGAGAAAGAAAAAAAGAAGGGAGAAAGTGATTTAAAGAGGAAAAATCAAAATCGGGATCGAAGAGAGAGAGAGATAGAGAAGGAATAAATAATAAATGAGAATCACGAGAAGCACAAGTGTTCTTTCGACTTCAATCTACGTTTCTACTTTGGAGGGAAACTTTTGAAAACCTCTTTTAATGCATTTACCTATCCTTTTCTCCAATTAGTACTAAATCTACAATAATTGGCATGAAACAACAAATATCAAAATCTATATATAATACTCCATATATACCTTTTTGTCTTTTTACATTTTTCTTTTCACAACAATTTATTTCATTACTATTTTTTTGCTTATTATAGTTTAGTTTAAACAAACGTAAATATTCAATAAATTGCTATATTAGGGTCAAGAGTAGGCTAGTCAAAAGTATGTTTAAAGATCAAATGAGAAGAATGGAATTATTTAGCCATTAATGGTAATCAGCGTAAAGTTGACCAAAAAAGTATGGTAAAGGAGTAACACAATTCAGTAATATTATAGTCAATTATTGTAGTCCCAGTTATGAATTTACCAATGTCGTTGGAAAAAGACCATTAAATTCGACAAGTGGATGTTTCACAGAACTGTTTGTTTTGAGTTAGGATTTTCAATTTGAATTTACCTTTTCCGAAATTAATATCCAGTAGAAGAATTTCGAAAACTATTTAGTATATATTTTTTAAAAATGAATTGATATTAGTAACAAAAAGCAATAAAAACCAACATAATACAGTGAAATAAAATGTGATATTACAATTGATTTTTACAGTACTACTACAGTAAATTGGAGAAAAAAAAAAGGAACAAGCAAAATCGTTGGATTTATTTAGGTCTTAACTCTTGTAAATGGTCAGAGCGAAGATGACATTTGGCTTATGACTTCCAGAGTAGCTTTAGTCTTCGTCAAATGATCCATCTAAGTTTGTTCAAAACACTAATCAACATCTAAATTTTACAGTTTCTTAAAGATGATATATTTGAAAAGTTTGGTTACCATAGCTTACCAATTCTTTCTCTCGGTTGTCCTGAACATAAAACACAAAAAATCGTTAGTCGTTTACAAGAGATTACGTGTTAATTAAAAAACTAAAAGGGCTTTTATATATTCATTCATACCCTAGTTTGAATCTCCTGCTTAAGAGCGCTTATGAGTCTGAACAAGTAGTCGTAGTTGGATTTGTGAGGCTCCTGGAATATTCACAATTATACAAGATTCAAGATTCAAGATCATCATCATAAACCATCATTAATGTGTGATAGCTAATGTTCCTACCTCGATGGTATCGGGAAGAGGAAGACCTTCAAAGACTTGAAGTGGCTCTCGAAGCTGAAGGATTTGACACGGGTCATTGGGCAAAGGAACAGTCCAAGAAGGCGGATTCGAAATCCCCATTGATGCAAATCCTTGTCCTGTTCTATTCTCCCACATTAGCGGTTGTTGAGTCGAAGTTCCATCACCTATGATTTGGTGTTGCAGCTACAAACAAAAAACACGCACACAAGAATAAGCCTAAAACAATGGTAAACAAGGTCAAAAGTTTCAAGCTTTCTAGCTTTTTACCCTTGGGACATTTTCGACTGTGTAAGAAACAAATCTCGGCTCTGTGAAATTGGGAGGCTCAAGAACAGCATATGCGCCTTCGTTTTCGTAGTTTCTTGAAACCTAAAATGCAAAAACAAGAAAAGAACCTGTCGGGAAAACAAACAGAGTAATGATTCGGATTCTGTTTGTTGTAAGCGTGCCAAGGAAAATGACCTGTGAGAAATTCGAAGCACTGAAGATTGTGCAAAGCTTTCCAGATTCTACTTCATGATCTACAGAGTAACCGCTTAGCATGTTTCCCATGTCTTCTCGATCAGCTCTTGCATCGGGACCTTCATGTGATCTTATAATCATCTAAGATGCAAAAACAAAACAGATTTAAGTTTCAATTTGCAGTTAGCAGTTTTTTTAGCGCAAAGTACTTAAACTTACCTTTAAGTTCGACTGTTTTAGAAAAGTCTCGGTGCAATCAGCTCCCCAAAGAAGTCCCTTGTAATTGCTCTCACTCAAACCATCAGCCATCCATGGACATGACCATAAAACATGGTTAAGAGTTACATTCTCATCATCATTCTCACCGACTTTTCTCCTCTCAATCTTGTTAAGTTCCTCTAAAGAACCCAATAACAGAGACGGATCCGTGCCATTTTCTTGGACCGTAGAACTTTGAAAGAGACCTCCATGAGTTGTGTAGACGCTGTCTGATATCACCGATGCTAAAGGTAACATTTCGAAACAATCTATACATTTGGAGTATAGCATTGGACCGTGCTCAGCGTATCTGTCGCATGTTTCTTTCAAGAAATCAAGCTCTTCTGCAGAAACTCTTGTTTCAGAGCTTCCTCTAAGTAAAATTACACTCTCTGGCATCAGAATCTGTCATAAGAAATGACAAATATAGATCAGATGGGAACAATATATCATGAGCTGAGAAGGTAAAGCAAATTGAAGGAAGGAAAAGCATATCTAAGGCCTTAAATCTAATCCTTTCATGTGATTTACGGAAAACAAAGTCGAAGCCTTCACATTAGCTATCGAGACTCAGCCTTATGGTCAATGCTTCAGCATGATAAAATTTCTTTACAGTAGAAAATACAAAACAACGGAAAGGCTTCAAGATAACGTTCCATCACAAACAATCTAAGAAAGAAAGGGAAACAAGTAATGAAACTATATATGTACCTTCCAAGCTAAGAGAACCAAGAACACTTCTAGGCTCCACGAACCTCGACCAATGTAGTTACCGTTGAACACAAACAATTGGTTCTGTGAAGGCCTTCCTGATTGATCAAATATTTTGAGAAGGTCGTGTAGTTGACCAAGGAGATCTCCAACCACAATCACTCTGGAATTCTCACTACAGCAATTGACTTTAACGCAATTCGCTTCTTTGTCCAGAATCCGTGAAGCACAATCCACCAAAGAAACAGCCACGGAATGTGGCAATATCAAAGGCAACTCGGAAACCGAGTTCTTCCATGTAAACTGGTTCAATAAACCCATCAAAGTCTCAACCCATGGAAGAATTAACTGAGACTCTAAAGGCCATAAGATTGGCTCCAAAACAATGTCACCGAAGTCACCGCCAACAGAATCATCTCCGTTTCCCAAATAAATCTCCATTTCCATGGGCTCCGTCATATCATCTAGCTGATCAATAGTTTCTGGTTCGTATTTTCTACTACCCATTCCTTGAACACTTGCAATCATCCTTGTCACACGTTGCTTCTCTTGATCATCCAATGTCTCATATCGAAACCCACGAAGAGACTTTAAAGAACGGTCTGAGTTACTAACCTATACAAAACTCCAAAGTTCTCAACTTGAATGAATATAGTCTACATTCACAATACAGCTCAATCTAGAGCATAAAGATATGCACTTACCACTTGCTTTAGAACCGAGCACACAATTCGGGTTACACTATTCTCCGGATCCTGAACCAAAAAAAAAACGTAACTTTGGTGATAAGCAAATAGAGAGAGAGATATATATATTTATCTACTAAGCTCAGACTAACATGAATCTAGTTTCAACGTTACTTTGAGAAAGTCTCGATCAGCACCACGTCGAGCAATTTCTTTCAACATAAGCAAAGTACGCAATTGCTTATAGTTCTTCATCCTCGTCGTTTTAACAGCACTTAGCTTCAAGAATGCGAATTTGCAAGCTTCAAGCTTTGCATCTAACACCCTTTTCGAGATTTCTACACACACATGTTACTATTCCGATTACATTACTGGTTTCATGGGGACCCCAAATCAATTGACTGAAGAAAAATCTCAATCGAGGAAACGGTTACCTGGAGACGGCATATCGATTCAAACCGGTCAGATTTGAGAATTTCTCGGTGAGATTGACGAAGAACGGAAAAACCCACAGTCCGGCGAGGTCGTCGGGTAATTCCGGCGTCGATGTCGATTACAGCCGCCGCTCCACCACCGAGAAACGAGCGTTTTCGTGTTAACTTCTTGCCGGTTCTAGGGCAAAGAAACCACGCGCATTTCGCTGCTTAGAAAGCGAAAAGGATGTTGTTTTCCATTCATTATGGGCCTTAAAGCCCATATTTTCAAGCCAATTTCAAGGCCCAAAATAAAAAACACAGTCTCTCTCTCTTTCTCTCTCTCTCGAATTTGTTCTTCTTTCTGATAACAATGGCGAAAGAGGCATGAGAAGAAGCGGAAATGGCGGGAGCGATTAGGGCAAAGCAACTGTTTCTATGCTCGTCGATTCTCGCGAGCAACAACAACAAGGCTCTAATACGTTTCCCTCGGCGAAGTATCAATGTAATCGCCGGAAATCTCAGTTCCAGCGAGACGAAGAAGAAGGAGAAAGAGAAGAGGAAGAGGAGGAAAGAGTTCGAAGTCGCAAGAGAGATTGCGGAAGCAGTGGTCAAAAAGGAAAAGCGAAGGACACGTTCGAGCAGAGAGTATGAGATCGCCGACGGTGACGGCGAGCTTCCGTCCTCTCATGTCCCTGTGATGCTCGGAGACGTTATCGACGTTTTCGATTCGGTTCGATTGCGAAGTTTCGTTGATTGTACACTTGGTGCAGCTGGTCATTCTTCTTCTGTAAGTTTCATTCTTCTAATTTCAGAATTTGAGCAATTTTTATCACTGATTGAATTAGATTTTGAGTGTTTATAGATGTTTTAGTGTTGGATATTGTGAATTTGTGTTTCAGATTATTCAAAGCCATTCTGAATTGAAACATTTTGTTGGAATGGATGTTGATCCTGTGGCTAGAAAGCTAGCTCATTTTCATATTGATTCTCTAATGCATCCAACTTTGAAGGCTTCTATTGTGTTGAAGAATTTCAAACACATCAAATCGGTGATCGCTGATACTCATCCGGAGTTGCTTGATGTTGGTGTTGATGGTATTCTTATGGATTTGGGAATGTCATCTATGCAGGTAAAAGTTGTGATTTTCTCAAGCAGTTGTTTTCGTTTTCCTTGTATTGTTCGACATCTCTCACCCACGGTTGTGAAATCGTGTTCGGACAGGTGAACAATCCTGATAGAGGGTTTAGCGTTCTTCAAGAGGGACCTCTTGATATGCGTATGGATCCTCAGGCGACTCTGACAGCGGAAGATATAGTGAATTCTTGGCCAGAATCTGAACTGCGGAGAGTTTTACGGGATTATGGCGAAGAAAGCAATTGGTTTTCACTTCAAAATAGAATTGTTAAGGCCCGAGTTAATGGCGGGTTACATTCTACCGGTGAACTGGTAAATCTCATTCGAGGCATGTCACCACCAAGCAGAGGTATAGACTCTCTCTTTCATCTATCTTTGGCTTTATGGATCTGCATTTGCATCTCAACGCGAGTTCCAGTTAATGTTCTTAGTTGGAAGTCTATTCGAAATGTTGTAGGAGGTAGACAAGGATGGATAAAGACAGCAACACGGGTGTTTCAAGGCCTAAGGATTGCAGTGAACGACGAACTCAAGACGCTACAAAACTCTCTCTACTCATCGTTCGATGTTCTCTCGCCAGGTGGGAGACTAGCAGCCATCTCCTTCCACAGTCTGGAGGATCGGGTTGTGAAACAAACGTTCCTCGACATTTTAGGGTTTCAAAGGGAAGAGATAAACACAGAGGTGAGTTTAAAACCGGAAAGGCTAATCGAAGAAAGCGTAGTGAAGGAATTAAAAGAGAAAGAAGCTTGGATCAAACAGACTGTAACGGGTTCGAATGGAGTAATACTGACAAAGAGACCTATAACTCCTTCAGAGGAAGAAGAGAGATTGAATCGTAGAGCAAGGAGTGCAAAGTTAAGAGTGATTCAGAAATTGTGAGTCATTGCTTGCTCTAACAAAATGCCCCTTCTTTTTTTGTTTTTGTTGCCATTTTCTCTAGATTGGTTTAGGATATACTGAACCGATTAAACCGTTTTGTAAACCAAATTAAGAGTGATTCAGAAGTATAACTGAAATCAGATACCAATATTGAAAAATACCTTTACTTGAAACTCAAATTTGAACCAAAACCAAAATCGTATTTTCTTAACCAAGCCGGTTTAAATGTATATATTCTTTGACCATACCACATAAAGACTATTGTCGCCGCAAAAACCCATCTTCAACCTAGAAACCCTTTCTTCTCCGAATGGGAGCAATTGATCTCTCTGTGTCACAGAATCTCTTCTTCTCTCCATCGCGTTCCAGTTCTCTCTCCTCCACTCACCGTTCCGTCTCCTTTCTCCCTCCGGGAAGCAAACCACGTTATCTCCCACCGTTGCGTTCAATGAGTCATGACGACGACAACGACACTGCCTCAAAGGAAACTAAGCTTTGGGGCGGAAGATTCGAAGAGAGTGTCACAGAGAAAGTCGAAAAGTTCACCGAATCGATTTCGTTCGATAAACTTCTCTACAAGCAAGACATTATGGGTAGCAAAGCCCACGCCACAATGCTAGCTCAGCAGGTATTGAAGATTCTAGGTTAATTTCATTTTCAATTGTGATTGTTTGTTAATCGTTACTTAGAAAGATGTTTAGTTGTTAATTACTTGGTTATAGTTGATTTGATTTCTGCTAAGTAATGCAAATTAGTGAATTGAGGACAATCTATGTGGTTTTTGTTTTGACTACAGGGGCTTATTACTGATATTGATAAGGATAGTATTTTGAAAGGTCTTGATGATATAGAGAAACAGATTGAAGCAAATGAATTTGAATGGAGGACTGATAGAGAAGATGTGCATATGAACATTGAAGCAGCTCTTACTGATTTAATTGGTGAACCTGCGAAGAAACTTCACACCGCACGGAGTAGAAACGATCAAGTTGCTACTGATTTCAGGCTTTGGTGTCGTGATGCTATCGATTCGATTGTTGTCAAAATCAAGAATCTTCAGACGGCGATGGTTGTGTTGGCTTTGAAGAATGAGGCTTTGATTGTTCCTGGTTATACCCATCTTCAAAGAGCTCAGCCTGTTTTACTCCCACATGTTCTCTTAACTTATGTAGAGCAGGTTTTGGAATCTTTCCTTTGCTCAAGTTTTACTTTTCCTTTGTTCAGTCTTCTGTTTATTATCTGCATTGGTAGTATTATGCCTTAAAACTTGATAGGTTCTTACATTTACTGAGATTACTCTCACACTATTATCTTATAAGTATGTGTTCTCAGTTAGAATTCTACTTCTTGACTGGTATTTGTGTTCATGTATGGCAGCTTGAACGTGATGTTGGTCGTTATATTGACTGTAGAAAGAGGCTAAATTTCTGTCCATTGGGAGCTTGTGCTTTGGCTGGAACTGGTCTACCTATTGATAGGTTTATGACTGCAAGTGCTCTTGGATTTACCGAACCAATGAGAAACAGGTTTGTTAAACCAACTCTTTCTACTTACATTATTACTTCTTGTGAGTTCCTCGTTTGTTCAGTGTTTGTCTCCTCTATGTTCAACTAGCATCGATGCAGTTTCAGACCGAGATTTCGTGTTGGAGTTCTTAAATGCAAATTCCAATACAGCCGTTCATCTTTCACGCCTTGGAGAAGAGTGGGTACTCTGGGCATCTGAGGAGTTTGGTTTTATGACTCCGAGCGATTCCGTGTCAACTGGAAGCAGTATAATGCCACAGAAGAAGAATCCAGACCCAATGGAGCTTGTCAGAGGAAAATCTGCTAGAGTCATAGGCGATTTGATGACTGTCCTAACGCTGTGCAAGGGACTTCCCCTTGCTTATAACCGAGATTTTCAAGAAGATAAAGAACCAATGTTTGATAGCACCAAGACGATAATGGGAATGATCGATGTTTCTGCAGAATTTGCCCAAAATGTCACATTCAACCAGGATAGAATCAAGAAAAGTCTCCCTGCCGGTCACCTTGATGCGACTACTCTTGCCGATTACCTTGTCAAGAAGGTAATAATAGTGTTCTTATTCATCAAAATTGTCCATTTTTGTAACTAAAGCTTAGAAGATGATAATCCAATTTTGTTTCTTGATCCCAGGGAATGCCTTTTAGGTCATCTCATGACGTAGTTGGGAAGCTAGTTGGAGTATGTGTCTCAAAAGGCTGTGAGCTTCAGAACCTAAGTCTTGAAGAGATGAAAAAGCTGAGCCCTGTGTTTGAAGAAGATGTGTTTGGATATTTGGGGGTTGAAAATTCGGTCAATAAGTTCAGTTCCTACGGGTCAACTGGATCGAATTGTGTTGCTGAGCAACTTGGCTACTGGGTGAAGAAGCTGAACATTACTACCACCTGAGTCAGACCAGATTATTAGGAGAAGATTAGATGAAGGGATTCAGAAGAAGACATAAACATTGGGTAGCCTTCCCCCACCACACCACCCCAAAAAAAAAAAATAAGTTTTTTGTTGAAGTTTGTTATTATTTGAAACTGAGCTTGTTCAAGTTTTAAAAATACACTGTACGATATCTATCTTACAATTGGAAGAGATTAACTTAACCATCTGATCTACTATATGTAGTAACTAGAATAAGGTCTGCGTTAATACGCGGATTTAACAAATTAAAATTATTAATAAATTTTAAATTTTAATTAAAAACTCGTTGAATTTAATTAGGAACATAAACTATAAATCAGTAAAGATCATTTATATCTTAATTCTTATGTCATAATTGATATAATGTGAATTCATAATCATATATATAACATAATTCAAATCATATTGAATTTTTTTTAACTATATAATAAATCATAAGACAACTATAATAATTTAGAATTAAATCTGAGATTAATAAATTTTATGTTAATAACCTCATAGAAAATATATAAAGAATATTATGAAGAATCAAATATATACATCTTATTATATCCTCTCTACATCTCATATATTATTATTTTTATTAGTTTAGACTTTTAGAAATTTTTCACTTAATTATTTGAATAGTTACTTGGAATTCTAGAGTTAAATTAGGACTTAAACTCATCATACTTATAAATTATTTTAATAGTAGTTATATTGTTATTATCTTTTTAACTTATATAGATTTCATTTTATACAATTTCCTTCTCTTTTTAAAATATTGAAAGTACCAATATTTTCTTAAATCGATTTTTTTTTGTGATTCTATAATTATATTGAAAATATACTTATAGATTTATACAATTTTCTAAATGGCTATACATATTTTAAAATTTTATATTTATATAATTACCTATGTACTTTTAGTTCTTTAATCTTATTTTATCTTAATCAGTATACATGCATTAACTTATGATACATATCTACCAATGTTTTAAGAAAACATACCTACAGCTACAAATATGATCTTCTCGTGAAGAACATGAATAATTACATCTTGAGACGTTAAAAAGAAAAAGAATTTACACTTGCTCGTATATTTGTAGACGTATGCAATCAATTCTCAAGGTTAATAAAACATGCCCCCATTATTCTTGACTAATATATATATACACAATTATTTTTCCATAAGTTGTTTTTTCTATTTTTCTTGATAGTGTAGTTTTCCATATTGATTAAATGAAAACTACAAAAATGGTATCAAATCAAAACTTAGAAAATACAATTTCCAATTTTCTGAAGATAATTTTGATAACGTTTTTGTTATTAAAAATAAGTTACATGTGTTACAATCTAAATTATCAATGACACGTGTCATGATCTTATGAATAACAATTTTGCTTACGTGTCCCGTTCTAGTCGACCGGATTCTCTTTTATATAATAAGATAAGAACCCATTCCAAGAGTCCACTAAACCAGCATAACAGTTACTAGGCATACACAACTTGAATATTTCCTTTTTAGATAGGACAAAGTATGGATATTTGTATATTGACCCAAAACAAAACAGATAGGACAAAACATCACATGAATAGTAAAGAGTTTGAGAAACTGTTGACATAAGTGTTTGCATAATCATCGTAAGACACTATTGACAGATAATAGAATTTGAACATATTTTGGTCTTAGTAAAAATATCCGCATACAATCATAATAAAATACACACAAAAGGGGACCATATTGTTTGACAAAAGGGACCATATTAGTAGCAAAAGAGGACCATAGTTTAGGTCTAGTTCAATGGTCTTGATTAACAAAAGAGACCCTAGGTTAGTCAGATGGTCTTGATTTACCGAGAAACCAAATCATAATTAGATAGAAGAGGGAGGAAACCAGTAAGGGTGGAAAGCTATTGGTAATGGTGCATCTTTCGGCGGTTCAAAGTCACGGTTGGTTCTGGTGGCGAGGTTGTACACACCTAAGGTGATGTGCTATAAAGTTTTAACCCAAAATAATTCTGCAAGTGCACAGACAATCGCAGTAGTATAATAGGTAACGAATCCACAGAGACCAAGGTTACACTATGAAACTATAGATTTTAATTTAAAGCTAAGATAAAATATGGGTTGATGAATTTCGTGACGATGAAAACAGCAAATTAAACGATGTAAAATTGATAAAGACAAGCACTAGATCAATGTCATTCTCTGGTGATCTCGGATTAAGGATTGAGCAACTAGTCAGGAATTAAACTAAGTACGGTCTAGAACTCAAACACAATGATAATATTGCCCCACTGTCGTGATGTATCAATAACTTTGTCTAACAACCTAAATGTCTAAACTGCCGTTTGAATTCAGAGATGTTGACAAGCATTAAGAGTTTGTTCAATTTGTTCACAATTGATGGTAACAATCAATTGTCGTTGGTTACACACCAATTGCTCACCAATGGTTTATCTAGCAACCTAGAGCACTGTCGTGAATAAGTTTAACCTGTATTCATAGATTAAGTGATCAGTATTAATCTAAGCATGAAGAATCCCTATTGATGATGCAATCCTATTTGGCTCAGTCACTAACATCCTAATTCACCATTGAAAACCTCAATCTAGCTAAGAGACTACTTGATCATGGAGAATAAAAACGCAACAATCAATGGAGAAGAATTCATAATGATAATGAGAGAGATAAGGGTTTCAGAATTCTTCTCAATAGATGTTGTGGAATGAATCTCCAAATCTTGAATCCAAAAGCAAAGAACAATGGAAAGAGTCTCAAAAAGAGCTCTGAAAGATGTCTCAAAAAGTAACGTGAAAAATGGAATGAAATCGTCCCTTCCTTCCTCGTTTTTGAGGTGGCTACCTCTTATTTATAATTAAAAGTAGGTTAAAATCGGATCTGGGTGACCGACCGGTCGGTCTGGTCTTGGACCGGTCGGTCTGGTCTTGGTCTTCTCATGGTCTTCAAGCGTGGACCGGTCGGTCTCGTGTGCCGATCGACCGGTCCTGTTTCCAGGGGGCTGGCCTTCGTGTTCTTTAATGTGCGGACCGGTCGGTCCCTTGTGGAGGACCGGTCGGTCCCGATTCCAGGGACTCTTGGATCTTCGGGCCTCTGGCGAGCAGGTGCTCCACTTTGGGCGAGTAGGTGCTCGGTATAGAGAAAATTGCCTTTTTGCTCCAATTTCATCCCGTTTGCTCCAATGACCCCCAATAACTCAAATCCATGCTCCCAAGCCTCCTTTAGACCTAAAATGACTCAAAAGAGAAAGAAAGACTCGATAAAACCCTACAAAACAAAGGTTAGAATGCGCCAAAAACGCATTATATCATAAGGCTTCCGATGACATGTAGTAAATGGAGTTCCCTCGAAACTAGGGCAGGAGTTAGCCTCGACGCAGAATGGCTATCTAAAAGGGGCTGGCTACATGTAGTAAATGGATGGCTACATGTAGTAAATGGAGTTATCCAATGTCTTATGAGTAACACATGTAGTGTCGGTCCAATTATTTTGGATGCCCTATGCATATATGTAAAAAGTGTTATTTTCGTACGTTTTCAAATATCGTAAAAATAATAATCTAAATAAAAAAAAACACATGAGAACTCCATTAAACCGTTTATAATTCCAAAAAGTTAGTAAGAAATAAAAGAAAAACAACCATCTATGTTTCAATAGATGACAAATGTAACTCATTCAATCTCTCATGTCATATGGTAGATCGCAAATAATTTTGTTATTAACTTCAACTTCGAATTTTAGCAAATAATTTTTTTTTTTTTGAAATGAGTAATTAACATGCTTGCTTAGAGAAGACAATAAATATTAAAAAAATATTTGAAAACAAAATCTTACGAATATTATTATTGTAGAAAAAGTTTATATATATTTTTTTAATTATAACTATAACAAAAATTTAACTAAAAAGGGTCCTCTACATTTTGGGCCCTAAGCAGTGGCTTCACTGGCTTGTCCTCTGGGTCGGGACTGAACACATGTACCTTCCCTCTACTGTCTCCTCCTCTCTAAACACCATGGATATTGGCTCTCGCTGCTGTACCGGGGAGGCCATAAAGTACATGCAACACACACACACATACAAGCCAAATGCGACTATTTATATGACCATTGGTCTAGTACTGACCAGATTAATGCTTGTTATTGCGACAAGACTAACCAAATGAATGCCTAAATTTGTTACTGTGTTAAAAGAATGAAAATATTAACATTGGAGAAGGAAAGATTCGCCTGAGGATAACTCAACCCAGTGTTCTGCTCTGGTACATGAATTCTCAGACGGTGACAGCTTGGAAAGGTTACGAAAAACCAGCTCGATGAACTTGGGATCGTCTTCCTCCTTAAAGTTGATGTCAAAAGAGCACAAGTATTGCCTCCAGGAGTTGGAGAGTAGAAGCAATGATCTCTTTTCGAATAAGTGAGATTTACCAATGTAGAGCTAGTGAAAGGAACCTCGAGGTTAGTCCAACGCGTGTCACGAAGTGGCTTAGAAAGGCTAATCTGTTGCCCATAGAACTTGACAGCAACCACAAAGTCTTCTTCCTCGGACACTGCGACGTGGCTGACCAATTGGGTTTGGCAATCAGACAGAGTAGTAAACTGAGGCAGAGGGATGATTATGGTAGTAGCTGATGAGGTGTAAAGGTCACTGAGAGATAAGTAAGAGTGATCGATCTCGCGGCCACGGAATATCTTACTGTGACTCGTGTGAACTAGCTCTTTGGGAATGGTTTTGTCTGGAAGAGTCACCATTTCTTCCTTAACCGGATCATAAATCTGAACAGATCCAGTCATGCTTCCATCTTTCAAGACTTTCTTAACCATGCTTCCAACAGTAAGATACGGTTCACTAGTGAATCGCCTCTGTAAATCAGAACCAAAAGCAAAACGATAAAAAAAACCCTAGAAAATGCTTATAAGAAGAAGCAAGAATCGAAGACACTAACTATGCCAAAACAAATTTCCGGACTAAAGGATAATAACACAGACCACAAGTTCACAGCTTTTGACCATTTCAACACAGAACTGGGATGACGAAGCAAAAAGCAATTATGAATAAGACAGAACAAATAGAGAGAAAGAGGAAGCTTACGAGAGCTGCATTTTGCGAACAAGACTGAAGCTTGAAGCCGGAGGTGAGTAGCCGACGGGAGAGCTGAAACATCGTTATCTTCACTTAGGTCTGTTTCTACGGAGAGAGACAAGAACTCAACTTAGGGTTTCAACTTTCAAGTGTGGTTTGGGCATTATAAGCGTATGTTGGTTGTATTTATTTGATTTCAGTGATAGGACATTTGGCACGTTTCGTGTTAGATAACTTGATTAAGTGATCTTAATTACTATAAGTAGTAGAACATATTAGTTTTCATACAATTAATTACGTGTTGAAACACGTGGCAGTCTGGTGGTGAAACGGCACCGTATGAGCGAATTGCGAATCCCTTTCGTCCTCCTAAGCTCTTTGGAGAAGCTTGAGATTTTGCTTTGTATGATTCTTTGGGTAAGAAATCTCATTCGAAATGATGGATTGATCGACCAATTTCATACCTTTAAGGATTGTGATCAAGAATTTCATTTCAAGCTGTCAAATTTAGGTTTCTGGTAATGAAAATTGCACATTGACTGGAACTGAATTGTCATGTGTTTTCACAGACTTTAGTTCGTTCTCTCAGTTTCAGTTTTCAGGTTTTCTTGATTGTTAAGAGTCTCAAGGATCAGATTGCATAGGTTTTCATTGCTTTCACTTATCCTCAGAGTTTGTGAAAGAGAGATTTGAAATTTTTACTTTGGACTTCTCATCATTAGATATTTCAGAAAGCATTGGATTGTTTGGTTCTTACATATTTTTACTGATACTAATCTCTTGTTTTGTGAAGACGTCCCATTTCAGAGAATACTACTAATGCGTAAAGGTAGGTTGTAACTCTTTCATCTTACTATCTACCTAGTTTCAATTTCAGTCTTTGTCTTGGATTGGCCCAAGTATTTTTTACACTCTTGCGGTGAAATAGGAGGCTATATTGTTGGACCTTCTTTAAAATCATAAGCCTACTAGCTACACCAATATGACAATCCGAAAGATGTACACAGACGTTTTTACATTCTTTGTGAAAAATCACTAGTTTCTAACAGGTACCTGATAAAACAGAAGCAAAGCCAGGCACCGAACCGGTCTCTAAACCAGCCACCATCAAAACTAGTTTAAAATTTAATTTTGTGCCAATTTCCTAATTTTGTACTCTTTCAAAGTTCAAACATCCAACATAAAAAAACTAGTAGTGAGATAATTAAATGCATTTTGATATGAGTTTTTTGAATGTGGAGTACCACCACAGGACATGGAACCCTCTTTTCCATAGGAAGTTGAACATCTGTTAAATGTTATTTATCCTTTTATGTTCCAAAAATGTCATTCTCCACTTCTAAAACCACACACCCTTTGACACAAATACACACACTAGTAATAATCTCATTGGTGTTTCTCTGTTCCTAGCATAGTTAAATCTTAAATCATACACAAAGATCGTGTCTTCTCGATTTTAATAATTACTCATTTGATGGTTGAGTCATTTTCTGATTGTGACACAATCCTTGTCCTTAAATCCCATGTTAGCCACTGATTGATGTTTTATTTGGGATTATTGTTCGGATAATATTTTATAATGAAAGCTCCATTTTTGTTTTTGGATGATATTCAATGGATTGGGTTATACTGGTGGACCTCATCTCCTCTTTTTCTCTTCATTAATCCTTGCTTTTGTTTGTAATTTTAATGTTTTGGCGATTTTTCTTTCATTTAGATGCCATTAACTCTTATGAGATTAGATTTTTCAAAAAGAAATGTATGGCGGAATATATAGTCAATATGAAAATATTACATTTGTTATTACACGCTTCTTTCTTTTTGTTCTTTAGATTTTTTTTCCTATCATTTACAACTCGCACACGTATAACTGAATTTTCTATCATTTGATTTCTGTCAGATTAGCATTATCTTCATCCAATTAATCGCTTCTTGTCTCTAACTTACAATCATGCCTAACTACAATTAAAATTGGACATGTAGAAAATTCAATAAAACTCTTCGGATAAATAAGGAAAATTGGCAAATATAATCCAAAAAAAAATTTCAAATTAAAATTGTAACCAAATACCCTAAATTATATGGTTATAATTTAGCTACATTAGTCAATTTTGGTTAGTTATCTAATTATTATTATTTTGTTTTTGTTACTTTGCAAATTAACCCGATAAATAAAGAAACATTTAGAAAAAATATTTCAATCACTGTCCACTTACTCTAGTATTCTTTTTTTGACTCTGACTTCGTAACAAAAGGTGGATCTTTGCGAGGTTTCTGGGACACTACACGTGGCAGTGTTTGAAACTATCCGTTTGTTTCCCAACGTAACGTATTGGAATTTATGTTAATCTCAACAAACCAGTTGGGTACAAAATTCCCAATAAACCAAACTAAATGTATTTTAATCCCAATAAACCAGTTGGGTACAATATTCCCAATAAACCAAACTACTCCACTCCTAACCGAGCCATAAGATCCAATGATAAACCGAATCCAATCATAATTTACCCTAAAATCATTTTATACTTTAAAACAACAAATTAAAGTAAAAGCTGAAAACCCATTTAACAACAAAGTTTCTTCTAACCGAAAACATCTGAATTCGAATTAAACCAAAGAAAAATTTAGGTTTAATGTAACAGTTCTTAATACTACAATACATTAACCGAAAAACCCGGTTAACTCAGAACGAAAATTCTTGATTCAACAATTCTCCAAAGTAGCGTCGTTTTCATCGGATTTCTGATCACTCGCCGTATTATCACCGTGCCATGACCAAACGATGTCGTTTAACGCAGGTCGGACTTCTTCTTCATATAACTTATTATACTCCAGTGTATCTCCCGCCGATTTACAAAACTCCACCACCGCGATCTCCGGCGCTACTTCAAACACTTCCGCCGTCATCGAGAGCCTTCCTTTTCTCCCTTCCGTTTTCCCTTCCATCTTCACTTTGAAATCCTTCGTCGTCTTCACTTTCATATTCATCTCCTTCGTAACCGTCTCGATCTTCTCCATTATCTCCGTCGCCGACGAACGTGAAGTAAACACCGATTGCACTTTCCTCTTCTTCTCGAACAAACTCGATAAATCGAATCCAGACGACATCGACGAGATAAATTCAAAAGCGTTGAAGAATTTCGGCGAAATCGGCTCTGTTTCTTCCAAATCGCCGTCGCGGTTGCTCGCGGAGCAGATCGGTTCGTCGATTTTGAAAGCTAACGGCGGAGTGAAGTTTTTCCGGAGCCATGGAGTACGCATAATCGCCGGAATCGAAATCCGTTTATCTGGATCTACAACGAGGAGTTTCAAAATCAATCTCCTAGATTCCGGCGAAAACCACGGCGGAAATTCGAAATCCGCTTTAAAAATCTTCCGATACATATTCATCAGATTCTCATCTTGAAACGGCAAAGATCCGGCGAGAAGCGCATACAAAACGACGCCGCATGACCAAATATCCGCTTTCGCACCGTCGTATCCTTTCTTCCTCAAAACCTCCGGCGCAACATACGCCGGAGTTCCACACTGCGTATGAAGCAATCCGTCTTGTAGAATCTGTTCAGGTAAAGCAGATAATCCGAAATCGGAGATTTTCAGATCTCCATTCTCGTCAACAAGAAGATTCTCTGGTTTCAGATCTCGATGAGAAACGCCTCTACTATGACAATAATCAACGGCTGAGATTAACTGTTGGAAATATCTACGAGCTGCGTCTTCTTCAAGCTTACCTTTAGCGATTTTGGAGAAAAGCTCACCGCCTCTAACGAACTCCATGACGAAGAAGATCTTCGTTTTTGTAGCCATGACTTCTTTCAATTCGACGATGTTTGGGTGACGAACGAGCTTCATGATTGAGATCTCGCGTTTGATTTGATCCATCATTCCTGGTCTTTTCATGACTTGATCCTTGTTGATGATTTTGATGGCGACGCTTTCGCTTTCGCCGCCGGTTATCTCTTTGCCGTAGTAGACTTTCGCGAAGGTTCCTTTGCCTAATAACCTCCCGATCTCGTATTTTCCGAACAGGATTCGCCGTTCTTCCTCCATTGATGATTGATTTTGCTCTGTTTCGGTGAACGAATCTTAAGGGAAAGGAGATGGGATTAAGAAAAGCTGTTTATGATCCATGAGGTTTTGTTAGTATTGAGGTATAGAGGAATAGATGAGGAGACGATAGAGTTAGAGGTGAAGTGGAGGAAGTGCATTCTCACCATTGAAGATGAGAAAGGAAGAGAAAATGATGAAGAAGACGATAGATACATTGTACATATGGAGAGAAAGGAGTTATCAGGTGTCCTTTTTATATACTCACTCGAATCACAAGTCACAAAGGTTAATATGTACCACATATTTTGGTCAAACATTTACTTTCAGTAATATCGAAACAAAACTAACTTAATTTGGGTTGTCTAAATGTTAAAAACATAAATATAATGTGTATTTACATGGTTTTAAAAGGTTTTTGTCATAAGTCAAAATTTATGGAGTGTGCAGCGCCTACGAATGCTTCACATGGTTGGCGCGGTATACTTGCTGGGCGTAAGGTGTTATCTCGCGGATTAGGTTGGCTAATAGGCAATGGCGAATCAATTAGACTATGGGATGCCCCCTGGCTCTCTACATCGAAACCTCTAATTCCGTACGGCCTGGCTCCTAAACAATATGCACACCTAAGAGTCTCGGACCTTTTATTCCCAACAAGTAAAGAATGGAATTGGGACCTCATCCGAGAATGTTTACCTCAGTATGAGGATCATATTAGAGCCCTTGTGCTTGGCACTACAAAACACATTGATTCTCAAGTGTGGCTACCCTCGAAGAATGGGATTTATTCAACTAAGAGTGGCTATGGAGTGAGCAACATTGACTCTTCCACGTTAGAGTTTCAAAACTATGATTGGCAAAAGAATATTTGGCGCCGAAAAACCCAACCAAAAATAAAGACCTTTTTATGGAAGGCCGCCGTTGATGCTCTTCTTGTGGGTGCTCAGCTACAAAGGAGAGGAATGGGTGAAGCTACGAACTGTACTCGGTGTGGAGCAATTGAGACAGTGGACCATGTTCTCTATCAATGTATATGGGCTCAATCTGTGTGGGACATGGCCCCTATAGCACCCATGGAATGGTCGAAAATCAATTCTACACTTGACTTCTTGTTTGAGACTAGGAAGGTGTTAACGTTGCCTCCTTGTGGTATCTCCTCTGCTTCTCTCTCGTCCTGGATATGTTGGAACCTATGGTCTTCTAGAAACAAATTGTTGTTTGAGAATGCTAACTTCACTAAGGAGGAGATCATTGATAAATCAATTAGAGAAGCCAAAGCCTGGCAACTTGCGCAAGAAGACATCCCGTCACAACGTAAACTAGAAAACCCGGTATCACCTGAGCTACCACTGTCGGGTTTCCTCTGTTTTGCAGACGCGGTGGGATAAGGAGACACTAAATAGTGGCATGGGCTGGTGGATAAAGGCCTTGCCAGATGGAGCAACCGACGAACATGACTTTCCAATTAAGAATGTGCCATCGGTTTTGGCAGCGGAAGCATGGGCAATTATCAAGGCTTTACAAACGGCAAAAGACAAAGGTGTAACCGATCTTCATGTATGCTCGGATTCTCATATTTTAATTAATCTACTTCGAAAGAAGGAATCACATACGGAAATTCATAGTCTTTTGTTCGAGATTAGTATGTTAGCTTCGTATTTCCGAAAGCTATCATTTTCTTTTGTTTCACGAGAAGCCAATATGTTGGCGGATTTATTATCAAAACGAGCTCTTATTGCTTGTAATCAGTCGGCGGTATCGACTTAATAATAAAGATAAGGTTGTGACAAAAAAAAAAGGTTTTTGTTTTTCCATCAGTCTGTAAATCGTTTGCATGTTGAGAAAAATTTATTGTAGTTGTCGTGTTATACATAAAAGTTTGTCTTCTGTTTTCGACTATAGGAATTTTTTATTTATCTTAATTCGTTAATTGATTGGGCAAAATTAGGACTAGATGTTTCTTAAACTTTGGCCATACATACATATACCTTTCTATATAGTACTACTTAATTTCCCCTATTAGTTTATTTGTTGACAATAATATTTATACTTACCACCAGAATTTGTAATCTAGTAGTTTGTAGTACTATACAACTATTAAAGAAATATTTGTCACGAATAATATCGTGGAAGAAAGAGGAATAAGTTTTCAAGGGATGTAGGAGTATTAATTATTGAGAAGACTCGAAAATGCAATAAAAATAATGTCAATAATTCTCTCCAACGGTCGAATGCCTTTTGTCCCCTTATCTTTTATAGTGGTTCCACCCGACATTTCGTATATAATATTGAAAATTGAATCTTAGTTTAAAATTATTTCATAGTTAGATCCCCAAAACAAGAATTATTTCATAAAATTTTAAGTTTCTGGTAGACTATGGAACATTGTGTTTAAACTATCACACACAAAAAAAAAATTTGAAGATGGTAAATGTATTTGATTAGCCGAACAAGGTTGATTTGAGATGTGTACGTTCATGAGTTTATGAGTTTCTAATTAAAAGAGTTTTGGTGTTTTTCCTTTTTACAATTAGTTTTGGGATTTTCCCTTTTAATTAGGTTTTATGATTGAGTTGTCGTGGCCTTATATAAAGGTTTTTATTGATTAATGAGAAACCATTTTCCAAGAATTAACCTTAATCTCAAAGAGAGACTAGGGTTAAGAGGAAGTTTTGCGAAAGTCTTTCTTGTTCTTACATTGTTAATCACGGTTCCGGTTACGAGATCAAAGCTAAGTTACTGGATTGTATCAAGATGTCACTTTCTCCAAAGTAGGGAGATACAAAAATAAGTTTGATTGTGCTGTGTTCATCCAGGAATATTTTGGAACCATCAGTCACGAATTCGTACTAAATTAATCATTACCACCACCATTACATCTTAACAATCATAAACAATGAATACCAAAATCAACACTAAAATTACAAGTTTGGGACACATACACGCTTGTGTTGTCTCTAAATGTAGTTTCAAAGATAAAAATGGTTGATTTCTTAGATTCAAAAGAAGCTAATATCAAATGTACAACACAAAGCTATGCATAAGTTTTTTACAGAGAGAAAGCTTTTGCTATTACATATGAAACCTAATCAAACTTATTATTCATTATTCAAAGGCACTGTTATTATACTACCAACACCTTCACAAAGCAAGCTTTTGTTTTTACCTATACAGTTTCCTTGTGCTTTAGCTCTGAGTACATTCAAATGGGTGAAAGTTTCCTTCTGCAAACTCTTGCATTCTAAACCTCTGCAGAAGCTCCACAGACCTGCAAATGAATCATTAATACACAACAAGAAGTCACCTTATTAACTTTACAAACTCTGAAACCGCCATGGAGTTTTTAATACTAACTCATACCCTCCCCGTTCACAGAAAACTTACAGAGGGTTCTCTCGGTTGCGGCTTAGCTTCTGTTGATTACTCTCCATTACTTCCACTACGTTGGCGGTTGCAGGTCCCGCTGATCCACCCGCTACAATCGATGGGACTGATGCGGTTGGGCTCCATATCTTCAGTCATATTTTTCATTTGGTAAGGTTAAATTTTAAGAGATCTTACATGAAAAAATAACAAGAAAAAAAACAAGTGCATTCGCTCACCTTTATCGTGTTTTCGATTCCACTCGTTGCTACAACGCTATCAAACGGATGGCATTGAATGCAATTCACAACTAGAAACAAAAGATGAACTGCTTAGCCAACTAATGATATACAAGAAAAGGATTTATGTAATGGAAAAAGTGAAAAACAAAAACCTGATTCATCACCAACAAGCACTTTCACAAGCCTCCCCGTCTGTTTCTCCCATATAAACCACCTACCATCATCGCTTCCACTCGCAATATACTCACCTGATATTTGGTAATGGTATGTTCACAGAAAGTCAATAATGTTGTTTTCAAGTTTTTTGTAGCATTTTCCTACCACACTGGAATTGCGTTCAGATAACATCAAATTTGCAACCCGAAAAAAACTTACCTCTCTGACCGAGAAAACTGACTTGCTTAATATCAGTTCCAACGTTACAGTGGCCAACATATCTACGTTTCATATCAACGGCTCCCTCTGGCTGTAATCACCAAGAAACCAATGGTGTACACGTCAAATCAAAGAAAAAGACTATGAAACACAACATAAAAGAAGCCAAATACTAACCCGAAATACATTCAATATGACATAAAAAGAAGTCAACTTCTAAGAAACACATTTAACATGCCATATGAGAAGCCACATACTAACTCCACATTTGATATGCTAGATTTGTTTTATTTTGAACTACAATAAATCAGTATCATAATCTGAAACCAACCTGATAAGAGGTTCTATCATTTTGAGATGACGATGCAGTTCCCGAGGAACCATTATCACCAGTGTTTTCCATAGGTTTATCATCACCTACTCTGTGAATTCGTAGGTTTAGACTTCCACGCATAGCATTTGAGTCTGGATCTCGTCCTTCGTCATCAGACATGGAAGTTTGAATATCCAACTCCAATTCCTCTTCATAATCAGAATCTTCTCTTTCGGATCTCGACATATCATGTGAACTGTCACTGTTGGCCTCTGACCTATACAGTATGTCGCTCAAAGAAAGTACTCTAGCAGTTCCAGCTTCTGTCTCTTCAGTTTTTTCAGCTCCAGCTGATTTGTCAATCAAAAGGCAAGTACAAGAACATTTAAATGTAATGTCATGGAATCATATAAGCTTTTTAATCGCATAAGAATTCCCCAAATCTAAAACAAGAGCTATAGATTTGTTACTGTGATACACTTTTGAATCAAAAAAATAAACATTAGAAACATCATACAACAAGATATTAGCTGAACAAACAATCTAAGAAGAAAGAAATGTCACAATTCAAGGTAAGTGCCAAATGGACTTGAAGATTCATATACGAATCCATGCTTACAATTCTTCTCTCTTGTTTATGATAAGTTCTCCTCATTGATTATTAGAAACAAACGGTTATCAGTCATCGAAAAGCAAAACAAATCAACTAAACAGAAACGTCTTGAACTCAAAGAGTATAACAGAAAGAACATGAAAAATAAACAACTAAGCAGTACATCTACAAGAAAAGACATACATTAGTAGCCACAAACCTGCTTGAAGATCCCTTTTAATGCTCTCCACCTTGGCCACTATATCGCCATCTGATGGGTTCAATTGTTGTGCAGCAGTCGCAAAATCTAGAGCTTCTTTGCATCTTCCCAACTGTGTGGAAAGCACAAACGTGTAAGAAATGGAAGGATGACTAAAATAAATGCTTATGGTACGACCATCTCTATGTCAAATTGTAACAAAAAATTAATTGTGACCAGAGCTGTGAATTTACTTGCTGCAACGCTTCAGACATGTAGTAATGAGCTTTAAAAGATGAAGCATTAATTTTCCGAGCATTTTGGCAATCTCTAACGGCCATATGAGCATCATTCTTCCACTTCCTCTGGAAAATAAAGGACGCAGCTGATTGAGGTTATCAGATAGGACTAGTGTAGAGATTCAAGGTAATTATAGACAGCAGTTCGAAAGGACCTTGAGCAACAATGCGGCACGAGTACAAAGGCATTCATGCCTTAGCGTGGACTCAATAACATTAGAGTGCGCATCCAAAACTTCATTAGCTGCCTCGATTGCATAGAAAACATCTGTACCCTCTTCTAAAGACCTTATAGCAATTTCTACCAATTCAATGCACTTCTTTACCTGAAAAGAATGGATTCAGATGCACTAAGAAAATGAAATGACAAGGTCTCTTTGTGGAATAATTACAAAGGGAGGTGCCAACCGTTGCAATATTGCTACTTCTGTAAAACCCATTTTGAGGAGTGATGGAAACCCGAGGTAGAGATTCTACATCGTGGAGGATGTTACTGAAAGAAAACAAGTTAGCTACATCTCCTGGTGTGTATTGCATTATTCCAGTGCCTACGAGTAGTAAACAAAGGAAAGAATATCTCTTAGCTATTACAGATATATACTGCACGATTAACTATTCAAAGATTCAAGCTTAAAGCAGCAAGCATTTCAACTGCAATTACCATTATTTACATTCATCAGGTACACATGCTCCCCACTGTAACTGAGCAAAACTTCTTCGCCATTAGGACTGAAAGCAACATGAGTCAGGTGCAAATTTGTTCGCCCCTGAAATATTTCAAAGACGCAGCAGACAGTGAGTTTGGAAGAGAAAAAAAACTTGGAACAAGAACACAGCATCATCACAGTAATTCAAAACTAGTATCAATCATATTACTCACACGTTCAGATAGATGCATAGGACAGAAATAATTGACACATGGAGGCGGAGGTAGCCTTTTCCGAGATGATGTCAGCGGTGGGAGCATCCTTCTATCGTACAAACGAGCAAATGCATCACTGTCAAAGAGGAAAGAAAAGAACAAGAGGTTAATTAAGAAAATTGAGAAAACTCTGATTTACAGTCATGGAGGCAAATACCTTCCCCCAACGAGAAGTAGGTGAGGTCTTGTGGCACTTATATCACAAGACTTCAGGGAGAGAGTTTGCTTATGAGGATCAGCTAGTGCTCTTTTGGCACCACTGCGCAGGTCAAGCTGCATAATTCAGAGCTATCAACAAGGCTTCAATTTGCAGAAGATTTTTTTTTGCAAGAGTCACACCATATACTATGCGTCTACAAAGTATCTAAACACTCGAGCAACAAAAACTTACAAGAACACTGCGGCATTCTTGGTGAGGGGATCCAGGAGGAGGACAAGAGGTAGATTCCCTGAAATCGTGCTGACGTAGAGTCCCATCTTCACTAGCACTCCATACAACATTGGGGTTACCAGGTTCAACCTACATGATGATAAAAAATATCTGATAAACAAACAGCTCAGAATGGAAGTCATGGCCAAATACTGATTAAAAAAGTCTTACAGCTAGCTTTTTCACTCTTCGCGTGTGACATTGGTACAATGCTGATGGTGCAACAGGATTGTCATCATTCGCTCTACTGCTTAACCCAGCTAGATTGAATAGTCTAACCTATCATACAGGACAAGCACACGCACACACACCAATATGAATACTGAATTCAAAACCAAATGAAAGCACCTAACCCAAAAGGAGTAATTTAACATACTTCAGCATCACCAGCACCGGATACCACAAGCTCGTCAGAGGTTTCAGGGACAAACTTTGTACAGAATATGTTTGCAGTATGCCCTGTATCTATAGAATGCAAAAGCTTTCGACTTGGGTAATCCCAAATATTAACCTGCAAATTAAAAGAAGATTTAACATTCAAAACAAGTAGATTCTGCAGCCAGAGATATTAGACGCTCAAATAGATTCTTTAACAATCATTCACTCTCATCCAAATCAGCTATAACAACAAAAGTGAAATTTGATCCACTGGCTAGACAAGAGCGTTTACAGGGGAGCTAAAGATCACTATAAACTGTTCCATGCTACATCTTAAGCAAACCAAATACACTAAGATAACCGTCACAAAGAATTCATAAACAGATTTTCAATTTATCTGAATTACACAAAGAAAAAGCAAGATTAAGAGTGTTTATTCATATACCCTTAAATCATCTGATCCAGATATCAACAATGAACCATTAGAGTTCCAAGCCAAAGCATTAACACATCCTTGATGTCCCTGCCACACACACACACACACAAATATTCAAAGCTTCACTAATTGCAGAAATAAACATTCTTCTTAGTGAATTTCGGTTTAAGAAAACAAGAGTACCTCCATTTCCGGTTCCTGAGAAAGTCTCCGAATCAAAGAAGAGTGTATTTGCATTCTTTGACCAACCTCCTACACATACAACAGTCGAAAAATACATCACGAAGCAAAGAATTGAAACAAAGATTCAACTAAAATGTTACTAATTCGAGAAATCAAACTCGATACACTGTAGCGAAAACCCTAGCGTTGAGAAGGAATTGAAAAAAAAAAAAACTCCGAATTGGAACGCAAGAGGAAAAGAGAGAAGAACGTACATGACTTGGGTCTTTGGACCTTGTACGGAGGAGATTGAAGATGTTACCATCGTGAAAACTGAGATTCTCCATGGAGCGATCGGTCACCGATCAGAAGACAAAATTGGAGGAGGAAGAAGGAAAAGGCTCTCTTTTATTTGCAATCTGATTCTCACGCATTTTCTCGTACCGGGTTCTACCTTCTACGGTAAGATCCTCTGCGACGCATGTGTTGGGTATCTACCTACTCTCAATACATCTGAGCCGTTCGTTTCTTACGATTTAGTTACAGCTTTACCAAAATCGAGTGAAAAAATCTTTGACCTTTTAAGGTGAATTTTGTTTGACCAAAACTAAATTTTATTGTGAAATTTTTTGTTAGATGGTAGTGACTGGGTGAGAGACCAATTTAATTGTTAGCAATTTTGTCTTTAACATGCAAAGTTTCTTAGATTTGGAGAAAATTGTCACAACATATATTGGTCACATTTTGAGAATTGGCCCTTTTTTATTCTTAAATTTAAGAGTTATATCCTCAATATCCTTTTGCAGAGTAGTAGGGTCTACATTCTACTGCAAGATCCTCTGCATGCAAGTGTTGACTATCCATGTGTTCTAAACACATCGGATTCGTTTGTTGCGATCCTGGTAAACATTTCTGAGGTTGAGAAAATGTATGATAAGTTCACATGATTATGTATTTATGAGACAGTTAGTTGGATATATATGATAATCACTTAGTAGCCATATAACACCCCACACACAAAAAAACTAAAAGTCACATGATCTAAGATTGGAAAAGTTACAACTTTCTTTCGGATTTTTGTTTCTAGCTAGTACTATAGTTTGTCCACGTTTTTATATCAACAAATGACCCTCGAAAATGCCCCTCTTAAAGAATCGAGATTTCTCTATTGAAGTTTGTTTAGTGTCTTAAACAATTACATTACCAACATATATTTGATCTGGTTCGTTCGCATGAAACAAAGTGTGCGGTCTCGCGATTAATCATATCCGAAGATGGTTTATTCTATTTAATTTGAAGTACCAAAATTTTAGTATACTAATTAATAATCGAAAGAAGTTATGCATATAGTACAATAAACAAATAACTATGTACAATATACAACATGTTGCTCTTTGAAACGACATACTAGGATACATGCCCTGGAAAACATTCTATATTGCCTATTTCTAGTAGTATTGGGTTTTTGGAGCTTATATAAACTATCATAGGGTTTGCATTCACTATTTGCAATTTTAATAAGAAAACCCTAAACAAAAAGTATTCGTGGACTTATCAAAACCCACATTCTCTACAAAATCCTATTGAACAAGCTGGCATAGAAAGAGTAACACATTCGTTATAAAAGAATCCCAAACAGATAAATTTGATGACGAGATGAATGAAAAAAAAATAAATGAAGGGGCTTATGGTTTTATGTTGTGTATCACAATGTTCACAAAGACGACGAAACTCCTTCCAAGTAAAATTCCAAAAGCTAATGTTCCAAGTGTTATAATTTCGGTCCTTTCAACAAACAAACAATAACATGAAAACAAAACATAAGTCCTCATCTTTATTTAAGACATTAAATATCAAGTCACTATCTATCAACCATATCCATATATGCACAAGGCAGACACATATATAGAGATATAATCTTATCCTAGCATGTTTACCAAGGTGATAGATGGTATACCAAGTTTTAACATCCTCTCGTTTTTGAATAGTTATTCCGTTACTAAATTAATAAAACCAAATTTTAAATGTCTTATGAATATGTTGAGGAAATTCAATTTATTTAATGTGTTTCCGCTATTCGATCATTCTACTTTTCACTATTCAAATGATATACCGAGACCCAGCTAGAATTTACCATTGCTAGACGATAATCATCTTCCTTAATCATGACAATCGGAGATAAGCTCATACTAAGCCATATCAACCCACATAAATCTTATAACCACTTCCACTTCTAAATAATCTCTCCTGGTTTCACTCAACTACAAAACGAAAAGGCCTTGGAATCATAAAAACTCACATAGTCATCAGATTGTGAGTTCATTAACTCCAACCCCCAATCTCATTCTAGGGATTCAAGAGTAACTTTGACTCACCTTCTATAGTTGGGACCGTTCCATATAACTGTGTGCTAGAGTCTGCAAATAAACAAAAAACGTTTATTACAATGATAATAGATACTTAGAATAATACAAACATCCTATTCATGCGACTCTTAGAACCATAAAGGATCAAGATGGTATATACCAAGTTTTAACATCCTCACGTTTTTGAATATTTATTCCATTACCAAATTTTAAATGTCTTATGAGTATGTTGAGGAAATTCTATTTATTTAAAGAGTTTCGGCTATTCGATCATTCTACTTTTCACTATTCAAATGATATACCGAGACCCAGCTAGAATTTACCATTGCTAGACGATAATCATTTTCCTTAATCATAACAATCGGAGATAAGCTCATACTAAGCCATATCAACCAGCTTCCACTTCTAAATAACCTCTCCTGATTTCACACAACTACAAAAGGAAAAGGCCTTAGAATCATAAATATTCACATAGTCATCAGACTGCGAGTTCATTAACTCCAAACCCCAATCTCATTCTAGGGATTCAAGAGTAACTTTGACTCACCTTCTATAGTTGGGACCGTTCCATACAACTGTGTGGTAGAGTCTGCAAACAAACAAAAAACGTTTATTACAATGATAATAGATACTTAGAATAATACAAACATCCTATTCATGCGACTCTTAGAACCATAAAGGATCAAGGAAACCTAACACAATTAGAAACAGACATTATATACAATTCTATGAGAAAATATACAAATTTACATATACATGTGTAAACATATTACAAGACAAAATCTATGATTCATCATGATGAATGTAAAAAGTTTTGAAACTTCATCATTTATATGCCACTCAAATTGAGTATAAACAAAGAAAGATAGACCGATGCAACTAGACATAATGTAGTGTGCATTGAGACAAAACCACTAGATTAATGAAACCACTAGAGATTCAATAAACTAATGAGGAAGACTGATGAATATGAAGTTATGACAGAAAGAGAGTGAGCACGCAAAAGCAACCGTATACAAATTATTTTTATAAAAACGTCCCCTTTGTGTGCTCACTCTCTTCTGTCAACTTCTTTTTCCCCATCAACACAAATGATATATGATACATCTAAGTATACATATAAGCATGTATATGTTAAAAATATATTTTTTTTTAGACCAGAAAAACAAGGTTTTATAAGTATATAGCCAGGATGAAGACCCTTTAACAAAAAAAAATATATATATAGCCAGGAAAATCTAGTCCAGAAATCGACGATATACAAAAATATAAAAGTAAAAAGCAGGAAATAAATAGAAGCAAGTACAAATCGAAGGTACTTGAGATCAAATCTGGGAATAATAACAAGTAACAAGAATTGATCGATGGATCCATAAATAGAAAGTATAAATCTAAAGTACGGACATAATAAAAAAAATACAACAAAACTAGGGTTTCTTCTCTGATTCCAGCTTTAGAAAAGAGAAAATTTTCATTGAAGAAAAAGAAAAAGAAACGGATAATGGATACTAGCTCAGAATTGAAGCTGGAATCTATTAAAAAAAAAAAAAAATCTTTATATATCCCTCTCTTTTCATGCAAAGGTACATATGTGACTGGCGGCTGTGAGATTGTATAGAGAAATCTGAAAACCTAGAGGAGTCATCCATACATATTACAAAAAAAAAAAAAAAAAAAAATTAGATTAACATGGAAGAAAATCAATTGAAATGAGAAAGAAAATAAATGAGAAACAGAGAGGAAGGAGGTACGGATGGCGAGGAAATGCTTGGTTATGATTTTCGGAGAGAGAAACGTGAAAAGACAGGTTTTTTGTTGTGTAATGGAATTTTGTGGGTCGTCGATTTCATTTGAGAGACATTATGAGCCGTTAGATCTGTCTTTTTAATTAAGTTCCGTTTCTTTGGCGTCTTATCTTGTTTAATGTCCTTTTTCTTAACTGATTGCGTCATTAGAGACAGAGAGACACACGGGCATCAATCCTCTTCTCTTCTTGTCTACTGGATTAACGCTGGTTTAATTTTGTTGTCTTTTTTTTTTTTGTCAATAATTTTGTTGTCTTTTATTCAAAAGACTTGTAAGTATATGGCGTCTTGAAATATTGGCTAGATCTATGATATTTTACCCAATGATATTTACTATGCTAAAAATAGTTTTGAAAATTTGTATACAAATTAAAAAAATGCCTTATACTACTTAGTTTTAAAAAAAATAGTTAATCTAGATAAAGTTAAGTCAACCAAAACTTATTGTCCAATAAAAAAAAGTCAATCAAAACTTTAATTAATAATCTCAACTAATCTAGTAGGATTCTAGGCCCACCCTATTCTGACCCCTGAATATACATTTAGCATACGCTCCTTCATGTAAAGCCTAAATGGCTAGATCTCTTAATTGTTCAAAATTCAAAACACACTGCTTATGTAGAGTAAATGGCTAGATCTCTTAATAATTCTTTGAAGTTTATGTAATGGCATTCTATTCTTCTTTTGATATTACTGAATGAAGTTTAGATGGAATTAAAAAACAGAAACGATTTATGTTTTGCAGTAAATACCATCTTAATATGCGAACTATATATAAGAAACTGATTGGCCTGAAAAATGAAAACACAAATTGTAACAATAGAGAGGGATTGGAGAGAAATAAAATGGAATGCATTCATTCACATTCAGAGTTCATAAGATTAGCTTTTCAATCTCAACCTCTAAGGCTGCACATTTGCTAAACAAGAATCCTTAGAACCCTAAAACTCTAAAAAATATGCGAAAAATAAGTTCAATTTTCCTACAAATGACTTTAACTACCTGCACATGGAGATAGAGAGAGAGAGAGAGAGAGAGAGAGAGAGAGAGAGAGAGAGAGAGAGAGAGAGAGAGAGAGAGAGACCGTGAAACTCTAGTCTTTGTAACATTATTTTTGTCGATTACTCAAGATCACTCTTCTTCAGCGGAAGCGTCCGCCTCAGCTTCTGCTTCTGCCTCCGCTTCCTCTTCCTCTTCTTCTTCAGGTTCAGGTTCAGGTTCAGGTTCTCCTTCAGCTTCTGCTTCTTCTTCAATGTCCGCTTCCTCTTCATTTCCTGAAGCTCCTTCCGTCTCTTCCTTCTTCTTCCCTTTCTGTTTCTTCTTAGCATCCTTGACCTTTGGAGCTTTAGTCACCAGACTCACAATAGGTTTGGAGTCATTCTCAGATGTATTCTCATCATCACCAGCAGACGCATTCTCCTCAACCTCATCAGCAGACACTTCTTCTGCTTCTTCTTCTTCATCCTCAACAGCAGCGGTGTTGTTGCTGCTCCTGGTCACTCTAGAGGAAGTCCTCGGTTTCTTCGCGTTCTTTGAGACAGCCTCTGAAGGACGCGCTTTCCGTTTTGCATTGTTTACTTCAGAGACCTTCTTGCCAGTTTTAACCGACTTAGAAGTCTCTTTGGCAGCAGCGCCATTCTCCATTTTTTTGGACCGAACACTCATCCTTGAAGCCGCTGCAACAATTTTCCCACCGACATCACCCATGTTGCCATTTTCAGGCTTCTCAGTATCAGCTTTCTTCCCAGCTTTGGCTTTGCCCTTGCTGTAAACACAATAGGGTTTCAAAACCGTTAGACTCAAAAGCAAGAGAACAAGTAGTGTTCTTTATAAAGCTCCCTCTATGGTATGAAAATCAACTCCATAACGTATAAACCAGAGACATGGAGACTTAAATGTGCATTTGTGCGTGTGTGCATTTGTACATACATTAACTAAAGTACGTATACGTAAACATAACCGACCTCTTTGCTGGAGGAGCTATCGTTTCTTTCTTCTTCGACACAGCAGTATCCTTCCTTCCTTTTTGAGATACCTTACCATTAGCCTTAGCTTTCTTCCTGTTAAGCATGTAAAGAGTTTAGTCAAGATGTAAACAAATATCACTGAGAATATCTGACAATTGAGTTTCATAGCAGAGTGACACAATGCAAAGATACGAACATACGTGTATAAGACAGACTCATTATCCTAACTCATGATTATTAAGGGGGTTACAAAATATCAGTACTACCAAACACAACACAGGATCTGAATCAAAACCTAGTCAAGTACTCTAAGCACAAGGATAAGGGCAAACTTACGGCTCAGGGACATCTTCGGAGCTCTCGTTACCAGATTCCTCCTGCACGGAGATCAACAAAAGGAATATCAAATCATTAATTAAAGGTTATATATCTACAGATGCAAAGCAACAATAACAGATGAAACAATCTCTACCTCGTCAGCTTCAGCATCGTCCTCGTCTTCAATCATTTCCCAACGCTCCTTGTTGAGATTCAACTTCTCAGTATCCCCATCATCATATTTCACCTATTGTAACAGAATGAAATCAATATTAAGAGTATAAATCATTGAATGACACAAGATCTAACAAAAACATTGTGAAACGTAAATCATACACCCTAGATAATCCAATATATTGAATACAAGTGATAACCTAGTTCAATAATTACCAATATCACATTTATGAATACACAATTCAAAATCTCAAAGTAACGAAACAAATCTAGATTCAAACAGACCCAGAACAACAACAACAATCATGATATATGAAACAAATCTAGATTCAAGCAGACCCATGTAAACAACAATCACAATATGAAATTACCTGGTGCTTCTTCTTCGTAGCATCAAACGACTTAATCACACCTGCGTAGAATCTGAAAAACCCCAAAGGATCGATCCGTAAGATTCTGAAGAACAACAAAACAAATAAAAACCCTAACTTTATTCACCAAAATTGAATACTCACTCTTTGTCCATCGGCCACCAAACTTTCAGCCTTGAACCAACCAAGCTCTCACCGTAATCGTGAGAAACAACCTAGTAACAAAAACACAAAAATCACACCTTTAAACCAAAATTGCTTATCAAAACACAAAACCCAGAAGCAGAAACGGAAGAAATCAACGGATAGAGTTGAAAAAAAAACCTTCTTTCGAGAAATAGTGGCGGATTTGGGTTTGGGTTTGGCTGATGAAATCTTCTTCGAACCAGCCATGTTTCAGGGTAATGCGAAGAAGAAGAAGAAGAAGAAGGGATTTGAAGTTGGTGTTAAGAGCGGCGAAAGGTGAATTGCAAGAGGAAGAATGAAGAGAAAAAAGGGAGAAAGAAATCGCAATTTATTTAGGGTTCGTGAGGAGAGGGGTGTGTGAAGGAACCAAAGTAACTTTGCAAATTAGGAATTAAGTGGGCACGTGGATGATACTACATCCTTGACTAGGATCATCACTATTGGTCAATTTGTTGATTTGGAGACTAAAGATAAGAAAACACCAAATACTATTGGTCCTTTCCCGAAATTTGTTACCTTAATTAAGCGATTTTTATTAAGGATTCTAGTCCGTTTTAAAAAAAAACTTTGCATAAAAAATGGCTTTCTGTACATAAAGACGTTGTTTTTGTACATAAAGACCGTCGCATAAAAAATGGCTTTCTGCACATAAAGACAGTTGGTACATCCGGATCAAGTCGTGTCAACCTTTCCCGATCCGGTTGGGACACAAACTCTTCGATGCTCATTGCCGTACGAGCAGAGGCAGTTGTACCCATAAGAGGAGTGTCGGGGATCTCCGACTGACTCGCAGTCCCACCTCCCCTAGTGGAAGTACCGGCTCCGCTAGTCTCATGATATAGGCAATAATTCCTACGATTTACAAAATTTTTACATAACTTTAAAATTAGTATTTAAATTACTATGTCAATTTTAAATTTACAATTTACAATCTTTAGTACGGAGTTTGGGCTTTTGGGCTTTTGGGATTTTGGGATTTTGGGAATTTGTGATTTTGAGATTTTGAGATTTCAGAATTTATGGAATTTAGGATTTATGGTAATTTGGTAATTTGCGATTTTGGAATTTTGTTATGAAGGAATGAAGTAACACTCCGACATCACGAAAACAAAACACGTAAAATTTTGTAAATGATATAAAGGTTTTTTTAGATATAGTGATTTATTGATTTTTTCATCTTATATATATAGATTTAGGGATTTAGGATTTGTTAAAAAATTTAAAAAAACATTACAAAAACATTTTAAAAAATACAAATTAAAAAAATTAAGGGACTCGCTCAATGTTGGGAGTTCATGCAACCATTATTGACAATGTTAAGGAATTAGAGGTTTATGAAAACCAAGGCAACATAGATAGAACTTCTGGGATTCACGGTCTTGGAAACCAGAAGTTCTACCTATGCTGGCTTGGTTTTCATAAATCTCTAATTACTTAACATTGTCAATAATTCTTGCATACAACTCCCAACATTGATCGAGTCCCTTAATTTTTTTAATTTGTATTGTTTTTAAATGTTTTTAAAATTTAAGGGTTTTAAAAGTTTTTAAAATTTTTTTAAAAGTTACTTAAAATTTAAAGTTACATGTTTTTAAAAGGTACATATTTAAAAAAATTTTAAATTTAAGAGTTAGATGTTTGTAAAAGTTTTTAAAATTTTTTTAAATTTAAGAGTTTTATTTTTTTAAAATTTAATCAAGAATTTTAACAATTTTTAATTTATAGAATTTTTTATATTAATCATATTATAAATCTCAATAAATCTTTAAAAATTACAAACACTTATTAGAATTGAAATTAAATTAATTGCAAATGGTAAGTTCCTAAAATTATCATAATACCTTAATCCATATATCCATAAATCCCTAATTTCTCATAATTTCAAAATTCATAAAATTTTCTAAATCCCTAAATTCATAAAATTTTCAAAATCCCTAAATCTTAAATTCCTAAACATCTCATAATCAATTACGAAATCATTTTAAACAATGCTTCTAATTCGACATTTACCCATTCCCAATTGAATAACACATAATTTCAAGCACAAATTCGTTCATAATATTTAAAATCAACAAAAACTTACATTGTCTCGTTGATTTGGTGAGAGGGTTTGTGAATTGGAATGGGGACGTCAGAAAAACGGTGACATCGGCGGCGATTCGGCGGCGTAACGGACAGAAAGACGGAAGCGATTTGGGGAAATTTTTTTTTTCTCTGGTTCTGTCTGCGGGGAAGACGAAGTATGTGATTTTAAAGGACTATGCGACGGAATTCCGACAGAATTATGGCGGAATATAAAAATCCGTCAGAATTCCGTCAGATGTTCCCGCTTTTTCGATGAGATCGAAGTGTTTAGGCGGCAGGAAATTAGGGTTTTCCGTCAGAAATCCGTCATAAATTATGACGTAATTCTGACGGATTTTTGTTTTTTTTAATTTTTTTTTCAGGATCCGACTAAAACAAATATAAAATGAATAATCCGTCAGAAATTCGTCAGCATTTATGACGGATTTCTGACGGATTTCTTAAAATCAATTATTTTCTATTTGGAGATAGAGAAAATTAAATAAAAGTATGAATACGTCGGACATAAGGTTATTTATTTTTCCTTGCACCGAATATAAAATATTTCAATTTAAGATTCATAATAAATTTAAAATGTTTTTCCTTTCTCCGATTGATATATTAAGATTTTAGCCTCTTTTACTTATTATTTTCTATTGTTTTTCGAGTCTTTCAAGTTCTTTTTGGTGTCTTTTGAGGTTCTAGGAGGCTCTCGAGCATGGTTTGGAGTTATTGGGACTCATTGAAGCAAACGAGTCAAAATTGGAGCAAAAAGCCGATTTTCCCTATCCGAGCACCTGCTCGCCCTGATCGGAGCACCTGCTCGCCAAAGGATCGAAGACTTTTACCTCCTGGAATTGAGACCGACCAGTTCCATTACCAGCCCGACCGGTCCCGATTCTAGAGACTCATGTCGACGAAAATTTTAAAAAATTATATTCCGTTAGAAATCCGCCATAATTTCTGACGGATTTTGGTTTTTTTTTAAAAAATTTCAATCTCCGATTAGAAAAAAAATTTTCCTTATCCGTCAGAAATCCGTCACATATTAAATTCATATAATATCTATTCGTCAGATATTAAATTCATATAATATCCTTATCCGTCGGATATTAAATTCATATAATATCTATTCGGAGATTAAAAAAATTAATAAAAAACCAAAGGAGTCGTGCCGGGAATACTCTTGCGAAAAGCAGATGCTCCAGCAATACTGCGTTCTTAGTAGTAGTTATGCTGGCACAACTCTTACCATCATCTCCAAACTTTAGATATTTACATGTTATAAAAGGAGACATTGAATTTAGATTTCAATTGGAAATAATTTTATGAATTGATTGGTTTTTTATTTTATTTTTCAGACGGCTCAGACCCGAGTTGCGCAACTGATGAATGTTAAAGCATTTTCAGTTGTTGAAATCTTGTGTTGCTTGTTTCGGGGATTTTCCAAAAGTTTACCATGCTTCTTGCGTAACTGGGGGTGAAGAATCGTTCAGATGTGGTAAGTGCTTAAGTTTCTCTCTTCATTTATTTTGTATATTCATCCTCAATATTAATAATCATTTGAATTGTGAATTGTAAAATTTTCTGACGGATTATTAATTTTATATTTGTTCTATTTGGAGATTTAAAAAATCAATAAAAACCAAAATCCGTCAGAAATCCGTCAGAATTTATGACAGATTATTTATTTTATATTTGGTCTATTCGGAGATTTTTAAAAATCATTAAAAAAACCAAAATCCATCACAAATCCGTCAAAATTTCTGACGGATTATTAATTTTATATTTCTTCTATTCGGATAGTTTAAAAATCAATAAAAAACCAAAAGCCGTCAGAAATCCGTCAGAAATTATGACGGATTGCTGACAGATTATTAATTTTATATTTGTTCTATTCGGAGAGTTTAAAAATCAATAAAAAACCAAAAGCCGTCAGAAATCAGTCATAAATTATGAGGGATTTCTGACGGATTATTTATGTTATATTTTAATTTCTATGCGGGAATATTACATTAACACAAAATCAGTCGGAAAACCGTAATATGACATATAAAATCATTGATAAACAAAACATTATTTTCATTATTTTAATATTACATTACACATATAAAAATATGACATTACAAATAAAATATGACATTAAATAGGAAATAGAAAATATTACACATAACAACATAATCCAGATAAACTCGTACAATGGATAGTCGGAAATTATTAAATTCATGGAGGGATCGGATGTTTATTCATCATCTGAGTCTGGAACTGTTTCATATTCGTACCCAGTAGTTCCTTCATCTTCCTCATCCATAGTAGCTACTTCCGTTGGTTGGTATTCAGCAATCATCGAATTAGCACCGATTATCTGTGTGAAAAATGAATTTAGGTAAGTCTTCCCAACAATATTTATAAATGTATGATATACACCTACCTTAACAATGTTCCGCTCTGTGATGTTCATGTACTTTGAGTTCCTGTTAAAACGGCAAACGGTAATATTCTTTAGGATGACCACCGCACCTTCACCAGTCGTGAGTCTGTACTCATCATTCTTGAAGATGTTATGGTGCATGGTTCCCTCGATTTTTCCTGAAGGATTTTTTAAGGTTACTAGCAGATCTCCCTGGTCATTAGGGGTCAAACTAGAGAGCATAGCCACAATTTGGTAATGAAATAGAATATACTAGTCGGATAAATTGTATCTCTAAATGTTAATAAAATTGGTCGAAAACGTAAACCTTTTTTATTTTCACAAATTGTGAATGCGGGGATTGAATTTCTGCGACCTGGGTCCATAAAGGTGTGCCCCTATTGTTATAAGAACCTACATGTATGAAGTATAGATTTAGTATTTATCAGACAATACAATTATTGTTAAAGTAAATGCGGTAATTATATATATATACCTTCACGGATTATGTAATCGATAGCTGAAGTCCACCGAGGAGTACTAAATTCCTGGTCGGCCTGTGGTGCCTCATTAATGACCTCTCGAATAAAATCTTGTGTTGGGCGTGTCTGAGAACTTTCACCTCGTACTACCTTTGCATCATGAGACCTCTTGCGAAACAGTCCTCGCCGAACGACTTGGCCAGGTCCCGTTATTACGGGCGTTTGGTTCTGGGATTGTTGAGTTGGATGGAGTGAAAAATTGTCGATTCAGCATCAGTAACATTTAAGTTATCGTAAGGAGGGCTTGAAGGAACATGAATTGTGTTTGGAGGGTTTCGACCGGGGGCGCGGTTTTTCATATAGTAATTCCATAGATCTCTGTTTGCCATTACGCAATTGAATATTTATGTTTGTGTTATGATTTTCTGTTCAAATTTTTTTATGGAAGAATGAGAAAATGTGCAAACTTATGTAGAACGGATATCCGTAAGATTTACGTCCGAAAACCGTCATAACACTCCGACATAACACCCCACCGGCCACTGCAGACGATTTATTAACCACTCAAACGTTGCCGACATCGCAAACCGTCGGAATTCCATCTGAAATCCGTCAACATAATTCCGACGACATAGTTCCGGCGGAAATCCGTCAGTTCGTCTGACCAATCAAACGTTGCCGACATCGTGTAGTCTGAATTCCGTCGATATTTTGTCGGTAAAACCGACGGAATACCGAGGGTTTATACATATAATTTCTACTATAAATACACTGATGACGGAGTGGATATCTTCTACCCCTCTCACTAACACAAAAATGTCTTCTACCTCTCCTAACGAAGAATCTATATCAAAAACCGTGGTAAATTTTTTGGATGTTCCAAAATTCTCGTGGGAAACTGAATCTCATTGTGACGAATTCACTCAAGAGATTCTCACTTACTCGTGGGAATTTGATACCTGCTCACCAATCCATCAGGAAGATTCCACATCAACAATAGTGCCAGACAGCCAGTGCTTGCCAAACAACCACCAAATTCCAAAATTGTCGTGGGAATCGAAATCTCAGTGCGACAAACACACTAAAGATATACCCACATACTCGTGGGCAGATGATTCATGCACTCCAAAAAATGCAGATGGGTTCGGTTTTCCTAATCACAAATACGATAACCAGCCAGAATGTCCTGACCAGAAACTGGTTGTGAATGCCGGCCAACCATATCAATTCATTGAACAGTCATATAATTACGGTGGAAGTACTTCAACAGAATGTAAGGATCAGTACTATGATTTTCAATTCGCCCAAAGCCCAAAAATGCCAAACTTAAATATTGACGTTGATGCAATCAAAAGTGAAATGTGCAATGGATTTTTAGATTCTCCATCAAAGAATAAAAAGGGAAAGAAAATTTTAAAATGGTTCTAACCAATGGTAAGTTTGGAGTGGATACAGACATAAGTTTTTAAAATTAATATTGTCTATTTATGTGTTTGTACCATAATCGTTGTGTGTTTAATATTTGCAAGTCTTTAATCTACCTGTGTATTAAATTGTTTTAAATTTTAAGTTTCATTAAATGTAATGTTTTATTGGTGTTGCATAATCAAAATGTATTATTAATTAGTAACCGGAATTGATTATAAATTATTAAATGTCAATGATATACAAGATTCGTGCTCAGCTTAAATGGTTATGCTTCCTTTAAACTATATCAAACCCGAGTTCGAATCCGGGGGTGTGTGCAATTTTATTATTTTCTTATTTGTCCGTCGTAATACTAAGATTGTCTTCCACAATCATATTTGTTAATGAGCAATGGCAAAATATTGTAAATTTTTGTCTACTATATATGCAGTACACTATATTACAGGGAACCCATAGATGTGAGAGTTCAACATTCATAACCACACATTTATTCCTAAATTCTTAATCTGAATCTCCTGATCCACTTTCACTAGGGATGGAGTCTGAATCGTCGTCAAATTCGTCACGTGTTTCCTCATCGTCCGAATGCACTAGATCATCCCCGATATGGGTGACATTAACGACAAGGTCAATGTTATCCATCTCCACCACATGTGACATTGGTATACTTCTCGATGGTTGTAGAGCATCATGTTCTGGAACTCTATATATTTTTCCTCTCGGGTTAATTGGAGTTACTGTGATCCAAGGATCTGTACGATAGGCAACTCGAAGATATGGAATGTAGCAAAACTATTAATAAATAGAGGATATTATTAATATACATGAACAACAAACCTTAAGTATGAGTGCGTAGGTAAACATATTATTGTATTCATACCTGGTCTGCTTGAGACGCAAGGATAAATGGATCGTAATATTGTAGTTTCCGGCTTGAATTTATGAAAATAACACTAAGAGGGTCAACTCGAACCCCTCTACCATTGGATGGATCATACCAATCGCACATAAACACAATGCACCTCAAGTCCAACATTCCTGGATAGTGGATTTCCAAGATTTTGTTTAAAATCCCATAGTACATGGTATCACCTGACTGCGCCAAAATACCATAGCCCGAAGTTGACCTTTGACGTCCTTCCTTATGGATCTTAAACGAATATCCCCTAGTGCAAAACTTGGGATATGAAGTTGCGGTGCTGCGTAAACCCTGAACAAACTCCACTAACCATATCGAGAGTGATTGGCCACTTGCTAAACTATCGGAAACCTAAAAAATGATATAAGTAAGATATCACTAACATATGAACGTGAAAACATGGAAAAGTAAGAGTAAGTAATTATATTAAACTTACATAACATTTCAACCACCCGGAAATTCTTCATCTTTCAAGACAGCAAGTTCGGCATCTGTCTTATCAGAATGGTAATCATGTGCGAGAGACATGTAGATCTTGTAACATAACAGTCGTTAGTAGATGAAGGCAAATAATTCCATAAATTTAGTATAATAACTGATATACCTTTCGTACTCCAAAATTTTGTCACAATTTCTGAGGATATACGTATGCAAATGTTTGACCTCTTGTGGTAATAGTTTGCGTTTCTTTCCTTTTCCACTTGCTCGACCAACTTGGGCAAACAACTCAGGAACAACCACGGCATAAACTGATTTCTCACCTCTATCATCATGTCGGGCAGGACGTCTCACCTTAGTACGAACTTGCGATGGAAAGTAATATTCGGCAAAGTGTGAGACTTCCTCGTTTAGGCTTTGTGCGACAATAGATCCCTCAACCTTGCTCAAATTTTTAACCTTTTTATTCAGGTGAAACATGTAACGCTCGAACGGATACATCTATCTGTATTGAACAGGGCCTCCTAAGGCTGCTTCTCGTGGGAGGTGAATAGGAAGATGTTCCATAACGTCAAAAAAAAGACGGTGGAAATATCTTCTCAGGATTACAAAGGAGAACCGGGATATTGGCCTCCAAGTTACGTATCCCATGGACGGTAAACGTTCTTGAACATAAATCTCGGAAAAATGCACCAACTCCCATAAACAAAAATTAAACAAGTTAGTACATATATAGTAATATTATGGTAGTAAGAAACTAATGGGAGTAAGAAATATATCTCCAATTGCTTGGTGGATTGGTTCTGGAAGAAGATATGCAAATACAAATGGAAGAAGACGCTGCATCACGACATGACAATCATGACTCTTCATTCCTATAAACTTTCCTTCCGTCGAATCCACGCAATTACGTAGATTAGATGCGTAGCCGTCTGGAAATTTTACAAAATTTTTGAACCATTCAAAAAATACTTCTTTCTGCCCAGCGTCTAACCGGTACGCAGGCATCGGCAATCTACCATTAGCTGAAACATGAAGAGATAGCCTCGAACAAATCAATGGCAAGTCCAATCTAGACTTCCAGTTGTCTTTGGTCTTTCCTGGGACATTTAATATGGTGTTCATGATGTTGTCAAAGATATTCTTTTCAACATGCATGACATCTGCATTATGCCGCAATAGATGGTCTTTCCAGTAAGGCAAATCCCAGAAAATACTTTTCTTGTGCCAATTGTGATATTCCCCACAACCGTCGACGGGGTGATGGCCATTACCCCCCATATTCAAGAGTTCGCTCTGCACCAAAATCACGTAATTGTTCCAATATGCTGCGACCATCTATCTCCGGAGGTGGACCATATAACACTTGTAGATTCTTCTTGAAATATCTTTTAGACCGACGATATGGATGATCTGCCGGTGAAAAACACATGTGACAATCAAACCATGAAGTCTTCCTTCCGTGCTGCAGTTGGAATGCTGTAGTATGGTCTTGGAAATAAGGACAAGCCAATCTTCCATGCGTTGTCCATCCAGATAACATACCGTACGCTGGAAAATCGCTTATGGTACACATAAGAACCGCATGCATGTTGAAATTCTGCTGGACTGAAACATCAAAAGCCTCAACACCATGCTCCCACAACATCTGCAACTCACAGATCAAGGGTTGGAGGAATATATCGAGCGCCCATCTTGGATGATCTGGCCCGGGAACTAGAATTGAGAGAAACAAGAACTCTCACCGCATGCACATAGATGGAGGCAAATTGTAAGGTGTTATGATGACCGACCACAATGAATATTTTCTTCCATGCTTGCCAAACGGGTTGAAACCATCAGTGGATAAGCCTATGTATACATTCCGTCGTTCATATACAAAATCTAGATATACGGATTCGAAGTGTTTCCACGCTTCCGCGTCAGAAGGATGCGTGATATCTCCCTCTTGACTATGCTCTACATGCCATCTCATAGCCTTAGCTGTGCGGTTTGATTCGTACAGCCTCTTTAACCTCTCTGTTAATGGTATATACTATATCCGTTTGAATGGAATCTTCACCCTGCCACTTATGTCTTGGAACCGGGGTTTCTGGCAAAATTTACATTTGTTTCGGTTCTCGTCTTCTCTCCAGTATATCATACAGTTGTCGATGTACACATCTATAACCTAGTAGGGCAAACCAAGACCGGCGGCAAGTTTTTGGACCTCGTAGTATGATCCTGGGGCCAGATTATCTTCTGGCAAAACATCTTTCACGAACTTGGCGAATGCATCAACACATTCTTCGGATAAATTATAATCAGTCTCCAGGTTCATCATCCTACTAGCAGAAGATAGCGGTGAATGACCATCCCTACAACCGTTGTATAGTGGTTGCTTTGATGCGTCTAACATATCGAAAAATCTTCGAGATTCTAAATTAGGTTCTTCAACCCTATCACCCTCATGATTCCCACCCGACTGCAAATTCTCTCTAAACGCATCATTAATCATCGCAACCGTACTTACCCCAACATCTACTTCCGCTGTAGGTTCCCCTACGCTAGACGAAAAATAAGGTTCATTGCTACTGGTACTACCATATTCATAATCCCTTTCTCCATGTAAATACCAAACCTTATATCCCGCCCTAAATCCATATCTATATAAGTGGTTCCAAACAGTAGGAACCGCAACACTAATTCTATTACAGCAATTAGAACAAGGACATTTGATATCCTGACCTTTGTTGGCCGCCTCTTGATTTCTAGGTAACTGCATGAACTCGCAAATACCTTGAGCGTATTCGGTCGTTAATAAGTTCGATCCCTCTTCCATCATTGGCTCGTCCATCCATGACCGAAAAAATGAAGAACTCATCTCTAAATTTTTTTTTTGTTTTTCAAATGTTGTTATGAACGTCGGAAGAAATGTGAAAACTTATGTAGAATGAAAATCCGTCAGAAATCCGTCAGAAAACCTTCAAAACCTCCGACATAACAACACTTCAATCCCATCGGCCAACCCAGACGATATGTTAACCACCCAGAGTTTGCTGACATCGGACCCCGTCACAATTCCGTCAGAATTCTGTCTGTCCGACAGAAAAATCTGATTTCTGTCGGTTGTCCGTTGGAATGTCGACGGAAAGTTACGACAGCTTACCGTCGTTGGTAATCCGTCGGTAAATATTGACGGATTTCTGACGGCATACAGACGGTAATCCTGGTCGTCAGAATTTCATCAAAATAAACCGACGGAATGATTTTTTGTCGGAAAATCGTCTGAATTCCGACGGAATTGTCCGACGAGAATTCTGACGGCCGGAAATTCCGTCAGAAAACAGCCTATTTTCTTGTAGTGAAATGATTCTGCGACTCTTTGATCTGATTACAAAGGACACAATGCTTGGACCCGCCCAAACACATGGTCGATCACTTGTGGATAATCGATCAAGCATTGCTAGCCATACTAAGGACGAGTACTTTGGTGTTGCGTGGGTAAACCACACACCGATGTACCAATTCTATATAGGACTAGGTTGCCGAATTAGATTCCATGTGGCCTTCGTGTTAAATTTCTTTTTAAATACCTCATCTCCACATCGCCAAAGAGCTGTGCAGTTCTCTCTCTAATCAGCCTGCTGATTTCGGCTTCGATATCATTTAAAACCGCAACTTTGTGCCTTCGCCTTCGATGTGATAATAAGACCTCATCCACCATTGCGTTACTCTGTATACCCATGTCTATGGTATGTTGAAGGTTAATAAATACGCTATGTTGGTAAAAATGGATCTTGGAGATAATCACTAATATATTTTTTCGAAAATATAGTTGTGAGTAAATTTTATTTTGCAAACCTAAATCATTAATCATAGTTAATATCGTTGATTGAGTTGTTGAAATTTTTAGTCGTATAGTAAATCGAAATGCAGTATTTATTGCCTTAGACCAAAAAGCCAATGAATAAATAATCGGCATCATGTAAATGTATCTTTGCGCATTACGGTAAATCATTTCATGCTATTATACGTCTAAGGATTAATAAATGTTGATGTATGTTGGTAAAATAGGTCTAACGATATATCAGAAATTTAGTTACATGTAATCTTCGTTTTGTAAACCAAAACTCTTGCATTAACGGATTAACCATAATTAAATCGCCGATGATATAAGTTGAGTTGTTATCGTTTTTTTAAAATTTTGGTAATCGAAATGCAATATATAGTTATGATGTCATGTAATGTATCTTTGTAAATTACGGTAAATCATTTCATGCTAGTATACATTATAAGGATTAATAAATGATGATGTATATTGATAAAACTAGCTAGGTCTAACGAATTAATATTTGATAGTCTATTTCATAAAATTTAGTTTTCGTGTATGCTGCGTTTTGTAAACCTAAATCTCATGCATGAGCCATAATTAAAAATCATGGATGATATTGGTTAAGTTGTTGGAGTTTTTAATTTTAGTAATCGAAATGCAGTATATATTCTCTTTGTTCATAGCTAGTGACTATAGTCGACGACTCGACGTGATGTAAACACATTCTGTAAGTTGCAGTAAAAGAATTCATGTTGTCATAATATTGTAAGGATTAATAAATGTCTCTAGGTTTTACGGGTATCCCTTGATATAGTTTAGAAATTTTAGTTTGGTGTAAACTTTGTTTTTTATAAACCTAAATCACATATGTTAATCATCATCCATGACATTGATTAAGTTGTACTACTTGGTTATCAAAAAAAAAAAAAAGTTGTACTACTTTTTAATATTGGTAATCAGAATGCAATGTTTATTCTCATCGTTCGAAACAAAGATTATACGCGACGTACGGCATGTAAATGTATCTTTGCATTTATAATAAATAATTGGAATCTTTTCTAAACTACACCATTTTTTTTTGTCAATTGCAAAACTACACCCTTTTTTCTCTCTTTTCTATTTTTTGAGTTTTTGCCACTAAACTGTCCATTTATTTACAAAACTGCTATTACGTAGACTTCCTTTTGTGTTTCGTACACTTCCAATGAAAGATGAAAAGTTTCAACAAACCTACAGAAATCAAACTATTTACAGTAATGTCATCTTCATCAATTTTCCAACCACCATGAACAACTAATTTCAAGCTCATAATGGCTCAACAACTAATTTTTGAGCTCTTAATGCTCTTTTATTATCCTTATTACTTATTTTCTTTGTTCTCCTCTACAATTTCATACATAAATCTCTTTAAGTTTTGTTTTCAAAATAATTTATCAAGATTTCCCACAAATCTTGTTTTAACACACCATAGATTCTTCAATATCGGTTATATTTTCAAGTTCCAGTGGTGGAGGAAGCGAAAAACGAGCTTAACGTATGAAAAAGAACCGAAACTTGCAAAATCAAAATTTCAGATCTAGAAAATCGCAGTGTACAGAAACAACGATAACTTTCTACTTGCAACTCCGATAGAAATGAAATTAGTATCGCTAGAAAGCTGAGAGTCAGGGCTTTCCAACAGGATATTAATCGTCTTCTGGAACCTTCTATAACGATGGGAAATCAGCCTGCAATGTCACTAATCGATGGAGCTTTGGGATTGTAAACTAATTCAAAATTTCAGATCTGAAATTCATAGACTTTCTGTGTAGACTTCCACAAGTCAACGAACAGGGCAGATTTGCATTTGACCATTTATGCAAAAAATACAAAGTAGACTTCCTAGGAAGTCTGCATGATTTCTTTGGAAACAAAAAAACAGTGCCACGTAGACGGGGTTAGTTTTGCATTTGACCAAAGATTTGACTTTTTGTGTAGACTTCCCTGGAAGTCTACAAAAAAGTAAGGGTAGATTTGCATTTAGAAATCGGAAAGTAGACTTCTCTAGAAGTCTCCACAGAAAAAGAGGTATTTTGCATTTGACCAAAAAAGTAAAACATTGACCAATATTTGCAGACTTCTAGAAGACAGTGTAGACTTCCAAGGAAGTCTACTACTAAAGTCTACAAATTTGGTCAAATGCAAAACTACCCTTTTTTTTTGCAGACTTCCAGGGAAGTTCACCTTCCATTTGTGAACTTTCGGCAATTGCAAAAGTACCATGTACGGATGCCGACTTTCGTTGCAGACTTCCTAGGAAGTCTACTTTTCTGTGAAGACTTCCTAGGAAGTCTTCTTTTCTTTGCAGACTTCCCTGGAAAAAGTCAAAATCTGGTCAAATGCAAAACTACCCTCTGTTTTTGTGCAGACTTGGAAGTCTGCAAAAAAAAATCAAACCTCTGGTCAAATGCAAAACTACCCTTTGCAGACTTCCAGGAAAGTCTACAACTGTGAAGACTTCCCTGGATGTCTACGAAGCGTTTGCCTAAAATGCAAAAGTACCCCCTGTAGACTTCCGTTTGACAGATTGGAAGTATACACGGGAAGTCTAAGGACAAAAACGGATGTCTACAGAGGAAGTCTACAATACACAGTCATTTTTAAAACCTAATTATATGTCATTCTAGAAAGAGATATGATTTTTTTTTTGTTCTCACATGTGTGGTACAAATTTCTCCATCATCTGTGTAAGTTTAACATGTTTAAGACTAATATTGATGGGGAAAATCTAATTTTTTTCATTTGGTGACTAGTTAGCTCATTCAACGTAAACTTCCAGCGACTGATTGGAAGTCTACATGGGAAGTCTACGGTCAAAAATGGAAGTCTACAGAGGAAGTCTACAATACACAGTCTTTTTTAAAACCTAATTATATGTCATTCTAAAAAGAGATTTGATGTTTTTTTTATTCTCACATGTGTGGTACCTATTTCTCCATCATCTGTGTAAGTTTGACATGTTTAAGACTAATATTTAGGGGGTAAATCTAATTTTTTCATTTGGTGACTAGTTAGCTCATTCAACGTAGACTTTGAGCGACTGATTAGAAGTCTACACGGGAAGTCTAGGAAAAAAACGGAAGTCTACATTGTACAGAAACACTAAAACGTATTTTTATAGATTTAAACATTATTTTTTGAAAAACTTTTGTCTTACACATGAGTCATAATAATTATTTTGTATGTTTTGGACATGTTTAGATATAAGATTTGCATGTCAAACTCAATTTTATGTTTGTACCACTAATTACCTTATTTGTGCAGACTTCCAGGGAAGTCTACGGTTGAATTTTGATTGTTGCTAACTATGCCTCATATTACCGTGTTGAAACTAGTGTTCATAAGTAAGTTATTATCATGTCGGGACTAGAGTTATTATTATGTACAACTTTGTGTTAAAACTTGTGCAAACAAAAAATTTAATTTTAAAACTTGTGTCCGGACTTGTGTTCAATCTAGGTTATTCTCATGTTCAAACTTGTGTTAAAAAAAAAAGTTTTGTTTTCACTTCAATTCGAACCAAGGGGAATGATTTGTATCATGTAAGTATGTGTGAGTCTTTAACCAGTAAGGCTATTGCAACTTATTCGTTAAATTTGACAATCTTTTTTTTATTATAATGTAGACTTTATCTGTAGACTTCCCTTGTTGTTTATGGACTATCCTTGTAGACTTCTTTTAAACCTAATTTGATTTTTACTTCTTTTAAATTGCCGCCAAATTTACTTCTTTTAAATTGCCGCCAAATTTTAACCTAATTTAAAATTGAATCATTTAAAAACTTAGCTCATTTGTGGAAACTTAGCTCATTTGTGGAATAAATTGATCTGGCTTGGTTAGCACTTAACTAATTTGTATAAATAAGTGTTTGTTTACGTTTTTTTATATTACTTGCTAAGTTACTTAAGCCACTAATAATTTTTGAAACAAAAATAAAATTTGATTCGGTGTTATCAAAACTTATCATCGGAATATTCGAAAACAAAAATTTGATTCGGTGTTATCAAAACTTATCATCGGAATATCAATAGTTTATATCTTTCATACAATGATACAACAAATAAACTCTCTTTCACATCTTCAGCCTTAAGCTTCTAGGGATTTTGCTGCTTTTAGTGCTTCATCCACAATTTTACAAGAAATAATAAAATAAAACAAGAAAAATGCATAATTCATAATTTCCCATGTAGACTTCCAAATTGAATAGTACACTTCCGTAAGTAGACTTCCCGTGTAGACTTCCGTAAGTAGACTTCCCGTGTAGACTTATGTAACCTAAGAAACACAAACAAAATTAAATCATCTAAAAAAGCATACAACGGATTAGATCTAGTGGAGATCGAAGAGTTTGAAGGAACAAATATAGCTTTTTAAGATTTTGTTTTCATAATAAGCAATAGAAAAAAACTCACCAAAGATCTGAGATTTGCGAATGTGTTAAGGATTGAGATTTTCTCGTTCATCGGTGTTCTTCCATTCAGTTTCACCATCTTTCTACACAACAAATGAAACAAAAGTTGAGGAATCACAAACTCAACCAATAATGAAGTAACACATCCAAATTTCAAACCTTTAACATGGTTGACGAACTAAAAAAGTGAAAATAGAGGTACATACCTTTGTTGAAAGTGAAATTAGTTGCTAGAATCAGAAAGAGGACGAGATTTCATATGGAATAGACCCAAAAAAATTGTTCAAATTGGTGGAGAATTGAAGAAGATAGGACTTGGGCAAAAATTCCTCAAAAATCTCTCTAAAAACGTGAGAAGAGTGAAAAAGTTAGGAGGCTAGGGTTGAAAATAAAAATTAGGGTTTTCATTGAAAAACTTGCTTATATATGGAGACAAAAATTAGGGTTAGTAGACTTCCCCTGTAGACTTCCCGTGTAGACTTCCTGTGTAGACTTCTGTAACCTAACACTACAAGAAATGTGGGTATTAATAGCATCGGAAGATAGCGTTTATTACAGTTCTGCTATTGTATACGGAGACGGGTTTTTTTCATAGCGTTTGTTCTCATAAAACGCTATAATTAGTATCGCGGGAAACTAAAAATTATTAGCCGCGTAAATTTGGTAAGTGCTGGCACCTTACCATTGCAGATCAAAAAAATAAACGCTATCTTACTTCTAAAATATCTCCAAAATAACTTAAGTGATTAATATTAGATCTATTTCTTCATTTTTTCTCATAGCACCCGTAACTCTCTCTTCGTTTCTCTCTCTGTATTCCTTTGGCGAGTCGTTCCCATCGATTCGAATCGAAGCTTCATTATCATCGAATAAAAAAGGTTTGTTCTCACACTCAAGCAATTATGTATCGATTGTCATCGAATTAAAAGCTTCATTGTCATCGATTTTGAGGTATCGATTCACTCTTATGATTTGGGGTTTCATCGATTTTGAGGTTTTGATGCATGTTGGGTTATGTGATCGATTCACTCTTATGAGTTGTTATCTATTAAGGCCAATTGTACATCTATCTGCAAAGGATTGAAACTGAGTTTTGAATATGAGTTTGATTTTGATTTTTTTGGGTTTTGATTTATTGGGTTTTGAATTTGAGTTTCTGTGAACATGCATCTTGGATTTTTTTATTGTTTTGTTAAGATTGAGTTTGAGTTTCATTTTGTTTAATATCAGAAATGAGTTTCATTTCGTTTAATTTCTGTGAACATGCATCTTGGATCTTGGATTTTTTTATTGTTTTGTGAGGATTGAGTTTGAGTCTCATTTCATTTCAGAAATGGCAATTACAAGAGGAGGAGGACAAGTTGGTTCCCGTCGTAGTAGACGTAATCAAGGCTTGGAGGCCACACCTGCAACAACACTAAAGCTGAAGAAAGGAAAAAATGGTGGTAAGAAAAGAAAGGGTAGAAAAAGACAGTGGCATGTGAAGATGATACGGTAGAAGATGTTACACCTATTAGGTTGTCAACTTCCAATGGGGTAGATGATGCTAATGAGGAAGGTGTAATGTCCCAAGATGAAGTTGCTACGAAAGAAATTCCTCAAAAAGCAGCTTCTAAGGAACCATAGTCTCATCATCAAGCTCCTGAGATAGAAGTTTCTGAGAAAGAAGCAGAAGATGGTTTGAATCCTGGACAGGAACATAATGAAAATGAAGAAGAAGCTGTCAATATGGAACAAGATGGAGTTAGCAATGGTAACACTGATGATGTAGTGAACCAAAAAAAGAGAAGAGGACCAACAAAGATGCGTAAGGTGGCTGAAAATCCTCAAGAAAAGGTTGAAGTTACATTCACTGAGTGTGGTGATCATGTTGCACCTGGTTCAGTAACACTATCATCTTTTCTTGGTCCTCTTGTGAGGGAACACGTTCCGGTTACACTTACTAATTGGAGACAACTTGATGCAGTGACAAGAGACACAATGTGGGAGGAAATTAAGGTATATTTGCATTTTAGTTTTTGTGAATAATTATGAAATTGTAAACATGTTTGACCTCTGCAAATTTTGATGCAGGGGAGGTTTAACGTGCATGAAGAGTGGCAGAAAGCTGTTATTTTAAAGCAGTTGGGAAGTTTGTGGAGGGCTAAGTCAAGGCTAGTGACAGAAGTACGAGCTGCGAAGACTGCTGCTGATAGAATAGCTTTAAAACCCAGCAACATCCCATCCATTCAAACATGGAACTCTTGGGTTAAGAGCAAGTGTAGCACAAATTTCAAGGTTAGTTAGGCATGTTTAATAAGTTACTGTCTTGTTTACATGTAATGTCTTATATATTTAAACTGACTCAAATTTATATTGTAGGTAATAAGTGACAAGTACAGAGAGCTGAGAAGAAATCAGATTCCTCACACCACTAGTCGCAAAGGAATGCTTCGATTAGCTCATGATATGGTAAAACAGTTACTCAAACATCTATATTAATTATCACTTTAGAATAATATGGTACTACCATATGTCTGTATTTTATATAGAAAAAAAAGAGTAATGACCCAAGTAAGGTAACTAGGAGTAAGATATGGATTGTGGGACACACTCATGGTGATGGTAGACCTGTGAAGCCTCAATTTGCTGAGACTATTGTAAGAATTCTTAAACTTGAGATCTTGTGTACAATTAATGGATTATGATCATTGAGTTATCATCTGCACATATGTTTGTATCAGGAACAAATACAGTCATTTGATAGTCAAATGGACTCTACATCAGCTTCTGAAAATATCAGGGAAGATGCTGTGAGCAAGGTTTTGGGAAAAGACAAACCTGGCCGAGTAAAGGGGTTTGGCAGAGGGATTACAGCTATTATGTTAGCGTTTGTGCACTCTACAGACGCAAATATTGCTGATATGGAAAGTGAGATTAGACAGTTAAAGGGAATGGTCCAGGACTTAGCTGGGAAGAAGGTAAGTATTTTCATATGTCAGTTGGTTAACTAGTATTATGACATTTACTAATTCATTTTCCATTTGTCAGAAAAGTAATGGTGATCCTGAAACATCTGCGAGTAGTGGGTATTTGAAAGAAGGAGTGAGAGTAGAAATACTGGATTGGGTAGAGTCAGGAGATGTTGTTATTGGTATTGGAGAATTCTGCTTTGCTGACCCGATGTACAAAATTGGTCGTGTACCAATTGGTCCTAATGCAGTGGCTATTGTTGTCAAGTCTGCATTAACCTCAGAAGCTGCTCTTTGGAGGCCTACAATAGATATATCATTTCTTCAGCAAGCTGTGGGATGCAAAATAGCTTGGCCAATGGAGAAAGTGAATTTAGACAGGGCTCCAAACTCTTCTGTCGATGTATCCTGGGTAAGGTTAGTAAATCTTGGTTTGTTTACTTTTCCATATCTCTAATCATTAGCTTTTTACATTTTAGCAAACTGATGGAGATGATACTCGAAGATGCAAAATATTTGATTGGACTAATGAAGACGAGGAGGTTATTGGTGAAGGAATCATGTGCTCAACTAATTCAAAAGAGATGGTTAACAATATACCTTTAGGTCCAAATGCTGTTAGTATTGAAGTTGTGAAGGTGTATAAAGATGATGCTTATTTGTGGAGGCAACCGCTAATTTGTTATTGATTGGTGAGGCAATTAACGAGAAAATCGCATGGCCACTCCTGAAGGTTGAAATCATGTCTGCAGATGCAACACCTACAAAAACAGCTGAGCCAAAAGCATCTGAGCCAAAATCAGTGGTATTCTATTTATATGAAGTTTGTTTATTTATTTGTCTGTTGTATTGATGTTGGTACTTGATTATATTTTCTGGTTTGAATTGTAGAGTCCAGGCAGCAATAGTTCCACCAAAAGTGCAAAGACTAAGTGTTTTCTTTTAGATTGCAACAACTCTGGACGCAAGGTAGCTGAAGGAAGAGTATCTTCAACGGATCCAAACGATGTGTGCCACTTTGTACCCCTAGGTCCAAATGCAAGCAAAGTTTGGGTTGAAGTGGCTAAGATTGGTACTGTAAGGGTCTGGAGACGAACTTCAGAGATTGCATACATTTCTGATGCGATAGGTTCAAATGTGGCATGGCCAAATGACAAAATATTGTTCATTTGAAACTTCAGACATGGTTTGGTAATCTTAGATGCTGGTCCGGTTTGGTCAGTAAATTCTGAATTTGATTGTTTCGGTCATGCGTAATGTGCAATTAGAACTTGATGTATTTTGGTACTTATGTAATATTCTGATACTTATGTGAAATTATGTGATATTAGGATTAATTTTTGGTATTTTAAATTTTGAATATTGAAATTAAAAAGATATAAGAAATAATATGACAAAATTAAAAGCTCTCTGTAATTTAAAAATAACCTATACCCTAATCCCTAAATTATTTAAAACTAATTAACTGAAATTATTTAAAAATACCTATACCCTAATCCCTAAATTATTTAAAAATAAACCAATACTCTATACCTAAAATTAATTTTTGAATTATATGAAATTATACCCTAAAACCTAAACCATACTCTATACCCTATAAAGTGGTATACCCTAAAGTGTTATACTCTTAAACCCTAAACCATACTAAAAATGTCTTTGTACATATACAACTAAGTGTTTGAGTAAACTCTATACCCTAAAGTGCTAGATACTTAAATCCTAAACCATACTAACTCTATACCTAAGATTAATTTTTGAATTATATGAATTGATACTCTAAAACGTAAACCATACTAAAAATGTCTTTGTACATATACAACTAAGTGTTTGAGTAAACTCTATACCCTAAAGTGCTATACCCTAAAGTGTTTGAGTAAACTCTATACCCTAAAGTACTATACCCTAAAGTGTTTGTATTATTTATTTTGAATTGTGAAATTAAAATATAAGAAATAATATTCGAAAATTTAAATACTGATTCTTATAAAAACAATATTATATTTTAATTTTTTTTGGATTATATACGTATTTTTAATACCCTAAACCAATTTTGCAACTAAAAAAAATGTTATAAAACAGATTGGCCAATGAATGAATTATACAGAGATTGCTGACGTGTCTCTCCTACACCGTTGGATATGTCTCTCCAGCTTTGCATCTCTGACCTGAGCCGTTTATTGATGAGTGCGTTTAACCTGGAAAAGGTAAACCAAAATTTTAGATTGTAGAGATCTTTTAGCGCCTACCAAAAATTTAGATTGTCTCTTTCGCGCCGAGCAAAATTTTAGATTGTTCAATACCACATTCTTTGTAGCACAATCTCTCCATCTCTCAAACTGATCTAGCCTTAACCTCCATCTCCATCTTGTCTCTCAATCGTTTTCATGTGGACAAGGCATGGATTTTGCTGCTAAGGTTTGGTCAGAAATCTCTCGAGCTAACTTGTATTTTCCGATTTCCCAATTTATTTGGCTAACTTGTATTTTCCGATTTAACATGTAGGAATACTCTTGAGTACTCAGAAGGAGCAACTAATTTCGTGAATTCATCAGCAAGAAGATTGGGTAATCTGTCTGAAATGCTATGCCCATGTAGAGATTGCCGCAATTTAAGCCATCAGTTATTAGATAAGATTATTGAGCATCTAGTGATTAGGGGTATGGATAAGAAATATAAGAGTTCTTGTTGGAGTATTCATGGTGAGAAAAGAGATGATACAGAGGATATTGCTCTTGGATCTGAAACTGAGGCTTTTAAGTTGTTAAAGACAGCATTTTGTATAGGTGAAGGTTTTCCTATAGACAATGGGGAACCAAATGAAGAGGATGAAGCTGTGGAAGAAACTGAATTCAGGACAAAGTTAAGAGAAGCTGAAACTCCATTGTACTCTACTTGTGTCAAATACACAAAGGTTGCAGCAATCATAGGACTCTACAGAATCAAAGTTAAGAGTGGTTTGTCTGAGAACTACTTTGATCAGCTGTTGGTTTTAATTCAAGATATGCTACCCGAAGACAATGTTCTTCCGAGGAGTACAGACGCAATCAAAAAAATTCTGAAGGTATTTGGTTTCGGATACGACAATATTCATGCTTGTAAGAATGATTGCATACTATATAGGAAGGAGTTTGAAAAGCTAGAAAGTTGTCCAAGATGCAAAGTTTCAAGATGGGAGAAGGATAAGCACAGTAATAAGATGAATATAGGGATTCCAGCAAAGATCCTTAGATATTTTCCAATCAAGGACAGATTTAGGAGGATGTTTAGATCGAAAAGGATGGCTGAGCATTTGCGTTGGCATTCTACAAATGCCACTGAAGATGGTACAATGCGACACCCTGTTGATTCTATATCTTGGGCACAAGTGAATGACAGATAGCCAGACTTTGCTGCCAAACCAAGGAATTTTAGACTTGGACTTTCTACAGACGGGATGAACCCTTTCTCCATGCAAAACACCAATTACAGCATATGGCCAGTGTTGTTGGTGAACTATAACACGCCTCCAACAATGTGTATGCGGGCTGAGAATATAATGTTAACTTTGTTGATCCTTGGTCCAACAGCTCCTGGTAATAACAACTCCTGGTAATAACATAGATGTCTACTTAGCACCATTGATTGAAGATTTCCAAGATTTGTAGTCTGAGGGTATTGAAGTGTATGACTCATTTGCAAAGGAGAACTTCACACTTAGAGCCATACTGCTTTGGAGTATCAGTGACTATCCAGCCTTGGGAGTATTGTCTGGAAGTAAAGTGAAGGGGAAACAAGCTTGCAACGTCTGTGGAAAGGATACTCCTTGTATGTGGCTTAAGTTTAGCCGTAAGTATGTATACATGGGAAATAGAAAGAGACTACCGCCTGGCCATCCTTACAGATATAAAAAAGGTTGGTTTGACAACATTGTTGAAGTTGGGAGTGCCAATAGGATACAAACAGGTGTTGATATATATGAGACACTAAAGGCGTTTAGGAATGATTTTGGAAGACCTCTAGATAAGGAAAGAAAAAGAAAAAGAGCAGATTTGGAAGATGATGAGCTGGTTGAAGAAGAAGAAGAGTGTGAAGAATCAAATGATCTATGGCGGTGGAAGAAGAAATCAATATTCTTTAAACTACCTTACTGGAAGGTAAAGTAGAGTAACTAAAATATATTATCAGATTGTTGTATACGTATATGCCTAACAATTTATTGTTTAATGTCTTAGGAATTTCCTGTTCGTCACAATATTGATGTTATGCACGTAGAAAAGAATGTCTCGGATGCTATATTGTCTATCTTGATGCAAAGTGCCAAGTCGAAAGATGGTTTGAAAGCTAGAAAAGACTTAGAAGATATTGGAATCAGAAAGCACTTGCACGGAGAGGTTAGGGGAAAGAAAACATACTTACCTCCAGCAGCCTATTGGTTTTCCAAGAAAGAGAAGAGCATTTTTTGCCAAAGGTTATCTAAGTTTAGAGGTCCTGATGGTTATTGTGGTAATATTGCTAATAGTGTTTCAGTTAACCCTCCTAATGTAGGTAGTTTGAAGTCGCATGATCATCATGTGCTAGTACAAAACTTGTTACCAGCTGCGTTAAAAGGGTTGTTACGTAGAGGACCTAGGATTGCCATTACCCGATTATGCAATTATTTTATCAGATTGTGCCAGCGTATCATTGACCCGGAGAAACTTATATCAATGGAGTCTGAGTTTGTGGAAACAATGTGTCTACTGGAGCGGTTCTTCCCTCCATCCTTGTTTGATATCATGTTCCACCTTCCAATACATCAATCAAAAGAGGCATGTTTAGGAGGACCAGTACACTTCCGCTGGATGTATCCCTTCGAAAGGTTGATGTACTCAATTGCTTCACTATATGTATTTCATGCAATAATGTTAGTCTAATATTCATATTTCTTGACTGAATTGTAGGTACATGAAAAAACTAAAGGCTTATGTTAAGAATCATGCAAAGCCAGAAGCATGTATGGCTGAGGGGTATTTATCTGAAGAATGCATTGCATTTTGTTTAGAGTTCCTTCAAGATTCAGTACCAGTTCAAGAAAGAGTTAATCGTAATGAAGATATAGAGGATGAAAGGATGGTGGTTCAAGGTCGACCTCTGCAGAAGGGTAAAGAGGTCACCCTTTCTGATAAAGATAGAGACAGTGCACATTGCTATGTGCTAATAAACATGGCTTGTATGGAACCATATGTTGGGTAAGAGGTTTTCAGCTATTTAAAATTATTATGTAATTTTCGTAATTGTTGTTTATTGTAAAATCATGATGCATTTGGAAGAATTACAAGCTACTGATGCTCGATGTGAGAAAAATGAAACTTTGTTGTGGAAAAACCATACAGAGCAGTTTGCACAATGTGTAAAAAAAAGGTTTGTCATCTTCAATGGTATTCTTGATTTCCATTTCAGTAAATGTATAGCTTCTTATCTTGTTACCTTGTTTACTTGATTGATCATCTTCAGTTTTTATTTGACTGAATATACAGATTGATTACCTTGTTTACGTAAATGTATATCTTGTTATCTTGTTATCTTGTTTATGTGATGTTAATGTTCAGATTGTTTATGTGATTGCTCATCTAAGTAAGAAAACTGATTGCTCTGAAATTGGTGTATTTACTGCATCAGATTCATTCAGACGCAACTGAAAGACATTCCAAGGAGATAAGGTGGTTGACATTTGGACCTAGAAATGTTGCTTTAGCACATAAAGGGTTCATCGTTAATGGGCAACGATTTCATACAGATGCGGTTACGCAGAAGACACAAAACAGTGGAGTCACTTATGAAGCATTCAACATGTGTAGATCAAGTGCACGAGATACAAGACAAGTAGCTGATATGCTTACATATTATGGAGTGATAAAGGAGATTCTACTTATGGACTACCACATGTTCAAGGTACCACTGTTTAGATGCAATTGGGCCAACTCAGGGAACAGTGTGAAGGAAGAAGATGGCTTCACTCTTGTGAACCTTCATATGAACCAAGCTGCATTTTTGAAAGATCCATTCATTCTACCTTCTCAAGCGAAACAGGTATTCTACTCTAGGGAAGATGATTCTTCAAATTGGTATGTTGTTATGAGAGCACCACCTAGAGGCTATCATGAGTTGGAAACAGAGGAGGATTTAGTTTCTGCACCTTTGCCTCTACAAGAAGTTGAAGATCTCGATGGTGAACAATCTGATGATAATAGTGTATATGTTAGGGATGATTATGAAGGGTTATTAGTGGTTGATTGATAGAGTAAACATGGAAATGTTGATGATTTTTGGTTTTGATTGTTGATGATTTTTTGTTTTGTAAACATGGAAATGTTTAATGGTATTTATTTCATGAAATAATTCTTTAAATTAATATTATTAAAAATAATATTACAAAAATAAATTACAATTTATTACAAAAATAATTATTTAAATATATTTTTGGTGCAACCCAATAATAACAATTATAAATTTGCTATCTTTGTAAAACAACCAGGTATAGGTACAACCCAATAATAACAATTATTACATGCTATTATAAATATTAATAATAGCAGCGTCGTAAACGCTATCATAGTTTAATTAACTATAGCATTCCAAAAGTCCGCTATCTAAAGTGTCGGACCTACGATGACGGGCGCTGTCAGAGCGTTTAAGAAAATGCTATGGTAGATGAATCATAGCGTTTTTCGGCCGCTATTAATACCCACATTTCTTGTAGTGTAAGAAAACACAAAGAAAACCAAATCATCAACAAAAAAATATAAAACGGACTAGATCTAGTGGAGATTGAAGAGTTTGAAAGGACATAATAAGCAACACATGAAGAAAACTCACCAAAGATCTGAGATTTGCGAATGTGTAAAGGATTAAGATTTTCTCATTCATCGGTGTTCTTCCATTCAGTTTCACCATCTTTCTACAAAACAAAGGAAACAAAAGTTGAGGAATCACAAACTCAACCAATAATGAAGCAACACATCCAAATTTCAAACCTTTAACATGGTTGACGAAATGAAAAAATGAAAATAGAGGCACATACCTTTGTAGAAAGTGAAATTAGTTGCTAGAATCAGAAAGAGGACAAGATTTTGTATGGAATAGACCCAAAAATTGTTCAAATCGGTGGAGAATTGAAGAAGATAGGACTTGGGCAAAAATTCCTCAAAAATCTTTCTAAAAACGTGAGAAGAGTGAAAAATTTAGGAGGCTAGGGTTGAAAATAAAAATAAGGTTTTTCATTGAAAAACTTGCTTATATATGGAGACAAAAATTAGGGTTAGTAGACTTCCGGTATAGACTTCTTGTGTAGACTTCTGTAAACTAAGAAACACAAACAAAACAAAATCATCAACAAAAAATATAAAACGGACTAGATCTAGTGGAGATTGAAGAGTTTGGAAGGACATAATAAGCAACACATAAAGAAAACTCACCAAAGATCTGAGATTTGCGAATGTATTGAGGATTGAGATTTTTTCGTTCATCGGTGTTCTTCCATTCAGTTTCACCACCTTTCATATCTCTAAATCTGCAAAACAAAGGAAGCAAAAATTTAGGAATCAAAAGTAAGAGAAGAAAAGTATGTGCAAATCTTAAAATGCATAGAAAAACACAAACTCAACCAATAATGAAGAAACACATCCAAATTTCAAACCATTATAATTGTTGACGAACTGAAAAAGTGAAAATCGAGGCACATACCTTTGTTGAAAGTGAAATTAGTTGCTAGAATCAAAAAGAGTAAGGGATTTCGTATGGATTAAACCCAAAAATTATTCAAATCGGTGGAGAATTGAAGAAGATAAGGCTTGAACAAAAATTTCTCAAAAATCTCTCTAAAAACGTGAGAAGAGAGAAAAAGTTAGGAGGCTAGGGTTGAAAAAAAAAATTAGGGTTTTCATTGAAAAAGTTGCTTATATATGGAGACTAAAACATTTGGTTAGGTTAAAACAAAATTCTGGTTAAGTAGACATTCGGTTAGGTTAATAATATTCCGGTTATGTAGACTTCCATATGAAAGTCTAGGAAACTCTATACTCTAAAATGGAACCCTAAACGCAACTGGAAGTCTACAATTGAAGTTTACAATAGAAGTTTGCAATTCAAACACTAAATCGAATGGAAGTCTACAATGAAAGTCTACAATTCAAAACAAAAATCAACTTTTTCCTTTAGATTATTCATAATTGTTAATTAAAGATATTATTAATCATCCAAACATATAATATATTCATAATTTTAGATTTTTTTGCAAATTTGACATTTAAAATCTTGAAATTATGAATTTTAAATGTAACCCTAAACGTAAAAATGTGTTTTCAAATTGTAATGTCGATCCATTTCCCATATTTTTAACTCATAAACCCACAAACTAATGTCAGTGACATACATGACTCATAATATTAAAGATTTTACATTCCCTCATAGTGAATTCAACTTCTCATAATCAAACCCTATATTGAAACTTCTTATAATTTGTTCATTATAAATCATGGATCATGTAACACAAATCTCTAAAACGTTAATCTATTACAATCATACAATCATAAAGACTATACATACATAATACAAAACAATTACTAATACCATGTCCCAACATTGTCACAAAACTTCTCAATGTAATGTGATGAAATATAGTATTTCGAAAATGATAGTATGTAGTTCATTCATTCATTTTCATTCCAATTTGTCTTTTTTTTACTTTATGCTAATTTGGTGAACTTTTATTTTTAAAACATCACAATTGCATTTAGTTTAATTATCCAAAAGATTTTATGGTCAAATTATTTTTAATGTATTTATAGATTTAAATTTACTAAACAATTACGATGTAGACTTCCATATTTCGTTGCAGACTTCCAAAATGTAGACTTTTTCATTAGGTTTTGTCTTTTTTTTTACTGTATGTGAAGTTGGTGAACTTTTATTTTTAAAACATCACAATTGCATTTAGTTTAATTATCCAAAAGATTTTATGGTGAAATTATTTTTAATGTATTTATAGATTTAAATTTACTAAATAATTACGATGTAGACTTCCATATTTCATTGCAGACTTCCAAAATATAGACTTTTCATTCCAATTTGTCTTTTTTTTTAACTTTATACTATGTAGTAAACTTTTATTTTTAAAACATCACAATTGCATTTAGTTTAATTATCCAAAAGATTTTATGGTCATAATATTTTTAATGCATTTATAGATTTAAATTTACTAAATAATTAAGATGTAGACTTCCATATTTCGTTGCAGACTTCCAAAATGTAGACTTTTTCATTCCAATTTGTCTTTTTCTTTACTTGATATAAACTTTTATTTTTAAAACATCACAATTGCATTTAGTTTAATTATCCAAAAGATTTTATGGTCAAATTATTTTTTATGTATTTATAGATTTAAATTTACTAAATAATTACGATGTAGACTTCCATATTTCGCTGCAGACTTCTGGTGAAAATTTCCAACGAAGACTTCCAAAAGGATAGAACGGTTATTGCGGCTGCAGTTTTATTGTTTGTTCATTGAGGCTCTAACTGTAATTTCACTACCTCTTTAGAGTAGTTTTGCAAGTTTTCACAATAGGAATGTACTTTTGCATTAAAAATGAAAAAAGTATATTCCATGCAATAATCCCTAAATCATTTCATGCAGTTTTATTTTTTTTGAATTGGTAAATATCACTATGTTGGTAAAAAAGTAGATATTGCTTGTCAATATGTATATTTTAAAAAAATTCGTTACATGTAAATTTTGGTTTGTAGTAAGCCCTTTATCAAACAAAAAAAAAAATAGGGTTTGTAAATATAAATCTCATACATTAACTATAAAATCCTCGATGATAGTGGTTAACTTCTTGTAGTTTTTGTTTAGTAAGTAAAATACGGTACATATTATCCTTATTCAAAACTAGTGAATATAGTCGACGACTCGACGTAAGTAAATTCATCTTTGCAAAAGGTTGGTAAATCAATAATTGTTAACGGATTTTTTAAGAAATAATTGTATTGATAAAATAGGTGGTGGGAGCTAATTTTGTATAGATTTAAGAAATTTAGTTGTGCTTAAACTTTGCTTGATGAATCTAAACCTCATACATTAATCAGTGGTTTTTGGTGATATCTATCGGATGAATTGTTGTAATTTAAAAAAATTGTAAACAAAATTTCGTATTTATTGTTCTCATTCAGAGCTAGTAGTTATACGTTGTGTAAATATGTTTTTACATATTACGGTAAATCGTTTCACATTGTTTGAATTTGCAATGAACTATGAGATGAGTGAATAACTTACAGTTCGAAGATGATATTTAGTAGCGAATTATTGTAATTTTAAGTATTAGTAATCAAATTGGAACATTTAATTTGTTTAGAGCTAGCAATTATAATCGACATCGTGTAAAAACATACATCCAAATTAAATTGCAGTATTTCATATCATTTTTTCATACTTTTAAGGATTATCATTGCCGGTTATATTGGGTATATGTGCTGGATTCCATCAGAATTTCATGAAAAAATTGTCTTTAGATGAGGAACCATCATTAATTTACTAATTTGTGACTAACATAATTTGGTTTTATAAAACAAGTACACCATTATTGAATATATAAATTCATAATCATTATTATTTTATATAAAGACTATTTAATTATTACAAATCCAAGATTATGGTTTTGGTTTAAGTGGGAAGCACGATGATGTCTGACTCCTTCATAATGAGAATCAATATTCCTTATCCTTTTTTTCTTTCCAATTTTTTTTGTACATAATTCTTGATCATCGCTTAAGTTGGATCGATATCGTTCTATTCTTTTTTAATGAACACGAGAATTGGTTACGTTGGTGAAAGTACGAAGGTTCGTTGGATCTAGAATGGTTCAATACATGAACGATGATGTTGTAAATCGTTATGCCTTAGAGATGCCACCTAAAATATTGGTTTCGATTATGTAGCGACAGCCCCGGTCCAAGTTAATCCAAGGCCCTAAGCGAGAACCAAAATGTGTTCTATTTTTTCTCTTAACCAAATCAACAATAATACCCAAATCAGATTCAAAAAGCAAAAAACAGAGTATGATATTACAAAACAGAGTTAAAAAGCAGAATTCTATAAATAGAACCTATTAGCTCTAAAGACAAAACATAAAACAGAGACGAGAGACGCCAACATACTACTTCTTGAATATGATCCTTCTTGCATTTTTTCCTGCAAAATCATCCATCAAAGCCACATAGTCGAGTTTCTCAAGCATAGCTTTCTCAATGGACAATATGGCTAACCCATTCAATCTATCTTGTGACATGCTGGACCGCATATAATTCTTGATTATCTTCAACTTAGAAAAGCTTCTTTCACCTGAAGCAACTGATACCGGAATGGTCAACAATATCCGGTAAGCTATCCACGTGTTTGGATAACAACCATCCCTTTTTTTCAAATAATCCAACACTTCAATAGGTTTCCTAACTTCGTCCGGTAATACTTCCCGAAGAACGTCTAATTCCATAAACAGAGCCTGCCCATCTATATCAGAATGTGTGCCATGCTTTAAAATAGCTTCAAGGTTCACACATGATGCTCTCAAATCGTCACCACTTGCAGCTTTAGTTTTTTCAAATCAAACAAGAATCCAAGAGTTTGTTCATACCTTTGGAATTGCTCAAACCTTGACTTAAGAGAAACTAGAGCTTGATCCATAAGTGTGAAGAAGTAATTGATTCTGAAATCCTCCTCTGGTGATAATTCCATATTTGCATCCACTTTTTCTGAATCTTCATCAAAATGCTTCTTTCTTCTAATGATCCTCTTCTTTTTCACAGGAAATCCAACTTCTATCTCCATATCCTCTGCAATTCGTACAACCTCAGACTTTGCTTTCTCAAATCCTGTCTCTCTATATTTTTGAAAATATGAAACAAGTCCTTTCAGTTCACTAATGGCAACATCAATAGCAACGTCCTCTGATTGTAACGTCTTGCTTACTCTGTTGACAACAACTAGAAGATCATACCAAATAATCATACCAAAAAGAAACTCAAACCCACCAATCCCATGTGTTTCACTCAATGCAAGAGATTCAGCTTCACTTCGCGTTTTGGGATCGTCAATATTTTCAGCCAAGTATAGTAAAGCCTCTCTTATTTCTGGAGCTTGAAATCGAATAGCTTTGACACTTTCAAGATGGCTTTCCCAACGAGTTTGACATAAAGATTTAAGCGTTAGACCTTCTACCATCTCTTTGAATATATCCCACCTATTTGTTGAAGATGAAAACAAGCAGTATATTCGCTGAATAATTCCAAAAAAAGACATTGCCATTGTGGAAGAAGATGCTATATCACAAAGCACAAGGTTTAGGCTGTGACAACCGCAAGGTGTGTAGAATGCTCTTGGATTGATTTCCAACAACCTTCTTTGCACTCCCTTGTTTTTTCCTTTCATATTAGATCCGTTGTCATAGTCTTGTCCCCTAATATCATTAATCTCTAATCCAAGATCAACCAATGCTTCTTGAATCGTTGAGAACAAGCCTTCTCCTGATTTATCACTCACTCTCAAAAATGTCACAAAGAATTCCTCAATCTTAGTTGACATTGAAGAAACATCCACACATCGAATAATCAAGGTCATTTGTTCTTGATGACTGATATCCGGTGTGCAATCAAGGATTATTGAAAAGTACTTGGAAGCATGAATCGTCTTTATGATCATTAGTCTAATCTCACTACCTAGCATAGATATCAGCCCATTTTGAATCTTGTGACTTAGATAATGAGAGTATATCTTACATGCACCAAGACGTCTGATATGCTCACTCATCACTGGATCAAACTCTGCAATCATTTCTATAAAACTCAAAAAATTCCCATTTCTTTCCTGGCCAATCTTCTCATTGTCTCCTCGAAAAGCTAGATTATTTTTAGCTAAAGTCTTCACCAATGCAATTATCCTCACTAGTACTTCTCTCCAATGCCTTTTCTCCTTGTTTAGCTCTTCTTGAACATGCTTATCAATCGTTTGCTTTCTTCTCAGCCTTAACTCTAACTCTGCCCAACGTGTCATACAAATAATGTGATCATGACTGCCTTAATGTTCTTTAAGTCGCTTTGAAAGGTTTCTCCAGTCACCGTACCCGGTAATTGTTAAGTAACCACCAAGAGCGTTTGATCTGAACAACTTGCAGCAAAAACAAAAGACTCTGTTCACAGCTATTGAAAAAATCAACCATCTTCTATCTTGTTTCTCCCCGTTTAACATAACTCTTGTATAGAATACGTGAGAGAAATGTCTACCATTGTCATCTATACGATACTGATAATTAGATGAAAGCCTTTTCATTGAACCTTTTACTACCAATGCATCTCTTAATTTCATATCAATGTTTTTCCAGTTTCCTGGATCATTAACATATGTGGGAAGTTCTTTGTTCTGTACATTTCTCTTCTTCTCATTGACAATATGATCCTTATCCACATCGCCATGATCATTCAAATCATTTTCTGAGTCAAGAACCACATGTGTCTTTTTTCATTCTCCTCTCCTTGAATACATGTTATTTCAGAAGTTCCAGAAACAAGGGTTTTCTTCATGTACCTCAAAAGAGAATTGGCTTGTGATTTCATCGACTTATCTTCTATCTTCTTTCTTTTTCTTTTATCATGTCCACATAATTTTGTACTGATACTAGTCCCCGCCATTCTATTTGTAAACAAAACAAATAAAATAATTGAATTAGAATCAATCAAACGACATAATTTATAAAGAGACAAGTCACTTGGACGAAAGTCACGAAACTAATAGAAAATTATAAGGGTCTAATATAATAGCTTAAACCATGAAAGCCCAAGAAATTGAGTAAAAAAGTCATCATCTAGGTTAGAAAAAACTAAATCGTTGGATTAACAGTAGAAGATTCCATCATTCACTTGAAAACTAAAACGACAAGAGATTATTAGTTCAATTTGTACCTGAGTCAAGTTCTTCACCAGAAAATCAGAAATTACAGCTAAAAAGCTATTGACAACACCGATTAATCAATATGTAAAAACCCAGGTTACGACACAAAGTCACCGTCGGTCGCTTTGTTATTGTTTAGATATGTCTAATTAAAAAAAAAAAAAAAAAACTCACCCCACAAAATTTTGGGCCCTAAGCGGCCGCTTATGCTGCTTCCGTCACGGGCCGGGCCTGTGTAGCGACATCTTAAGCAACATAATATACACTTATTAAGAAATATACAGAAAATATATTTGTATAGTCCAAGAAAAATAGAAAAAGATGATTCAAAAGATAAAATACTCATTTATATACATGTATAAACTCTATTATGTTTTTTATGCAATAAGTTGTTAGGTAAGTGATGCAAGTCAATAATATTATAATTTCAATTACTTGTTTTGTTATTCTTACGTCAATAACAGTTACTTTGTCTAATCATTCAAGTGTATAACAACTATATATATTGACCAAACTATCAATCTCAACATGTACCACAAGATTCAGTATGCACTTGAATTATACAAGTTTTCCTATCCGTTCGTGGTTCGTCATAAAAAGATAATAAAACAGATCATAGTTACAACTACCTACTAGAAATCACATCAAAGAAAACTAATAGTAATGGGGCCTAATGGGGTAGGTTTAGAAAGCAAAAAATAAAAAATCATGGAAGTTACAAACGAACGGAATTTCCGTGATGCACATTAATTAAATAATTGGTCATAATCATAAGTTCATATCCATAACATATCACATTTGCATCATTCAATTATAAAAAATACTCCCAACGGATTTTTGTTTTGTTTCATAATATAAGCTATTTTGACAATACTATGTACTTTTAACTTTATTGAATTGTGTATGACCAATAATATTTTGCAGTTTTTTTATAATTGGTTAAATTATTTTTAATATATATTTTTAATGCTACTTTTTAGAGTAAAAGTAGTTTCTTAATATGCGTGATTTTTGCTAAAACATTTTATATTATGAAACGGAGGGAGTAATATTTTATAATTGAAAAAACGGACAATTCCGATAAAATAATTGGTAACTGGCCAAAACGTAATTATTGATGCAGGCGGACGATAAAACGTCGTCGTAATGAATCATCACTCGTCAAAGCCCAAAACGACGTCGTTTTTAATCTCCCCCACACCACACAACTTGTCTCCATCGTCTTCGTCTCTCTATTTATCATCGTCACTTGCATTATCTCAAAAGCAGAGAAGAAAAGCCTTTACCACTTGAAACCTCTCTCCCTTTCTCTTTGGTTGACCCGATAATTCCTCTCGCAGACTCACGGATCTATCCTCGAATCTGCTAGATCTGTTCGTTTTCGTACATCTGTGTTGCGAAATCTGAGGTAATTTCTTACTTTCTTCTCTCGTTTCCGTTTCTTCCAAAATTTCGCTAGGGTTTGGATTCGTCTGATCTTTCCTCGGCGTGTTTGTTTCAGATCGGAAGATTCCGTTTTCAGATCTAGCGGTTTTTCTCCGGCTACAGGTTTCGTTGTGACGTATGCTGTGTTTTCAGATCTGTGTGGTTGTTTGTAAATCTGATTGTTGTTTAGAGAATTGTTGGAGATGGCGGAACTTCTCAAAGAAGATTCGATCATGATTCGTGAGGTTTGGAATGATAATCTACTTGAAGAATTCGCATTGATCCGTGAGATTGTTGATAGATTCAGCTATATAGCTATGGATACTGAGTTTCCAGGTGTTGTATTGAAACCAGTCGCTACTTTCAAGTACAATAACGATTTGAACTATCGTACTCTCAAGGAGAACGTTGATTTGTTGAAATTGATTCAAGTCGGGTTAACGTTTTCCGACGAGAACGGGAATTTACCGACTTGTGGCACGGATAAGTTCTGTATCTGGCAATTCAATTTCCGTGAGTTTAATATCGGTGAGGATATCTACGCGAGCGAGTCGATCGAGCTGTTGCGTCAGTGCGGGATTGATTTCAAGAAGAACGTTGAGAAAGGAATCGATGTGGTTCGGTTTGGTGAGCTTCTGATGTCGTCTGGGATTGTTTTGAATGATGCGATATCGTGGGTTACGTTCCATGGAGGGTACGATTTCGGGTATTTGGTTAAGCTCTTGACTTGCAAGGAATTGCCTTTGAAGCAAGCTGATTTCTTCAAGCTACTAAGTGTGTATTTCCCTACGGTTTACGATATCAAGCATTTGATGACGTTCTGCAACGGATTGTTTGGCGGATTGAACAGACTCGCGGAGTTAATGGGAGTTGAAAGAGTTGGGATTTGTCATCAAGCCGGATCGGATAGCTTGCTTACCTTAGGCTCGTTTAGGAAGCTTAAGGAACGTTATTTCCCGGGATCGACTGAGAAATACACCGGTGTCTTGTATGGTCTAGGTGTGGAAGATGGTACTACTACTACTACTACTGTTGCTAATTAAGATAGCCCAAAAAAGGTCTTTCAGGGACTGTCTTTAGATTTTTTTTCTCTAGTATTTTGTGAGTGTGAGACCAATTAGACTTGTGTTTGTGTAAATTGGCAAATTTGGTTTTTAGTAAGTGACTTGTTGTGTCTGTTGCTTTTAAGGAAAACCCCTTTTGATCAAAATGAGGGGGTTTTGTTTTTAGCTTTGAGTTTCTGAATGTATATCAATTCAGCTACCTTTTTCATTAATAAATAATCATCTGCAATTATTAAAAAAAATCGTTTTTTCGTGTTGTTAGTACTAATGACAGTTTTAACTTTAACAGTGTCTTCTTGTAGCATTTGCTTGTTCCAGGTACTTTGTGACCACATTAGTTTTGAGGTTGTGCGATCAAATGCAAATGATGCGATAGGGTAAGTTTTATGCGTTAAGGATTTATGATTATTGTGTGTTCTTGTATCTCTTTACTTTGACATTGGTTGATAAGAACAATGATCAAATTAGGCTAGAAACTACTCTTTAGGTGTTTATATAGATGATATATGTGATGCTTAGAGGATAATAATATGTTGCATTTGGACATTATCAATTATACTTGCATTATAGTAATGAGTAGCAACCAATATGTTGTTAACCAGTATTCATTACTCAAATTTTAACATAATCTTAGTAGCAAATGGTACAAAAGATTTGCAAGATTGATTGGTTCATTAGAGGGTGCAATTTGCAAATTTTTGTTTCAGTTGAAAACAAGGAGAGTATGTGTTGTTATACAGTTAATCCATAAACAAATTTGTATTTTTGTAAAGAAGGTATTTGGGTGATATATATAACATATGTAGAAGATTGCTGGAATTATGAAACAAAGCTAAAGCAAAAACCTCACGAGCTACCCAATCAAAGCCTAGAGCAGCAGTAAGTTATAACTAGCATTTTGTAAATTAAACGAAAAACAAAATATTTGATATACATACAATGAAGATTGAAGCCGACACTGGTGAATCTGGTAACGAGACATCACTTGGCAAGGTTAGTCCGTCTCCGCATCCATTAGCGGAAGCTTTTGCGGTTCTATTGGGCACTCCGACATTGGAAATTCCGACAGAAAAGGAAAAAACAATTGACTCCGGCGAAGCTTCAGGGAAGAGCAGCGACCCGAACTCAGCTCCGCCATCTAAGAGCTCTCAAATTGTATCTCCGTCGAGAGACAAGGAGAAAGTTCAAGTCTCTCGCAGACCCTTCAAGGAGCATGGTCTATACCTCTAAATCTCCACAAATCAGCTACTGCCATGGCAATAACATCCGAACAACCATCTCGTGAGCAATGGCCTTTCTCTCTCGGCATCACTCGCTCATAAGCAGAAGTCAGTTGATGTCAACACCAAAAGACCTAAACCTACTGTATCATTCGCCATGTCTCAATCGGAACCGTCTGCGGAGGATGCCACTAGGTTCCCGTGGCTGCAAAAATGGATCCTTCCTCAAGGAATTTGTTCAGGGCAACATCTCTGGAATACATGGAAGATAGGTACTCCAAAGGTAACGATTCCGAGTCATGTTCTAAAACAGGGTTTAGAGAATCAGAAAGAATAGTGCTCCACCTGGTGGATTGATACATGCTGTAGTTAATAGAATATGGGGAAGGAAGTGTAGAATTTTTATGCGTCATCTAGTTGATTCAAAATTCCTCTTCCATATCCCGGATGCATCAACTAGATCTTGGGTCATTCAAAGGGGACTATGGCATGTTGATGACTGTCTGATGTTTGTAGCTCCTTGGTTTACTACAGATTCATTTGCTTTGCCTGAAATCTCTTACCATTCCTGTTTGGGTCACTTTGAAGAATATTCCTAGCTTGTTATACTCATTTCCTCGTATTAGTCGCATTGCATCTGGTCTAGGTGCTCCATGCCTACTTATAAACCTAGGCTTGATCCTTCAATGATGGGAGAGGCCAAAATTTTGGTTGAAGTAGAGTTGAGTAAGGCTTTTCCTCAAAGGATTGCAGCCGTTGATGAAACAGGTTGTACGTCGATGGTAGATGTGGAGTATACTTGGGTTCCCACTAAGTGTAGTAATTGTGGACAGTTGGGGCATAAAGCCTCTCGGTGTTTACAATCTCTTCATAAATCAGAGCCAAATGTCTCAAAAAGGATAAGCTTACCTTCCGAGTTGAATTCTTTAGAGGCCAATGTTGAGGTTCCAGTGGTTTTATTAGATTCTGACAAAGGAGTTTGTGTTGATGCCCCAGCTACAGAACAAACTCCTAGTCATGAGACTGATTCAATCCAAAACGCAGGGGATGTTTACTGTCATTCTCCTTCTTTGGAAGTTACTCTCACCTCTGATATTCCACAAGAAACACTAGGTGGTATACCAAGTGTTAAAGCTAAAGACCGGTGAAACCATCTATCAAGGTTGTGGAGATGCAATCATCTTCAAGAACCGGAGGACGAGGAAATAGAGGACGTGGAAACCGCGGTGGTCGTGGCTAAAGGTTCTCTTTTGTTATTTATATCAAACGAAGCGGATGATTCGTTTCTCTCTATTACAGTTTATGTAATTCAAATCTTAAGTTCTCTATAATATGTCTCAAAACTGTATGACTTCGGTTGTAGTTTGTAACGGTTCGATTAATAATATATATATTTAAAAAAAAAAGTATGATGGGCTTCTGATTTGGGGCCTTTGATGATTTAGATATGCTTAATTTTCAAGTCCTACCATAAAAGTATCCTAATAAAATCTTGGAAATCTTATTCTAAACATTTCTCTAAATACTTTGTTAATGATTTTAATAAGCCGGTCTGCCTCATAATCGTTGTTCTAGTCTCTAGTATTTGTTGTCCTACACTGGTAGGCCATGTTTATTTAATATACATCCAATATGTTAAAATAATTTTTCATATATGTTATAGGCCCTAACTTATGTATACAATTAAACAAAGTTAATTTTTCTTTTCATATTCGAGTTGGAGTTCTGCTCAACTGCTCCACTCGCAATTTCTATAAATCGGTAATGCTTAAATCATGTTTTTCTTTCCCATGCTCGTGTGGCTGCCATTTTTTGTATATTTGTTCTCGTTGAATAAATTTATTTGTGCCTAAACATATGCCGAATAGAACAACTAAAGCACAAAATTTAGTTAACAAAAAATAACTAAAATGAAAGAGATGCATGTTTATCAATTTGCTTGAGACCAGCAAAAATATCAGTGTCAACCCTAATCATAACGATTAGCAATGATGTATTCTCGTGAACCCAGTAGAGTGCTTTTGAATCGTTGGATCTTGATAACAAAAAAAAATGATCATTATCGATTGAAACTTCAATTTTTCTCATTGATTTAGCTGTCAAGCACTCATTAGGTTTAAATTAGTTTATACTTTTTGTCGTGTTTTTGGTAGCGGATAAAATGAATAGTACGGTTAATATGTTTTTTTGGAAGGGATCAAGGGACTTTCCGCCTAAATTTTGGATGAGACAGACGAAATCTAACTAAAAAAGATTTAGCTGATTAATGATTACACAAACAGTGTTACATTTGTAATCATCCACGTGGGGATGTGTCTTCACCACTTCTCTCACTGACTTCCCCTTTCTCATCATGTTCTTTTTTTTTTTTTTGTCGTCCATCATGTTCCTTTAATTAAGGCTATTTTGGAGAAGAAAAAAAAAAGCAATAATAGTTCGATGCATGTATATAGTCTTAGTAATTGTAAAGTTCATATGAGTGTGCATATACATTAATATTATAATCAAAACATTAGAAAAATATATATTGTTGAACTCTTTAATTAGTTCGATTTTCTTTTTGAAAAACAATTGTTTTTACGATAAGAAGATGTAAGAGTTTCACTCCGTAAATCTTTGAAAAACTTTGAAAACATTAGAATTTTTATTTCATGACACGATCATAAACAAATCAAGAAATAAAGCACCAAACACTTGGGATTTTTCAAAGGAATATAATATTCATGATCCAATACATTTTTAGCCTTTCATTAAAACATGGAGTGATCTTGTAGTTCATGGAGTGTTACGATTGAGTAGCTCATTGGAGATACCAAAAGTTACAAACAACTTTAATGAAATCCACTAGCCCCTTATAAGCTTATACAATGTAATAGTCAAATACATTTTGATTAAAAATAGTTAATCTACCTAATAATTGATTCTCCGAATCAGCTTCGCAATTTCTTTAATTGTAGATCGTTTGTAATATTTGGATCCACCAATTATATAAGGCTGCATTCGACAAAATACCCAACGTACTTAAACTACTTGTATAAGGTCGCATCCTAACAATTAGATTTGGATTTTACTACATTTTTAATATTTATATTAATTTCGAGTACCACTACATATTAATTTAGAATAAAGTCTAGAGAAATATAAAGAGAAAATATCATAAGATTCTTATCCCCAGCCTCGATGAGACGCTTTGTCGTTTCACTCTGTTTTCCCACCCAAACCAGAACAAATTTTAGGACTTTAGAAAATTTCAAAAAAAAGCCAAACCATATTCATGTACTATTTGTTTATATGATTAACAATTATTCTCTATCATGAATAAATTTGTACTTTATATTTCTTTTTAAAAGAGGGAGAAACTTTATTAACTCAACTTCTCAAGTGTGAACAGCTAAGGAAGTGGCTCCAAAAACCCAAAGTGTTTAATAGTGAAAGAAAGTAATTTTAATCATGTCACTTAATTCATACAATAAAGCACTACAAGAAAACAGGCTGTTATCCAACGGAATTTCCGGCAGTCAGAATTCCCGTCGGACAATTCTGTCGGAATTCAGACGGTTTTTCGACAAAAAATCATTCCGTCAGTACGCCGTCGGTTTATTTTGACGGAATTCTGACGACCAGGATTACTGTTCGTATGCCGTCAGAAATCCGTCAATATTTACCGACGGATTACCGACGACGGTGAGCTGTCGTAACTTTCCGTCGACATTCCGACGGACAACCGACAGAAATCAGATTTTTCTGTCGGACAGACGGAAGTCCGACAGAATTGTGACGGGGTCCGATGTCGGCAAACTTTGGGTGGTTAACATATTGTCTGGGTTGGCCGATGGGATTGAAGTGTTGTTATGTCGGAGGTTTTGACGGTTTTCCGACGGATTTCTGACGGATTTTCATTCTACATAAGTTTTCACATTTCTTCCGACGTTCATAACAACATTTGAAAAACAAAAAAAAAATTTAGAGATGAGTTCTTCATATTTTCGGTCATGGATGGACGAGCCAATGATGGAATAGGGGTAGAACTTATTAACGACCGAATACGCACAAGGTATTTGCGAGTTCATGCAGTTATCTAGAAATCAAGAGGCGGCCAACAAAGGTCAGGATATCAAATATCCTTGTTCTAATTGCTGTAATAGAATTAGTGTTGCGGTTTCTACTGTTTGGAACCACTTATATAGATATGGATTTAGGGCGTGATATAAGGTTTGGTATTTACATGGAGAAAGGAATTATGAATATGGTAGTACCAGTAGCAATGAACCTTATTTTCCGTCTAGCGTGGGGGAACCTACAACGGAAGTAGATGTTGGGGTAAGTACGGTTGCGATGGTTAATGATGCGTTTAGAGAGAATTTGCAGTCGGGTGGGTATCATGAGGGTGATAGGGTTGAAGAACCTAATTTAGAATCTCGAAATTTTTTCGATATGTTAGACGCATCAAAGCAACCACTATACAGCGGTTGTAGGGATGGTCATTCACCGCTATCTTTTGCTAGTAGGATGATGAACCTGAAGACTAATTATAATTTTTCCGAAGAATGTGTTGATGCATTCGCCGAGTTCGTGAAAGATGTTTTGCCAAAAGATAATCTGGCCCCAGGATCATACTACGAGGTCCAAAAACTTGTCGCCGGTCTTGGTTTGCCCTACCAGGTTATAGATGTGTGAATCGACAACTGTATGATATACTGGAGAGAAGACGAGAACCGAAACAAATGTAAATTTTGCCAGAAACTCCGGTTCCAGGACACAAGTGGCATGGTAAAGATTCCATTCAAACGGATGTGGTATTTACCCTTAACGGAGAGGTTGAAGAGCCTGTACGAATCAAACCGCACAACTAAGGCTATGAGATGGCATGCAGAGCATAGTCAAGATGAAGATATCACGCATCCTTCTGATGCGGAAGCGTGGAAACACTTCCAATCCGTATATCCAGATTTTGCATATGAACGACGAAATGTATGCATAGGCTTATCCACTGATGGTTTCAACCCGTTTGGCAAGCATGGAAGAAAATATTCGTTGTGGCCGGTCATCGTAACACCTTACAATTTGCCTCCATCTATGTGCATGCGGCGAGAGTTCCTGTTTCTCTCAATTCTAGTTCCCGGGCCATATTATCCAAGACGGTCGCTCGATATATTCCTCCAACCATTGATCTGTGAGTTGCAGATGTTGTGGGAGCATGGTGTTGAGGCTTTTGATGTTTCGGTCCAGCAAAATTTCAACATGCGTGCGGTTCTTATGTGGACCATAAGCGATTTTCCAGCGTACGGTATGTTATCTGGATGGACAACGCATGGAAGATTGGCTTGTCCTTATTGCCAAGACAGTACTACAGCATTCCAACTGCAGCACGGAAGGAAGACTTCATGGTTTGATTATCACCGGTGTTTTTTATCGGCAGATCATCCATATCGTCGGTTTAAAAGACATTTCAGGAAGAATCTACAAGTGTTATATAGTCCACCTCCAGAGATAGATGGTCGCAGCATATTGGAACAATTACGTGATTTTGGTGCAGAGCAAACTCTTGAATATGGGGGTAATGGCCATCACCCCGTCGACGGTTGTGGGGAATATCACAATTGGCACAAGAAAAGTATTTTCTGGGATTTGCCTTACTGGAAAGACCATCTATTGCGGCATAATGCAGATGTCATGCATGTTGAAAAGAATTTCTTTGACAACATCATGAACACCATATTAAACGTCCCAGGAAAGACCAAAGACAACTGGAAGTCAAGATTGGACTTGCCATTGATTTGTTCGAGGCCATCTCTTCATGTTTCGGCTAATGGTAGATTGTTGATGCCTACGTACCGGTTAGACGCTTGGCAGAAAGAAGTATTTTTTGAATGGTTCAAAAAATTGTAAAATTTTCAGACGGCTACGCATCTAATCTACGTAATTGCGTGGATTCGACAGAAGGGAAGTTTATAGGAATAAAGAGTCATGATTGTCATGTCGTGATGCATCGTCTTCTTCCATTTGTATTTGCATATCTTCTTCCAGAACCAATCCACCAAGCAATTGGAGGTATATTTCTTACTCCCATTAGTTTCTTACTACCATAATATTACTATATATGTATTAACTTGTTTAATTTTCGTTTATAGGAGTTGGTGCATTCTTCCAAGATTTATGTTCAAGAATGCTTACCGTCCACGGGATACGTAACTTGGAGGCCAATATCCCGGTTCTCCTTTGTCATCTTGAGAAGATATTTCCACCGTCTTTTTTTTACGTTATGGAACATCTTCCTATTCACCTCCCACGAGAAGCAGCCTTAGGAGGCCTTGTCGAATACCGATGGATGTATCCGTTCGAGCGTTACATGTTCCACCTGAAGAAAAAGGTTAAAAATTTGAGCAAGGTTGAGGGATCTATTGTCGCACAAAGCCTAAACGAGGAAGTCTCACACTTTGCCGAATATTACTTTCCATCGTAAGTTTGTACTAAGGCGAGACATCCTGCCCGACATGATGATATAGGTGAGAAAGCTGTCTATGCCGTGGTTGTTCCTGAGTTGTTTGCCCAAGTTGGTCGAGCAAGTGGAAAAGGAAAGAAACTCAAACTATCACCACACGAGGTCACACATTTGCATACGTATATCCTCAGAAACTGTGACAAAATTTTGGAGTACGAAAAGTATATCAGTTATTATACTAAATTTATGGAATTATTTGCCTTCATCTACTAACGACTGTTATGTTACAGGATCTACATGTCTCTCGCACATGATTACCATTCTGATAAGACAGATGCCGAACTTGCTGTCTTGAAAGATGATTTCCGGGGTAGTTGAATTATTATGTAAATTTAATATAATTACTTACTCTTACTTTTCCATGTTTTCACGTTCATATGTTACTGATATTTTACTTATATCATTTTTTAGGTTTCCGATAGTTTAGCAAGTGGTCAATCACTCCCGACATGGTTAGTGGAGTTTGTTCAGGGTTTACGCAGCACCGCGACTTCATATCCCAAGTTTTGCACTAGGGGATATTCGTTCAGGATCCGTAAGGAAGGACATCAAAGGTCAACTTCGGACTATGGTATTTCGGCGCAGTCAGGTGATACCATGTACTATGGGATTTTAAACGAAATCTTGGAAATCCACTATCCAGGAATGTTGGACTTGAGGTGCATTATGTTTATGTGCGATTGGTATGATCCATCCAATGGTAGAGGGGTTCGAGTTGACCCTCTTGGTGTTATTTCGATAAATTCAAGCCGGAAACTACAGTATTACGATCCATTTATCCTTGCGTCTCTAGCAGACCAGGTATGAATACAATAATATGTTTACCAACGTACTCATACTTAAGGTTACTAATTCCGATTACTAATTAACAATATATTTTGATTATGCAACACCAATAAAACATTACATTTAATGAAACTTAAAATTTAAAACAACTTAATACACAGGTAGATTAAAGACTTGCAAATATTAAACACACAACGGTTATGGTACAAACACATAAATAGACAATATTAATTTTAAAAACTTATGTCTGTATCCACTCCAAACTTACCGTTGGTTAGAACCATTTTAAAATTTTCTTTCCCTTTTTATTCTTTGATGGAGAATCTAAAAATCCATCGCACAATTCACTTTTGATTGCATCAACATCAATATTTAAGTTTGGCGTTTCTGGGCTTTGGGCGAATTGAAAATCATAGTACTGATCCTTACATTCTGTTGAAGTACTTCCACGAGTATGTGGGTATATCTTTAGTGTGTTTGTCGCACTGAGATTCCGATTCCCACGACAATTTTGGAATGTGGTGGTTGTTTGGCAAGCACTGGCTGTTCGGCACTATTGTTGATGTGGAATCTTCCTGATGGATTGGTGAGCATGTATCAAATTCCCACGAGTAAGTGGGAATCTCTTGAGTGAATTCGTCGCAATGAGATTTAGTTTCCCATGAGAATTTTGGAATATCCAAAAAATTTACCACGGTTTTTGATATAGATTCTTCGTTAGGAGAGGTAGAAGACATTTTTTGTGTTAGTGAGAGGGGTAGAAGATATCCACTCCGTCATCAGTGTATTTATAGTAGAAGTTATATGTATAAACCCTCGGTATTCTGTCGGTTCTACCGACGGAATATCGACGGAATTCAGACTACACGATGTCGGCAACGTTTGATTGGCAGACGAACTGACGGATTTCAGCCAGAACTATGTCGTCGGAATTATGTTGAAGGATTTCAGACGGAATTCCGACGGTTTGCGATGTCGGCAACGTTTGAGTGGTTAATAAATCGTCTGCAGTAGCCGGTGGGGTGTTATGTCGGGGTGTTATGACGGTTTTCGGACGGAAATCTTACGGATATCCGTTCTACATAATATTGCACATTTTCTCATTCTTCCATAAAAAAATTTGAACAGAAAATCATAACACACACATAAATATTCAATTGCGTAATGGCAAACAGAGATCTATGGAATTACTATATGCAAAACTGCGCCCCCGGTTGAAACCCTCCAAACACAACTCATGTTCCTTCAAGCCCTCCTTACGATAACTTAAATGTTATTGATGCTGAATCGACAATTTCACTCCATCCAACTCAACAATCCCATAACCAAACGCCCGTAATACCGGGACCTGGCCAAGTCGTTCGGCGAGGACTGTTTCGCAAGAGGTCTCATGATGAAAAGGTGGTTTGAGGTGAAAGTTCTCAGACACGCCCAACACAAGATTTTATTCGAGAGGTCATTAATGAGGCACCACAGGCCGACCAGGATTTTAGTACTCCTCGGTGGATTTCAACTATCGATTACATAATCCGTGAAGGTATATATATATATATAATTACCGCATTTACTTTAACAATAATTGTTGTGTCTGACAAATACTAAATCTATCCTTCATACATGTAGGTTCTTATAACAATAGGAGCATACCTTTATGGACCCAGGTCGCAGAAATTCAATCCCCGCATTCACAATTTGTGAAAATCAAAAAGGTTTACGTTTTCGACCAATTTTATTAACATTTAGAGATACAATTTATATGACTAGTATATTCTATTTCATTACCAGATTGTTGCTATGCTCTCTAGTTTAACCCCTAATGACCAGGGAGATCTGCTAATAACCTTAAAAGATCCTTCAGGAAAAATTGAGGGAACCATGCACCATAACATCTTCAAGAATGACGAGTACAGACTCACGACTGGTGTAGGTGCGGTGGTCATCCTAAAGAATATTACCGTTTGCCGTTTTAACAGGAACTCAAAGTACCTGAACATCACAGAGCGGAACATTGTTAAGGTAGATGTATATCATACGTTTATAAATATTGCTTGGAAGACTTACCTAAATTCATTTTTCACACAGATAATCGGTGCTAATTCGATGATTGCTGAATACCAACCAACGGAAGTAGCTACCATGGATGAGGAAGATGAAGGAACTACTGGGTACGAATATGAAACAGTTCAAGACTCAGATGATGAATAAACATCCGACCCCTCCATGAATTTAATAATTTCTGACTATCCATTGTACGAGTTTATCCGGATTATGTTGTTATGTGTAATATTTCCTACTTCCTATTTAATGTCATATTTTATTTGTAATGAAATATTTTTATATGTGTAATGTAATATTAAAATAATGAAAATAATGTTTTGTTTATCAATGATTTTATATGTCATATTACGGTTTTCCGACTGATTTTGTGTTAATGTAATATTCCCGCATAGAAAATTAAAATATAAAATAAATAATCCGTCAGAAATCCGTCATAATTTATGACGGATTTCTGACGGCTTTTGGTTTTTTATTGATTTTTAAACTCTCCGAATAGAACAAATATAAAATTAATAATCCGTCAGCAATCCGTCATAATTTATGACGGATTTCTGACAAGTTTAGGTTTATTATCGATTTTTAAACTATCCGAATAGAAGAAATATAAAATTAATAATCCGTTAGAAATCCGTCAGAAATTCTGACGGATTTGAAACGGATTTTCGTATTTTTAATGATTTTTAAAAATCTTCGAATAGACCAAATATAAAACTAATAATCCGTCAAAAAATCCGTCATAAATTCTCACGGATTTCTGACGGATTTTGGTTTTTTATTGATTTTTTAAATCTCCAAATAGAACAAATATAAATCTCCGAATAGATATTATATGAATTTAATATCTGACGGATAAGGATATTATATGAATTTAATATTTGACGAATAGATATTATATGAATTTAATATGTGACGGATTTCTGACGGATAAGGAAATTTTTTTTTCTAATCGGAGATTGAAATTTTTTTTCAAAAAACCAAAATCCGTCAGAAATCCGTCATAAATTATGATGGATTTCTGACGGAATATAATTTTTTTAAAATTTCGTCGACATGAGTCTCTGTAATTGGGACCGGTCGGGCTGGTAATGGGACCGGTCGGTCTCAATTCCAGGAGTTAAAAGTCTTCGATCATTTGGCGAGCAGGTGCTCCGATCGGGGCGAGCAGGTGCTCGGATAGGGAAAATCGGCTTTTTGCTCCAATTTTGTCTCGTTTGCTCCAATGAGCCCCAATAGCTCCAAACCATGTTCGAGAGCATCCTAGAACCTCAAAAGACACCAAAAAGAACTTGAAAGACTCGAAAAACAATAGAAAACAATAAGTAAAAGAGGCTAAAATCTTAATATGTCAATCGGAGAAAGGAAAAAATATTTTAAATTTATTATGAATCTTAAACTCAAATATTTTATATTCGGAGCAAGGAAAAATAAATAACCTTATGTCCGACGTATTCATACTTTTATTTAATTTTTTCTATCTCCAAGTAGAAAATAATTGATTTTAAGAAATCCGTCAGAAATCCGTCATAAATGCTAACGGATTTCTGACGTATTATTAATTTTATATTTGTTTTAGTAGGATCCTGAAAAAAAAAAAAAAAAAAAAAACAAAAATCCGTCGGAATTCCATCATAATTTATGACGGATTTCTGACGGAAAACCCTAATTTCCTGCCGTCTAAACACTTCGATCTCATCGAAAAAGCGGGAACATTTGACGGAATTCCAACGGATTTTTATATTCCGCCATAATTCCGTCAGAATTCTGTCGCATAGTCCTTTAAAATCACAGACTTCCTCTTCCCCGCAGACAGAACCAGAGAAGAAAAAAAATTCCCCAAATCGCCTCCCTCTTTCCGTCCGTTACGCCGCCGAATCGCCGCCGTTTGTCACCCTTTTTCCGACGTCCCAATTCCAATTCACCAACCCTCTCACCAAATCAACGAGACAATGTAAGTTTTTGTTGATTTTAAATATTATGAACGGATTTGTGCTTGAAATTGTGTGTTATTCAATTGGGAATGGGTAAATGTCGAATTAGAAGCATTGTTTAACATGATTTTGTAATTGATTATGAGACATTTAGGAATTTAAGATTTAGGGATTTAGAAAATTTTATGGATTTAGGGATTTAGAAAAGTTTATGAATTTTGAAATTATGAGAAATTAGGGATTTATGGATATATGGATTAAGGTATTATGATAATTTTAGGAACTTACCATTTGCAATTAATTGAATTTCAATTCTAATAAGTGTTTGTAATTTTTAAGGATTTATTGAGATTTATAATATGATTAATATAAAAAATTCTATAAATTAAAAATTGTTAAAATTCTTGATTAAAATTTTTTTAAAAAAAACTCTTAAATTTAAAAAATTTTACAAACATGTAACTCTTAAATTTATAAAAATTTAAAAATATGTAACTTTTAAAAACATGTAACTTTAAATTGTAAGTAACTTTTAAAAAAATTTAAAAAACTTTTAAACCCCTTAAATTTTTAAAAAATTTAATAAACTTTTAAAACAATATAAATTTAAAAAATTAAGGGACTCGATCAATGTTGGGAGTTGTATGCAAGAATTATTGAAAATGTTAAGTAATTAGGGATTTATGAAAACCAAGCCAACATAGGTAGAACTTCTGGTTTCCAAGGCCGTGAATCCCAAAAGTTCTATCTATGTTGCTTTTGTTTTCATAGACCTCTAATTCCTTAACATTGTCAATAATGGTTCCATGAACTCCCAACATTGAGTGAGTCCCTTAATTTTTTGTTTTAAATGTTTTTCATGTTTTTTTAAATTTTTTAACAAATCCTAAATCCCTAAATCTATATATATAAGATGAAAAAATCAATAAATCACTATATCTAAAAAAACCTTTATACCATTTACAAAATTTTACGTGGTTCGTCTTCGTGATGTAGGAGTGTTACTTCATTCCTTCATAACAAAATTCCAAAATCGCAAATTACCAAATTACCATAAATCCTAAATTCCATAAATTCTGAAATCTCAAAATCTAAAAATCACAAATTCTCAAAATCCCAAAAGCCCAAACTCCGTACTAAAGATTGTAAATTTTAACTTTATAATTGACATAGTAATGTTAAATACTAATTTTAAAGTTATGTAAAAATTTTGTAAATCGTAGGAATTATGGCATATATCATGAGACTAGCGGAGCCGGTACTTCCACTTGGGGAGGTGGGACTGCGAGTCAGTCGGAGATCCCCGACACTCCTCTTATGGGTACAACTTCCTCTGCTCGTACGGCAATGAGCATCGAGGAGTTTGTGTCCCAACCCGGTCGAGATAGGTTGACACGACTTAATCCGGATGTACCACCTAACACGACCTGGTAATGACTACTTTTAAAAATTTATAGGCTTATATTAACTTAATAAAATTGTTAACAAAATATGAAACAAAATACCGTGTAGGTTCCAATATTCGGGAAACGGTATTTCGAGTTCCATCAACTCAATGATCAATAGCCTGATAAGTAAGCCGTATCCCACTTATGAGTCCATGCCGGTGGCAGACCAGGACACATGGTTTCGGCAATTTGCGGTATGTATTTATATTCTAAATTAAAAATTCATCTTTTATATTACATTCCAATTGTCAATAGTATTTCGGGTATTGTTTTGTTTTTCAGCAAGAATTTACGTGGGAGCCACAGCTGACTCTTATCGTCCGCAAAGAATTCGACGCAAAGGCGCGTTGAAAGTACTCGCAGAAGATGAACGAGTGGAAGGACGGGTGGTTCCGACGTCAAAAGGTGCCTAAGGTTCTTAAAAACGACGAAGCATTATGGGCTGGACTAATTGCACATTGGGAACGGGAGGACACTCCAGCGACCTCCACACAAAACTTTACTAACCGGAAGAGCGAGCGGAATGGGAAGGGACCGGCGACCCACAACCTCGGTGCAACGAGCAAGGCGTCACGTGTTCAGCAACTGGTAATTTTCCTAATTTTCCAAAAAAATTTAATTTTCGCTAACATTTTCCGTACTTGACTATGCTTACAGATTGAGAAGACCAGTGTGCGTCCTTCGCATCTTGATGTCATCAGAGATGCCCACACCAACAGAAAGACGGGTGAAATCCAAGATGCGATTGCTCGGGAAATCGTGGAGAGCGTGGAGAAGATCGGGGAGTAGTACCTCCAATCGCAACCGATCGTCGATAGAACTCCGCCGCCAACCGAAGTTCCATTCGAGAAGATCAACGAGTTCACTTACGAGGTTAGTAAACGTGTCAATTTTAAACACATTTAAAATACCTTTTAATACTAATATGTTTCGAAATTGATTGAATTTTTTTTCTTAGGTAACCCCTAAGAGCAGAGGTCATGTCTACGGCCTCCCCGAAGACAGTTGCTCATCCATTTCGTGGGTTCGCTATCACGATGGTAGCAATTTGGTAGCACAAAACGCCGAGTTGACCCAGCGGATTAGCTCTTTGGAGGAACGGTACGAGAGAGAGAAGGCGGAGGCGGAGGAACGGTTGCAGAGACAGATTGCGAAGGTGGAGGAACGGCGCCAGAGAGAGAAGGAGGAGGCGGAGGAACGATATCGTGCAATGGAGGCGAAGATGAACAAGTTCTTCCGTTCTCATGGGTCGTAAATGTTTTTGGACATTTTAAATTTAATGTAAAACTTTAAATTTGGTTTTAAAACAATTTGAATTTAATTTTTATTTTTAATTTAATTTTTTCTTAATAATTCATTTATTTTCATATATTTAAATAAAAATAATTTTTTTCAAATAATTGCAAATCCGTCAGAATTCCGTCGGTTTGGCCCGACGGATTTCTGACGGCACATGGATCACCGGAATCCGTCGACACTACGTCGGAATCCGATCGGAGCATAGAATTCCGACGGTATTCCGACGGCTACATAAACGGACGGATTTCCGACGGTCTTGGAAGCCGTCGCCTTCCTTGACCGTTGGTATTCCGTCAGTATGAGTATCCGTCGGAATACCGTCGGAATTCTGTGCTCCGACCGGATTCCGACGTAGTGTTGACGGATTCCGGTGATCCATGTCCTGTCAGAAATCCGTCGGGACAACCCGACGGATTTCTAACGGATTTGTATTTCCGACGAGATAGAACCGGCGGACCAAATCCGTCAGAAATCTGTCGGAATACCCCCTATTCCGACGGATTTCTGACGGATTTGGCCGAGGAATATGTCATGTTGTCTTGTAGTGAAGGAACCATAGTGTCAATGGATCCAAACTTTATTATGCATCAAAAATGACACAATTCTATATGATCAATAAAACCATCTTGGTTTCAAGTTTCATCCCAAGATTGTGACATGTTGCTCTCAAGTCTTTTAGAGACTATACATACATGGACACAAGAAATTTCCATGAAGTAGAATGTGTCCTAAAGAGAGTTTAGCACCATGTATTCCAAATCCGCATGCTTCGCAAACTATTGAGGATGCCGATGGTTACGAAAGAGAAGTAGGAGAGTGAATCTGAAGCAAACTATAGATGCAAAAGAGGACAAAAGTTAAGAGAGAAGCTAAAGGAGTTTAACAGTAAGAAAGCTAAATGGAAAAAGACATGGCCACGTCTCTCGAAGTTTCAAAGTACACAGAAACATCAAACATACCTGAATAATATCACTTGGTCCACACTACACTCTTCTTCTCTCTCTTGTCATTGAGCATCCTTTTCATTTCATTGTCACTAAAGTTGTCGTCTTCATCTACCCCGTGAATATTACAACAAGTTGTCTGTTTCATCAAACAAATAAAACCGGTCCCATTTTTTTCATAAAATCTTTTGAACTGCTTAAGCTAATTCCTTTGTCTTGTTTCCCCCAAAACTCATTTTTCTCTCTTCATAAGGCTAAAAAGTCTCCATTAGTTTAGCACTGGTGAATAACACTACACATAAATCAATCAAACAATGACACATTTGAACACTGAATAGGGAGGGTTTAGTAATTTAGTTGCATGTTTATACCATAAGAAGACAGAGTTTGGCCCCTATAATAATCTGTCCACCGAAAAACAACGCATCCATCAATCAGACCCGGACTTAGCCTGGTCACATGGTCCACTCAATGAGAAAATATCAAGCATAGTTCTAAATAGAACTTCATTAGCCAAAAAAGGTTAATAAACACATATATGCATGGTAATGAATATAGATTAGTTTATTGAAAGAGAAAGTAGCCAAAAAAGGTTGATGTGAAGTGAAAGTTGTTGCTATAAAAGGATAAAGACAGGTATTAGATGGTGGAGTTCCAATCAGCTTCAAGTGATTTCTTGTGTCTTTGTGTGTGTGGTGTGTCAGCAAAACCAGACCTACCCATCTCTTTCTCTATCATCTTCTTACTACTTTTTTTCCACTTCTTACAAAAACCAAAAAGCATTTGTTGTGAGTCTATTCTTTCTTTATATAGCATCAAACTTCTGCTCCCTCTTCTGAGAAAAAAAAAAAAAAAAAACTCTAGCTACTACTTTCTTTCTTCTTATATAGCTACTAATCCGAGACAAAGCGTGAGAGAGCGAAAGAGACAATTAAAGGGAACAAAGCTATCACCTGGAAAATTCTTATCCTCTCTTTTTTTCCACTCATGGATGAGCTAAGGCCATCAGATTCTCTAAAGTCTAAATCTGAACCTGGAACATTACAACATAGCACAAGAAGAAGAAGATGATGATTATGACAAAAAAGCAAGAAGGAAAGGTATAAGACTCGACCTAATGCTAGCAGAATATGATTATAGTCAACCACAGCTCAATCAAGAACTCAATCTCATCGATAACTTAAAAGCGAGTGTGGTCACTCCGAGTTATAACGGGTCAAGTTCCACTGAACAGAAGCTCTTCTCGTGCAACTACTGTCAAAGAACGTTTTACAGCTCCCAAGCGCTTGGTGGTCACCAAAACGCCCACAAAAGAGAGAGGACCTTAGCAAAGCGAGGACAACGGATGGCAGCTTTCGGACATCCTTATGGTTTCCCTCCAGTTCCGTTCCACGGACAGTACAGTAACAGATCATTGGGTATTCAGGCGCACGCGATGAGTCACAAGCTAAGTTCATACAATGTTTTTGGTGGTGAGTATGGTCATATCAACTGGTCAAGAATACCACTTGTTCTTCAACCAGCCATACGTAAACTATCTACAACAGATAATCATCATAACCATCATCAGATGATGATTGTTCCATCAAGTGAAAACATCGGTAAGTTCGATGTAGAGTTTCCAACTCCAGAACAATGGCGGAGAGGAGGTGAATTGTTGAAGCCTGCAGAAGAAGAGCAGCAGAAGCATCTTGACTTGTCCCTCAAGCTCTGAGATTCTTTTCTTTTGTTTTGTTTTGCTCTGCAATTGTTTTTCCTCGAGCCAGGCCTCTGCTCCGAGTTTTGTTTCTTTGTGCTATAATCCAATGGGGTTAGTATATTCTTGTGAGTATATTTTGTTTACCATAGATTTATGATGTACATCTTTCAACATTTCTAGTAAGTATGAGGATTTTTCCAACTAGACATCAATGAATTTTGAGGTTCCCAGAAACTTTTTAGTGTATAAACAAAAGATATGATATTGAGATCTGTGGGAAGATTTGTTGTCAATGGAAACCAGAAAAAAGATTGATTATAAAGTCATAGTTGGGTTACCTAAAAGTAGGAAAACATTCTTTTATTGAAAAGTGATTAACAAAACACAGAGAGAGAAAAAAAAACAGATATAAAAAGAACTTGTTGTTAATTTGATGATGATAAGAAGCAAAAAGTTGAGAAGAACGAACACAATTCATACATGAGATGATCTTAATTCCTAATAATGCAGTTAAAAACAAATAATGAAATAAACAAGAATCCAATGAAATCTTTGTGAGACCCCAAGACAAAGAGTGACAAGTCTTTGGCATTTAGGATTAATCTTCATGCCACTACCTAAATATACATATATAGAATGCACACAAGAACCATGTGCGTATGAGGGCACAAAATGTGGGACAAGAGCCAAGACCGTGAGACAACTTCATATAATTCCAATGGACTCACTCCAAACTTCTCTACACAACTTGAGTTGAAATATGTCAAATGAAGAAAACATCAAATTCAGAATCTTTTCATTACTCGGTATGAAGTTTACCATTATGCACCATTACTGGAGGAAAATCTAGAAGCCAAGTAATCACCAAACATTAAACAACAAAAAACGTTGACATATGAATGTGAAAAACTTGAGATTATTAAGCTCAGAACATTTTCTTTCAAGCAAAACATTTAGGCAAAAGACAGATCATCTTGTTTGTTTTCAGATAGTCTCATTGGCCACAATCAACAAACAAACAAACAAACATCAAATAGCTTAATGGATAAAAAAAACAAGAGGATCCACCAAGGCAGACAATAACACAAGTGGGAAAAAAAAAGTAATGGAACCAAACCTCTTTAACTCTTCTTGGGTCCATTTTCCATCTTCTAGTATATATACTACAATCTAACCACACCAATACTCTTCAATCCGAGTCACACATTCTTGAACACACATTGAAGAAATAAATACGTATGAGACAGATATTTTCGATTGGTCATCATCAACTTGCTACCAAATTACAACCACATTTCTTCAACACATAAGAGAAGCATAGAGAAAGACTGAGATCAAATAAGAAGCAAAAATTCATCTTCCATTGCAATGTGACATTTTTCCAGTGTTTTCGTATTTGCAATTCACACCACTGATAGAGCAAACCGAAAATTTAAGGCTATTAAGTTAAATCAACCTATTTCATATTTTATTCTTTCTCTATGTTCCAAACATTATCATGCTCCGAATGATTCTATTGAGCTCCTCGCCTGCTAAAACACATATAATGCTGAGAAGACGGAGCTACACCGGAGTTTTCTCCGGAGACGCCGTGAGGAACCGGAGCTTTTAGAGGATGACATGGTGAACGAAAATGGTAATTTAGTCTCATGGAATTTGAAAGGCCCAATAAAAGGCCCATAATATCACTTGTTCCCTCGTAATTAATAAAAACACATGAGCTTACATGAGCTAAAACAAATTTGCAGTGATATGATTGAGATTTTTTTCTTTTGTAATTGGTGATGTGATGGAACTATATTTGAGTTGCGATATACAATTTATAGAGGTATTAATATGTTACTATCCTTATATTAGATATTGTATTGTACAATTAATATACGAACAAAAGTGATGTTCCTAATTTAGCATATGGTCGGAACTGATCACATCAAAATCTTACTTCAAACATTAGACGTGAGATGAATGAAGTAATTAGCTCCGATCTCACGTGCTCTCACTCAGTCACGTGTTTAACTATCACCAAACCAAACCCTTGAGATATTTTCTTCCTTTTATCTTTAGACTGATCTATAGACTGATTAACTCTTTAGTGACATATAATACATACATGGCATGCTTGTATGCACATATGTGTATATTCATTAGTTGTACTTGTATATCATATTTTATACAGACAGACTTGATTGTTGCACCATCTCATCTATACGGTGTCTTCACGAGACTCGTCGTCAAGAGGGAAACACGTCTCGTCACCGCCGGTATTCCACAAGAAATTGGCGTAATTAGCAGCGTAGTAAGAGTTGGTCGGATCGGCATCGATTGCTTCCAAGAAAGTCTCCTCAGCCGCCCAAAGATCGTCCCGTACTCTCCATAAGAAGGTCGCGTATTTGCTAAGCGCCTCCGCGTCTTTCGGTTCCACTTCTACCGCTCTTTTGAAATACTCTTCCGCTCTGTATTCACAATTTATCATATGGAATCACGTGAGAACTTACTTATTCAAAATAGAGAGAAGTAAAGACATGTGGAATGCATTAACGATGAGGATGAATAACGCCAAAAGTGTTGCGTGTGAAAATTAAATTTCCCATATGTTGATATGAAAATTAGGTAACGGTTACAGAATGTGATAGAATTGTCTATATAGCCAATATTAGTCATATTAACAAAAATGATACCAAACTATTCACCGTGTCAATAAATCTATAATGATTGTTATCGCAAGAGAATGCTACATTCTAGATAATACTACTAACTATTAGCCTTTAAAATAAAGCAAGTGACAAAAACATGGGTTAATGCAATTGGGTGAGAAAAAAATCTAGCAGACAAATTGTGAAAACAGAGACTTGTGTTGTTGGGTTATGGTGTGGAGACTTTAAAACACAATCGTAAACACCACTATCACTAAACCCCCCAAAGACTTCGTAGCTCATTGGCTAGAAGCCTAGACCTAATCCTAACACTGACTGATAAATACATTATAATATTTTTTTCCTTTTAGATATTTATGTTTTCTACAATATGTCCTAATCCTAACACTGATTGGCAATTATTATGATTTCTACAATATGTCCAACTAGTGAATAGAAAAATCATCGAGTTCTGCGCCAACTTTTGACTCCTAGCATCACAACTTGCAGCTTCAGAATTCACAAACCCAAAGAATCTAAAAGGAAGATTCGACCCTCACTCTTAAACCAAATCTACTTAAAAAGCTTAACCAAGATTAACATTATTTAACTTAAAAAAAAACATGATTAAAATGTTTTTAGTTACCTGTCATGGTCATTAGAGACGAGGTAGAGGAACTGAGCATAATTGGTGAGTAAGAGAGGATTATTAGGCTCTTGAGACAATCCTGTTTGATACATAAGCTCTGTTTTCAAGTAATCAACGTCTTCCTCTCCTTCTACTCGAGCCTCTACATGAGACACAAACCGTTCCCTCGTCTCTTGATCCAATGAATCGTCAATATTCGAATATTGCATTCTTTCCGCGTCATCCACCATCGAATCCCAAAGCTTATGTTCATCTTGTCCCGATATCGACAATTTAGACACTCCTCCTCCTTGAGGTATAATTGTTCTCAATTGTTCTGTTTCATCGAATCCATCACCATCTGTTCCACTCAACACTGGCTTAACGTTTCCGCCACCGCCACCACCACCACCACCAACAACTGAAGTTGTATTCCCGTTAGGAGACGATGAAACAAAGAACGTTGTCATCGTCAATGAATCAAACTTCACATTTGCTTCATCTGTACTTTCACTTGTTAGCTCTGTAATGGTCGTGGGAGCGGTGGGAGCAGCGGCTAAAGCGGAGTTGCCCCCAATCGAATAAACGGTGAAATTGGCTAAGAGTAACATAACGTAAACCATCAAGGTAGGTGTTGTGGAGAAAACTCGTTGAAACAACCAAACGAAAGATTGATGCATCTCTTCTCTAACTCTAAGCAGAATCCCTTGCAAGTCTTGGTAGAAGAGAATCTCTCTCATATGTAAAGTAAAGCTTTGAACTTCTCTAATCATAAACACCATTGACGAAAACGCTTTATTCATCGAAGATTCTTTAACTCCTTCTTCCTCTTCACATTCTCGCTTCTTCTTTACCATCCGTAGCGAAAGAGGAAGATCAAACACACTATTTGCTTTCTCCATTATCGAATCGTCTTTGAATCTGAGAGAAAGCTCTTGGATTTTTTTCGAAAATTCATCATCGGAGAATGGATCTAAGCTTGCGCTTGCGCTGCTACGAATTCTTCCAAGAATCGGTTTAGATGATGGTGATTCCGATAGCTCACATGAATTGGAGCGATGAAGATGAGTTCCTAAAAGAGACGAACGGTTCAGTCTCTGAGATAGAAACCAAATCTGGCGTTTCGAAGCTAGGGTTTGAGGAGAATGGTGAATCCATTGAAGGGAAGGAGACGAAGAAGCTACTACTTTCATCCCCATGCGAAACCAAATCTGGAATTGAAGATTTCAAAAGGCGCAACGATATACAGATTCCTGTAAATCAAAAGAGATAATGGAATGCGTTCAAATACAATCAACTAATGTTCGCGAGAAATTATCGACTCTATGAATTAGTCGAGTCGAATTAGGTGAAGAGAGGAAGAAGAACTCACCGGAAAATTACGACTGAAATTTTCTCGGGAAAATACTACTGAGAAAGGCGTGAGAGGAGAGTGGGGAGGACTAGCTTTATATACAGATACGATTAAAAGGGTTTATTACGCACGAGTTTATAAAAAACTAGAAAATGTGGGAGTTTTGTTTTAAAATTTATTAGATTTCAAGACAAAGTATGTTTTATCCTATTATTTATTTTTGACAAAAACAACCAATTTTTTTGATCTATATTGGTTGCTAGTAAAAAGTTAATAATAATTGACTTGAAATTAAATTAGTTACTTTTTTATCTATTTATATTGCATTAACATTAAAATATAAAGTGATTTTCAACTTTTTTAATATTAGTGGTTACTATTTGAATATATTTGTTTGCAATTTTGTTAACTACATAAATACATAAATTTGACAACAAAATCAATTATGTTATCTAAACAATGCTTAAAATTTTTTAGTAAAATACTTATTTATTGTAAAACCTCTTTCTACTATCTATTTACTTATCATTTTCTTTCCTTTAAATTTTTTTTTGTATTTATACATACAAATAGTTAGTTTTATTTATGATGTACTTATATTAGCTATTATAAAACCTATTTCTACATTCTAATTACTTTTAATTTTCTTTTAATTTTTTTTATATTTATCCATACAAAGAGTTAGTTTTTATTTCTAATGTACTTTTATTAGCTATGATTATGTGTTTTTAATCAAAAAATGTTATGTTGAAATACATTAGCCTATGATGAGGTATAAAGAAATTTTTAATCATCTATTCTATTTATATATGAATCAATAACATTTTATATATTATATCATATTTACATATATTTAATAATATATTTAAAAAGAGATCAACTATATTAGTAAAAAAAAATATTTGACATAAACTTATATGATTTGTATATAATATATGAGTTAATATAAATAGTGGTAATGTACTTTAGGAACATTAAACGTAACTTTATATATATGGTATGTTAAATATATATTTACCACCATTAAATATATGTAAAATTAAGAAATTTAAACTCGATAAACTGAAGTTATTTAAATATTTATAGTACATTAGTTAAATACATAAAATAACAAATCTATTGTTCTTGGATTGTTATTTAATTTTATTTGAGATATTGTATTTAATTTAATAGTAGTATTAATTTTAGTAATTAATCATATTTGACTAAAAATAATAATTAATTAATTATATAAATATGTGAAAACACGTGTCGTCTTATCAGAGCTTGTTAACTTTAAAATATTATAAAGATTGACATTTCAAAATGTTTCCTATTTTTCTGAATGATTTTTAGAAAGAATTTTAGTAATGAGTTATATATTATAAAAAGGTGACACGTCTTGTTGATAACTTTAAAATATTATAAAAATATCGAAATAAATTAAAATAATTAACCGGTGAAACAGCGACGCTAAGAACCTGGCCAACAAGTAAGCCGGTTACAATGACCGACTCACATGATAAACCGGGAAAGTCATTAGGATTTTTTTTTCTTACATTTGACGGTTTAAGATACGCCACGTGTCTCCCAGACTATTGGGTTATTGTTTCTCGTCATTTTCTGACATTATCTAATGTATTGCAAATTTTGCGATTTTAAAATTAAACCAATCAACGATCTTGAAAAATCCACCTAGGTGTTTTGCATGTTTAAAGAGTGGCCTTAACCCTTTTTTTTTTTTTTTTTTTGTTAATGAATCTGGCGTTAACTTTGAAGTGTGGAATTCATTTTGCCCTCTTTGTTATCAATATTTTTTGGTTTTATGTAGAAAACGAAAATGCGAACGTGCACCGTACATATTCTCAATGATGCAATGAACGATATAATCGCTTATAGACAATTATGTTACCAAAGTAGCGAAAGAAGAAAAAATTCTCCATTTTGGATTACAATGATTTTACAGTTAGGTGACAACGTTTCCGTTTCCGTTATAATTTATACCGAACAAAACTAAATCAAAATAATTTTACAAAAGGAAAAATGAACCAGCATACAATCTCAGTCTCAATCTCAATTCTATAACCATTTACGAAGTGTGGAGTAAACCATAAATTTTAACAATTCAAACCAAACTGTACTGAATTTATATAGGCTCTAGTTCGGACATGCCTTCATAAACCGAATTAATTAGAACCGAATTTGGAAAACTAAGACTAAAACCAAATTTAATTATATAGGTTCTGAAAATGAAAATGTGAAGAAGAAAACACAAGTGGAGGGAGTAAAAATTCGACGGTGGAGAAGGAGAGAAAGATATGCACCAACTTGTCGTTAGTTGACGTCGTTGAGACAGCGACGTTAGAAGAAGGTGAAGAAGAATTGACGGCTCTAGTTGATATTTGGCTCATGTCCTTAACGGTTGATATTTATTGTTCTCTCATTGGACTACTTTTCTCACCTCATTGATATTTATTCATTCCCCAAGTTTATTCGATTTTCATTTAAAACACGTACGGTGGAATCTTACCCTGTCCTAATTTTAGTATTTTTTTCTCTTTACATTACGGTCTACATTTAGACCATCGAGGAATTTTTTGTATGGATTTTATATGATAGTTAGCTCGTCTCGTGACTGGTTTTAGGTGGATTTGATTTGTGTTGTTGAAATTACTAAGCATCGTCGAAAATAGATCATCAAGTAAGAAATGAATCTAAATTTTAAAGTTACGTTAGTTATTGGTATCGCCAGAAGAAGAAAGGTATGTAAAATGAGAACAAAACACCACGAGCACTTGGGAATAAACATATAACAAATCGTACTCTTGGTCTGATTAATTTGTATTATATATCTTGTAAATCCCTGTTGTGATGATGCAACTCTTCTACATTTCGTAGCTCTTCGTAATTGTCTGATCCAACGAATACAACGTTAATATTGGGCTTCATTAAAATATTTGACACAAGATATCAAAAATTTAATAAAAAAGTTATACAGTGCACATTTACAACATATCTTGTTGAAAAGGAAATAATTACAAATTTCAAAATTATCATTGTCATACTCATAAAACGTTTTTGTTTTCAATCATAATTTAGAAATGATCGGTATAGATTAGAGGTATGCTACCATTAACGTGAAATTGTTAAAACATAGAAAAAGCAAGAGATAAAACGTTTTCATCAACTAAAGACACTAAACAACCAACATTTTAAAGGAAATCCAATGATAAGCCGAATGAACTGCATAGACTAATATCGACTAGTTTCTTTTTCTAAGCATATTTTCCGTCATTCATATAGTTTGCATCTTGAACAAATTTGGTAAGAGTATGTATGTTTGTAAAATGTTAATCAAACGATTGGTTTAGCTAAAAACGTATAAGAGAAAAAGAAATAAATTTATATATATATATATATATATACTATTTTTGAATTTTAATATTTAAATACTAAAATGCTTTGGAAAGGATTAAATACTATTTGAGAGTTCATAGAATTTGTTTTTTAATACCATTTTGTAAATGATTTATTATCATCAATTTGGTGTGGACCATTGTCGGACGGTAGGTAAGGATGTGAGATCCCCTTAGTTCTATTAAAATATTCTCGTATCTCGGCATGGCCCGTCAATTTAAGTAATATGTAATATGGTAATATATACTTGTAGTTAGCGAGAGATAATGTATGTAGCTTATTTGATCATTTGTTTTTGTGGAAATGTACAATTCTAAAAGGTGAAAATAAGTTGGTTAGAGATTATGCAAGTGATGAAACTAAATAATGAGCAGCGACAAGGAAGACCAGATTGTATTAAGACAAATCGGAAAATCAAACGCTAAATGTCCAAAAACGTATGGAAGGTAAATAAAAACAAAGAGAAAATGATAGAATAAACCATGTGTATTAAGGGGTTTGGTTTATGAAGACTGATATGATAGGGCGATAAAACATAAGAAGATATGATGGCCATTTCATATAGTGAACCTTTTAACAAGTGAATACTTTTGATTAATATGAGCATGTTAATAGAAAACTAAGGTGTTAGATCGTAATAAGTATTTATTTACAACTTTTTAACGCAAAATACATAGATTTACAAGAGAGGTATATATATATATGCAGGGCCGGCCCGAAAGCTTTTGCTGCCTAAAACCCAAAATATTTTTATGCCCACTAAAAAACATAAAGAGACAAAAAATATTACAACTATTCGTGTACACTAGGTTCGAACTCAACACCTGATACATAAACACTACCGTCTTCTTAACCACTACACAACAGCATAACTTTTATGATTTAATGCCTTCAAATAATATATAGCTTTTGATGCCTAACACATCAGCTTCTTCAGCGTTAGCCATGGGCCGGGCCTGTATATATGTTTCTTTGATAAATTTAGGTTATACTTTTTTTATGCTTGCTTATATGATCGGTATATTTTTGACACAACAGCTAGAAAGTAAATAAATATACACCACAAAAAAAACACCGTCAAAACAACTTCAAGACATTAGTGTAGTATCTTACCAAGATGAAGAACATATGACTCGAGCCAAAATGTGCTCGAACAGGGTTCGGTAAAGAAGCCACCACAGGAGGTGACGCGATTGAATTCTCATCAGTTTGGAAGTGTTTGTTATGTAAAAAATAGGAATGTGTTGCTCGAATATCAAAATTGTCTAATGCGGCAAACCATTAACGTGTGACCACCATATCCTTTTTTTAGGGTAATATCATTGAGCTTCTTCTAGAATAATCTTGATTGGATATGTGGTATTTGGTTGACGATTGAAATACCATCTAACCAAGAGTTTAGAGAGAGAGAGAGTGAGAGGACTAGGCATTATATACAGATGCGATCAAAGGGTTTGTTACGCACGAGTTTATCAAAAATATCGAAATAAATTAAAAACCGGTGAAACAGCGACGCTAGAACCTGACAAACAAATAAGCCGGTGACAATAACCGAGTCACATGATAAACCGGGAAAGTCATTAAGATTTCTTTTCTTACATCTGACGGTTTAAGATATGCCACGTGCTTCCCAGACTATTGGGTTTTTGTTTCTCGTCATCTTCTGACAATAATTATTTATTGCAAAATTTTGCGATTTTAAAATGAAACCAATCAACGGTCTTGAAAAAGCCACCTAGGTATAGTACCGATGTAAATTGGCGTTAACCTTGAAGTGTGGTAAGTGTAACGAACTAACGATTAGCGTCTATGTTCGTTTTGCTCTTTGTATAGTATACCATTGCCCCTTTGTTATCAATATTTTTATTTCTTTGGCATTATATAGAAAACGAAAATGCAAATGTGCATCGTATATTTTCTAATGATGCAATGAACGAATAAACCACTTATAGACAATTATGTTACCAAAGTGGCAAAAGAAACATATAATCTCCACTATAGAGAGATTATAATGATTTTACAGTTGAGTGACACCGTCTCCGTTCCCGTGATAATTTATACCGAACGAAACTAAATCAAAGTAAACCAAATTAGCTTAGATAAATAAAATTGAAATTTACAATTAAAAAATGAACCAGATTACAATTTCGGTCTCGATCTCAATTCGATAACCATTTATTAAGTGTGGAGTAAACCATAAATTTCAACAATTCCAAACCAAATTGTACTGAATTTATAAAAACCGGAAATTTTGAACCAAACCGAACTGAAAATGATTGTGTCAAGAAGAAAACACAAGTTGAGGGGTAAAAATTTGACGGTGGAGAAGGAGAAAAAGGTATGCACCAACTTGCCGTAAGTTCACGTCGTTGAGACAGCGACGTTAGAAGAAGGTGAAGAATTGACGGCTCTAGACCTCTAGTTGGTATTTGGAGTATTGTTCTTTCACTTCATTAATATTTAATTATTTATTCATTCCCCAAGTTTATTCAATTTTCATGTAATACACGTACGGTGGACCCTGTCCTAATTTTAGTATATTTGTTTCTATATACATTATGGATTTATGGTCTGTATTTGGACCATCGAGAAATTTTCGTAATAAAAAACTTTGGGGATTCATGGATTTTATCGGATGATGGAACTCTTCTACATTTCTTAGCTCTTCCTCTTCGTCAGTGTTTTGAAATCCGGATCTGACCGGGTTCAACCGTGGACCGGAGAGCTAATCGGGTTGGATTGATAATAAGTTCGGACTGCAGTTAGACCGGATAAAAACCCGGATGGAACCGGCCAAAACAAGATTTTTTGTGAACCAATCAAAGCGGTTGATCCGGGTTTGATTATTAAATATCTATATCGGCAGATTTTCATATTTTTTCTGTCTTTTGTGATTAAAACTTTTAAAAATAAATACTAATTTTGAATTTCATTAATTTAATGTGTTTAAAATTTTTGATTTATTAATTTTACTATTTATTTTCAAACTTTGTCTTTTACTTGAATAGTTGAATTTAATGAGATCAAATTTAAAATATTGATTTCTAGATTTTAATTTGGTTTGTATTTTATTTCATTTCATAATGCTTTTTGTTTGTTTTCACCTCTTATCCATTGTTTGATCAATTTTTTAAACAAAATTTTAAATGGTTTTAATTGTTATACTTTAATTCTTTTTAAAACATTATATATATTTAACTGATGTGTTTTTATTTATGATTGAAAAATCTAAATATATATATTTGAATATATTTTATATTTAGATATGATAGTTATAGAAAATTGTTTATACTAGTATCTATAAAAAAGACCTTTAAACTCAGTTTGATCCGGTCATACCATATTGAACCATGGCACGAAATTTTTGCCAGTTTGGTCGCCGGTCCGATTTTCAAAACATTGCTAGAAAGTAAATAAATATGCACCACAAAAAACACCGTCAGAACAACTTCAAGACATTAGTGTAGAACATATGACTTGAGCCAAAATGTGCTCGAAAAGGGTTCGGTTAAGAAGCAACCACATGAGGTGACGCGATTGTTCTCATCAGTTTGGAAGTGTTTGTTATGTAACAAATAGGAATGTGTTGCTCGAATACTAAGGCGGCAAACCATTAACGTGTGACCACCATATCCTTTTTTCACGGTATTATCATTGAGCTTCTTCTAGAATAATCTTGATTGGATATGTGGTGATTCGGTTGACGATTGAAATACCATCTAACCAGGTACACTCAAATCCGGGGTATTACGCAAACACTAGAATGGTAAAAAAAACTATTTTTTCTTTGATCGAGAAGAAGAAAGTTTGCTAGCTCAAATTTTGAAGGAAATTATAAACTAAATAATTTGTTTGATTCATATGAAATTCTTATTTACTTTATAACGCAACAATACACAATCAAACCTATAGGAAATATATGCTTACATGCATATATAGTTGTGGCTTTTGATATATAGGAGGATATAGCCAATTTGAGAATTAAACGAAGAGAGACATTACAAAGGCCACCACTCTTATTATCTTTATCTTCTCTCTACCTAGTATTTATCAAAATTTTCCTTCATTTTATACTCGTATATATCTACGTATTGATTTTTTGGCTACATACCATATGATATCATCATTTATGTGGATATCCTTCTTGTATATCAATGCATTGATTTTTTGGCTACATGTCATATGATATATCATCGATTTATGTGGATATTCTTCTCCATAAAAACTTTTATGAACCAGATATACATAAAAAAATATCTCCACGTCGTTTTTATGTTGATAAAATGATATATCTCATACTTCAATGATCATATATGAGGATATAAATAAATATATGTGCATTGACACACCGAACACCTAGCTTTTCTGCCTTCTATCCCGAAAATTCTGGTTCTTTTTGTCACATCATGTAACTTCTGATATAGTATCAAGTAACGAAGTGTAAAATGGATATACAGAAAGCTGGCTCACCATTCTTGTCTGTAAAATGTGATAAAACTATTAGATTAATGTAAATGTTTGTAAGAACTATTTAAGCATAGAATGTACAAAAAGGTGGGACAAGAGGCAAGACCATGAGACTAAAAAGCAAATTTAACAGTATTATATAACTCTAATCGACTAACTCCAACTTCTCTATACATTTTGAGAAGACATAATGTCAAATGGAAAAAAAAACATTAAATTGAGAATCTTTTCATGAATATTTACGCAGAACGACTAGAGAAAAAAATCCATCTTCATTTAACTGCACTGTTTCTCATGTCTTTCTCATACAATTTCATGAACAAAAAGCAAATAATTTTACATCAAAATGAGGAAGTTTTTCCAGGGTTCAATAAGTAAGATGAATATTAAAGGCTCAATAACAAGCCCATAATATGTATTTTGAAACTTAGCCAGGCCATATTATCAAAGTAACCACATTCTAGATTTAATAAGAAATGGATATGCGTTCGTCTAACAATTTAGATTAAATTAAACATGTAATTGAACTGCTGGACCTAAAAATCACTCAAATCCTGATAAGAAAGGATTTAATTAACGGCCCAATAACAGGCCCATTATTAACAATTTAGATTAAATTATAAACCATATTGCCACGTAAGCGTCGGTATTATTATCGATATAAAAGTGAATTGTACACTTTGCATATCATCTTTTTTTAGCGCACTTTTCATAGCTTCATACAACTAAAGAGATTATTACATTTGTCTCATCAATTGAAATATCAACACATTCAGAAATTAAAAATCTCTTTGAAAAGCAATAATTCATGAATTTAACAAGAGCAATCAAAGAGAATCAATAAAAAATAAGGAAACTTAGAAATTTATATCATTGTTTTTGCTTCAAAGAGCTAATTGAACGTCAAACATCAACATGTACTTGGAAAATGGAAAGAAACAAAAGGGGAAAAGAAAAGAATAAAATCTAATCGACTATTAAGGAAATCTTAAGCACGTTCTCCACGAATCCTCCTTGCAAGCTGAATATCCTTAGGCATGATTGTAACCCTCTTCGCATGAATCGCACAGAGATTCGTATCCTCGAACAATCCAACAAGATATGCCTCAGCCGCCTCTTGAAGCGCTAACACCGCGTGACTCTGAAACCTAAGATCCGTCTGCAATTCAAAATTCACCAACACTAATCCAATTAGAATCACAACTTAACCTAATTCCACTAAATCAACTTAATTATTGGGGATTCTCTCAATAGGATTAGGTTTATGGTTTTACCTTAAAGTCCTGGGCAATTTCACGAACAAGACGCTGGAAAGGAAGCTTGCGGATCAACAATTCAGTACTCTTCTGGTACTTACGAATCTCACGGAGCGCGACGGTTCCGGGACGGTAACGGTGAGGCTTCTTCACTCCTCCGGTGGTCGGTGCAGATTTCCTCGCCGCCTGTGTTAAGAATTTCGTTAGCAAACACAATCTTAAACTCAAAATTGATAAACCCAGATACCATAATCATCGATTTCGTTCAAGAAAACTCGAAATTAAACCCAAATCGAAAACTCCATGATCGATTTCGTTCATCAAACTCTAAATTCGACCCAAATTGAAATCCCCAATTCACCGATTTCGTTAATAAGACTCGAAATTCGCCCCCAAATTTGAAAACCCCAAGGTGAGAGATCAAAGAACAAACCTTAGTGGCGAGTTGTTTCCTCGGAGCTTTTCCTCCGGTGGATTTCCTAGCGGTTTGCTTCGTACGAGCCATTGTTGTCTTCTTCTTCGAAAGAGGATTTGATTTATGCGAAAAGTGTTTTTCTTGATGTGGAATAGTAAATGGTTATTATTGTAAGTATATATAGCGATGTTTAGTCGGTTAATTTTGGGAAATACAGATGCAGTACGATGTTGACGTATTTTGGACGGTCTAGATTCGGTTGATGAAAGAGAAACCTGACGTGGCGATCGGGGTACTCGCTTCTTATTGGTTTAAATTTTGTCTGGATCGGTGACGTGGAGATTTGTGTTTCTTTACGTCTGTTTGTATGAATGACGACGATTTGAATCATTCGTTGTTGGTTAGTGATTATGGGCCGAACCAGGTTTAATTAGCTTTTAGTGCATTAAACGCATATAGTTTAGGCCCAACTAAATATAAAACTATACAATCTCAAAGGCACAAAAGCTTACTTATGTGACCCAATTAGTCCGATCCAAGTTTCGTCCAACTATACCAACCCTAAATTTATCATATGATAGCATGATGGATTGCTTTCTCACATTTCTTCTCCGTTCCTCCCTTTTCTTCATTAATAAAACAGAAAAAAGGTTCATTATTTTTTATTTGTGGTTAATTGGATATAAAGCTAGTGGGATCTAGAGCAATTATAATTTTTCTGCTGAAAATTTAACTTTAATGTACTACTTGTTACTCCGAGTAATGCAAGTTAGGAACTATGCATTGTTGTAGACATAATACTCGTTGTTAATGTACTACCTGTTACTCCGAGTAATGCAAGTGAAAAGTTTTTACTCATCGATAAGCATTACTGGTTGTTAATGTACTACCTGTTGTTACTCCGAGTAATGCAAGTGAAAAGTTTTTACTCATCGATAAGCATTTTTTTTGTCTACAACGAGTAATGCAAGTAATAGTATTATGTCTAATTGTTACGTGTATATATTCTCGGTTAGTCGGTAGAACAAATGGTGTTGCACAAAGATAGTAATGAGTAATCGATGAGTAAAAACAAAAACAAAAAAACAGTGGCTGATCCCAATTAATGCGCACATTTTCCAATGAATACATATAAGTATGCTCACATTGTGCGTATTAGTATAGTGCAAGAGGGCATAAAGATACCAATTGATTCGATCTCTCTCTTGTGACTGAACTTGAATTTATAACAACATAAAAATAATAATATAGCTGCACAACCATTAATGAAGATTTGCTTCGGAAGAGAAAACTAAACGAGAAGATCCTCAGAACCAAACAAGTAACGGTGAATTAGTAACGCATGGGGGATGTATCCAAGCCTCCGGAAGTCCGGAACATGCACTTTGATTGACCCGACTGTATACATATACATTTTCTAATCTAGTTACTCTTAAATCATCTCCTATTAGTAAAAATTTGCTTTCAATTATACATGAATAGCCAACTAAGTTGATTTAATTATAATTGAAAATTGATATAAGCAAATCACTCCACATGCAGAAGTCATATGTACGTAGGAAGGATAGAAGCTCGAGGTTTTGATTATTGATCAACCTTTCTATCTAGATCAGCTCACACTTTATTTCAAGATTTGATAGTATATATCTGTTACTATAATTAATCCATTAATCTAACTGCAATCCTTTAAGGGGATATTAATGGATCAAACTATATCTATTATGCAACACGATCAAATTTTATCACAGGAGAATGTATGATATTAACATTTGTTTATACTATATAACTTTGTGTGTGTGTGATCCATATATGGTATTGGAGTTGAATGTGCGAAGTTCAACAAATATATATAACAAACTCGTAACATGTACGAACCTGAATAATTTTAAACGTCCAACGAAATTGTTTAGAATGGTAATGGAATTCAAATGAGTGAATTTACGTTTTGTCCCTAAATAATAACCAACAAATTACCATGCATTGGATTTTTAACAACTACTGGTAAAGCACTATGCATTGGACATATTGCGTTAATTTAAGAGACAATCAGAATCAAATTTAGATTTTTCCCAAACATAAACGAGAATATTTTGGGTTCTTGTTGTTTATAAAAAACATTGGATATAAGACGTTTGCGCACATGGAGGCGTGGACACATTCGTAAACAACAAAAATTAGTGTTTTGGTACGCCGCATTAGATTATTTCACATTTCTTATAAAATACTTACTTATCTCTAGAATATAAAATTAAATCGATTTGGTTCTGGTGAGATTGTCTTTACAACAAAATTTTATGCTTGTTTGAGTGCATTTCCTGCTTTTTCCAGCTACGCATGTGGTGTGTTTTATTTCTTTCTCTTACTTAACAAAAAGCCTCCTACTTCCGTGCGCTGAAATTATAATATTAACATAGAAAAAGACCTAATAGAGTATTCATAAAAATTGAAAATTTAACTTTTCTCCAAATTTTATAATTTTTGGTTGAAAGCTTTGACCCTAGAGCTGCGGTTGTAGCCATGCCTGATTTGTTTATACGAGCAGTAAATAATTTGGAGCATTTTTCTAACAACGTTTTTACAACTACATAAACGCTTTGAGTGGTGACATCGTTTGGACGTAGCTGCGTTTGCAACCGCCCCAATTATCAAACGGGTGTTTGTATTTTTGTTAAAAATAAAATATTTTATTTTTTATTTCTGAAAAATATAGGTATATACTTAACTTTAATATAAATATACAAAAATCAAACTAAAATTTTTAAATTATTATTTCTATTTTAAATAATATATAATATTTTCTATCAAAAATTATTTACTATTTAACCGCTCTGTTTAAACGGAGTGACCAATCTGACCCTTAAATATCGTATATGCGTAAGATAATCTAATTATTTCAATCCATTACTGCTAGTGACTTATAGTACAATAGTGCATATAAACTCACCCAAATTATTTGCTTTAAGAATGTGAATACTTTGATTATAAATCAAACAATATGAATATTATAGAAAAAATGAACCCATGTTTCTAATTCCCTAGGTGGTTTTCTAACTAACCACTTTTTTTTCTTATTAAACGTGACACTTCTTTATCTAAACCACACTAATTTATTTCAATACAAATGATGACAATATTTACTCAATTAATGGTTCACACTAATCAATTCTTTGTCTCTAATGACTACTATAGTTCAGAATTTTTTCCCATGATAGAACATTAGTATAATTATTAAAACTTGGATCTTATATGAGCCAACCAAAAAAACTACTAAATTTCACATGTTGAATCCATCATTTGTTGCATACATCACAACACATCCAATGTATCAAGAAGAAAAAAACATACAAGATCTTTTAATGCTCCTCCTATACGAACCGTATCTAATCTCTCAGATTACAAAATAATTAAAACTAATCTATCCGTAATCCTGTTTCACCAAAAAATAAGCCAAAAAAAATAAAAACCTCAGTGGCACTTCCGTAGTTTATTCGTAAACTTGAGGCATTATGTTACTCCATTCACTATATATAATCCTTCGTCCCTCCCAAAATCTCAAATACTTCAGTTTTCTCTCACTTTCTCATACTTTCTCGTCAGAACTCGCAAATCGGAAAATGGCCGGAGGTATCGAAAAATGCAGCAAGATCCGGCACATTGTGAGGCTGAGGAAGATGCTCCGGCAATGGAGGAGCAAAGCGCGAATGTCGTCGGTCAGACGATGTGTACCGTCCGATGTGCCGTCAGGACACGTGGCGGTCTACGTAGGGAGCAATTGCAGGAGATTTGTGGTGCGCGCGTCGCATCTGAACCATCCTGTTCTCAAGAATCTCTTGGTTAAGGCCGAGGAAGAATTCGGTTTTGCGAACCATGGTCCGTTGATTATCCCATGTGAAGAATCGGTTTTCGAGGAATCAATTCGGTTTATAACCCGGTCAGGTCGGTTTACGTGTACTACCGAAGATTTAAAGAAGAATCGTCACGGTGGGATTAGGAACAAAGTCGAATCTCGACCGTTGCTTCAAGGTGTCTCTGAGAAGGTTAGTATTCAATTCTGACCCGGTTTGATTCGGGTTCGGTTACGAAGGAGATGGCCGTGAAAGGTGGGGCAGTTGATCCACCTGAGTCGTCCCGGGTTCAAGAAAAAGTTGTGATTGGTGTTAGCTGTAAAATTGATCGTGTAATTTCATTAATTTTATTATTTGTTGATTATTTATTTATTTTAATCCCATTTCATTTGTTCTAAAAAGGGACTTTCGAAATCATTATTGTTGTCCCACAGTTAACGTAGCATTGGTATCAATAAAAATACTATCGTTTCAGATCAAAATTTAAAGCAAGTGTGTGTGATATGTTTGAGTTTTGGTTGCACTTAGCAGAAAATGACTGATCTCACGGTCAAATGAGTGTGATGACAAATTGATAAAAAAATTCAAATATGGACATAAAAATTCATTTCGAGTTTATATCAATTTTCACAATGAATTTTTCACTCATATATGGTTAGCCGAAATGATCCTACGTTCCATTTTAGGATGATTAATTGGATGATTATATAAAAACCAATTTAGTAAACAATACAAACATGTTTCACATAACTACTCCTTTTGGTTCAGATGTATTCAAGCTTGAATATAAGAACAAGAGTTAGGCTTATATGACTGTCTAAGATGCCAAGGCCCATTATCTTTTAGGGTTAACGTGATAACATCTTCTTTCACCCTAAGACTGCTGAAATGTACTCACACAAGTAAAAAATCATCTGCACTAAATTTCAATTTGAAATTTTGACACGACATAATAGAAAATTATAGCTGAATTTAAATTCCAAAATATTGGAATAAAAATCATTTCAAGATCCAAAAGGGCTCAAGTCAAATCAAGATTGGACTCATAACGGACCGGCTCATTACAACAACTATTGCTACCAATGTCATTGTCAATCATTCAAAAAAGGAAACAAAACATTGACAAATAAAATTGAGTAAATTAGCTCAATAACCAGAATAATTAGCTATATTTAAGAAAATGAATAAAATTGTGGGGATTTCCTTGAGAAATAATAGGGATTTTTCTACATACTTTGGTTAGTTACCTAATTTGAGTATCCGCATGAAAAATCTGTTAATATGATTTTCTTATTTCACAGTCTGTCCAACTTGTAGAAGGTGAAATAGTGGTTAGTAACACCGTAATACGAGGGGAAAATTCGGGCCAAAAAGAGAAGATTAGGAGACAATGGGACCCATTAATCACATGTTACATTGGTACTTTGTCGGAAAACATGAAATATTTCCCAAAAGATACCTTCTCTCTTTTCCCTATTTCAATCTCACGCCACACGTCATGATAAAAAAACGCATAATATCATCACAACTTCCGTTTCACTAAATCCCTCACTTTAACTTTTAGTTACTCACATTCAAGTTCAACCCCTTCTTTATTAAATTTGCATCACCCGCCACTTCTTTCAATGAATTTTATGAAACAGAAATTGCTTGTTTTCGTGGGTATTGTCTAAACTTAACAAAAATAAACATCTCATTATGAGTTGAACCGTTATAAAAAGTATCAAAAAGGGACCACCAAAAGAATAAATAAAAAATGACCAATTTATAATTGATAGTACTAGTTTTTAATTTCGTACTAAACCCAAAGCTTTAATCCGACTATTGTACAATGCCACTGAGTCAACATTTGACAACTAATCTCTCAACTAGTACAACAAGACACCGCACAAAATACCAACCATTCCTCCTAACTTATACAACTTGTGTAACATTAGCATATAATTTACTTCTTTTGCATATCATACTCGGATTTCTTCAAATTCAATATTGAGAGAGATATGATAATTTTACTCGAATATATATTTCTCTTCTCGTTCTCGTCCATGATCTAATGGATAAAAAATAAATCTAAAAAAAAAACAAGAAAATAAAATAAAATCTTTTTTTTTTAACCAAACAGTATCTTTCCCTTTTTTTTAATTCCCCATCACTTAATCCAAGCGTAAACAAGTAAAGAGAATCCAAGACCATTCCCGGAGCCGGTACCGGAATTTCCACCTCCGCCGTACTCCGCCTCGTCAGCACTACTAGCCCATTCCAAAACCGACGAGCTACAAGCCGAAGAAGCCGACGACATCGAAATCGAAGAAGAGGACGAACTTCTCTTACTCTTAACAAATCTCTTCCTCATTTTCCTCCATTCAACAATCCCTTTAATCCCTAAACTACTTCCACACTGCTTCTTCGGTTTCCACAAAACGACGCCGTTTCTCTCATCTTCTTCCTTAATCTCTTCCGCTTCAGGATCGGAATCGAATCTGAACATAAACACCGCGTGTCCACCATCTCCGTCACCGGAATTATTATTCTTACCCTGAAACAACCAATTATAAACATCCCAAGAGATCTGTACATTAACACCATCGATTTCAACTTTCTCATTCCCTCTAAATTTCCATCTCAATCTCTTGATCTGCAAAACCATCTTCGAATCGACGCTAAAACAGAGCTTCGCGTCTTCATCAACACGACAATCGATCGTAATCTCTCGATTCTTACCTCCGAATCTCGCTTTCGTCGCGAAAACCCTAGCTCCGAACACATGCTCTTTCCTCAGTAACAGAGCTTGCGGATTCGTCGGAGGTTTTGCGGATTTAGCGCGTGCGTAAGCTTCTTTGACGGAATCTCCGACTAATAGTCCTATCTCTCCGTCGACAACCACGGCGATGTAGAATCCGGATCTAGGTTCGGATCCGGAGTCGAATTTCGCTTTGGTTAAATCCCAGAAGACTTGGATTTTGGGGGAAACGGATCTAGATCCGCGTTTTCTCCAGAAAGCTAATGTGTTTAAGTTGAGATGGAAAGTGACGGCGGAGGAGAGGGAGAGATCGGCGGAGGAGAAAGAGAGAGGAGAAGAGTGGTTGTAGTAGTCTTGTGAGTGGAGGAAAAGATTCAGAGAGTGACCTCCTAAGAAAGTGCGAGACCATGTTAGGTAAAAAACTCCGTGATCTGTTTGGTAGAGACATGTTGTGAGATTTGGATCGCCGGAGGTTAATTGAGACGGTGAAGGAGACGCCGGAGGTGGTGGCGGATTGTGATCGGAAGAAGGTCGGAGCCAAGCGGGGATGTGGCGAGAAGTAGACATTTTTGATTTTTTGGGGATTTGTTTTTTTGGGAAGAAAGGAAAACAAAAAATGCGAAAGAGAGAATATAGAGAGAGAAATTATTTCGGGAGTTGTGTTGGGAAGTTTTTTGTTTACTTTCTTTATTTATACTCTTTCGTTTCATATTATAAAATTTTTTTATTTATTTTACGAAAATTAAGAAAATAATAAATACAAACAAAATCTCATTTAATAATTAACTAAAAAAATAACTCAACCAAGACTACGGAATTTAAAAAGACAAAAGTATCAAATCACATTAAAATCTGCATGGAAACTAGTAAAACATCTTATAAAATGAAACAAAAATATTTTTCTTAAAAATCTAATATAATGAAACGGAGGGAGTATAAGAAAGTTCTTTGTTAAAATCTTAAAATGGAAAATGGTTATTGACTGAAATAATGGAGTAAGTTTGGCTCGAAACATACGTAACAGAAAAATATAAATCGGATGGAGATGGAAAGAGACGTAAGTTTAGGAAGTTATAAGAAAAAAAAAAGGAATTTCGAAATTTGCAAGTTGTGAAGTTTGGGTATGATGAACTGACTATTTCAACTTGACTTTAGTAGAGCGATACTAATTTTTCAAATAATATTGAATTCGATGTTGGGTTAAGCTGTTGAAAATACATTATTGTAAATATGGGAACATTTGGAATATAATTTCATGAACATTCAGACATCCAAGTATCCAATGTAAAATAAAATGGTTAAAAATCAGTGTTATAGAGTAGCAAAAAGTAATTTAATTTTTAATCAGATGATTCAGATCGAATCGAATACCTAGTATCTGAGTTTTTTATGCAAGACAAGTCTGAAGTGTTATTCTATTAAAAAGGTTCAGTGGAAAATGTACAACTAAAAAAAATAAAAAAAATCAATATATATTGTAGGAGTTAACAGTAAAAAGTTGAATGTTGTGAATAAATATAGGGTCCCAAAACAGTAAACATTATTAACTGTTCAACTCTGAGGAACATGATATGATAACTCCCTGCACACTTGACAGTTCATTGGAGAACATAATCAATTGGTACATCATGTTGGATCAATAATTTCTCATTATTATAGAAATTTTAAACACACCCCTTCATATATATAAAACATATTGTGGGAATTTACAGTTTATATACATAAGATGTATTATTTTGAGATCAAGTACTTGTCTTTGGTTGATAAACATACCCCTTCATATCCATCAAACGTTCATTGGTTCGAACCACCTCCGAAAGGTCGATAAACCATTAGTGAAACACTTCTGGGAATTAATGTGTTGATATAACCATGGTATCTCAAAGATAATACCAACAGTATATACCGCACAAAAATATCAGAGAAAGCAGATGACTTCTTCTGGGAGGTCAGTTTATCGGATACTGAACAGATGAGCAAACGGATACGTTGGATGGATACCAAGCGGTGTGATGAAGTTGTTGACAACTCCGTGGTTGGACAGGATTATGGACTGGTAGCGAAAGATCTTTTGTTGAAGGTGGTTGTGAAGTTTTCCAGTCTTGATCAGGTCTTTTGCATCTTCAGGAATGTTGTTGTCGAAATCATAGAGAGATTTTGGTGAAGAACTGGATCCTTGACAGCTCATGATGGTGGATATTGGTTTTAATGGTTTACGACTTAACATATCGGCTAGAATATTCTCCTTGCCCTTTAAATAGGCCGAGTCGAAGTCATATTTCGAAAACCATTCGCTCCAACGAAGTAGCTGCTGATGTGGCACCATCTTCTGGTTGAATTGTAACATCTTCGGAAAAGAGGACATATCCATTTCGATTTTGAATTTGTGTCCTATCAAATAGAACTCGAATCTCTCAATAGCCTTTTTGACCGCTAGGATTTCTTTGAACGTAGAGTGATAATGCATCTCTGACTCCTTGAAACGACCACTCTTGTAGGCACAGATATGTCTTTTCCCGTCAATCTCTTCGAACAGTATTGCTCCCCAGTATTTGTCGCTTGCGTCGGTTTGAACTATTCTTTTGCCGACAGAGGGAATCTTCAAAGGTGGTAACTTTTGAATTTCTTGCTTTAACTTTTTCACTGCTTCAGCTTGTCTTGTACTCCACTGTGGGGGATTCTTTTGCAACAGCTTTCTCAGTGGTTGTGTCAGCTGGGACAGCTTTGGAATAAATTCGCTAACATAATTGATTACGCCAAGAAATTGTTGCACTTGTCTACTTGTGAAATTTTTGTCAGGGAATGCAAGTAATTCCGTTGCCAGATGTGGTTGTGGTGTGAACTTTCCTTATGCGATCTTGACTCCAAGGAACTCAATCTCCGGTTTTGCTATCATTATCTTCTTTGCTGCGAGCATGACTCCATATTGTTGAACTAGGTCATGAAACTGCCTCAAAACCTTGACATGGTCTTCATTACTCTTGGAGAACAGTAGAATATCATCAATGTAGATTAGTGCTGTGTCGACCAATGGTTGAAATATCCTCAGCATTGCTTGTTGAAATAAGGATGGAGCTGTCTTCAGACCAAATGGTAGGACTTTCCATTCCAAATGGCGATCTGGTAAACATAATGCTGTCTTGTGTCGTTCCTCCAGTTTGACTCCGATTTGCCAAAATCCTGATTTCAAATCGAATTTTGAAAAAATGGTTGCTCCGGAAAGATGCTGCAACAGTGCCTTTCTCGTTGGGAGTGGAAACTTGCTATCTTGAAGGAATCGGTTCAGTGGTTTGTAATCAATCACCAACCTTAGTTTCCCCTGGTTTGTTCTGCTCTTTTGTTGACATAAAAAGCTTTGCATGCCCATGGTGAATTTGTTGTTGAGACTATTCCCTGTTGAATCAGTTGTTCACATTCCTCATGTGCTTGTTGTAGAAGTGCCAGGGGCATTCCCGCATGACTTGCCTTGGTTGGTATAGTGATGATATTTTCCTTGAAAGGGAGTGACACGAAGAACGTCGGATTTAGCCATAACGGATTCTTGCGCTTCCGAAGAAACTCACTGTGTGAATCTGCACAGGATTTCTTCATGATTTCTTCTTTTATGTTGTCGAACTCGAATGACATAATATCTTCGATAGGGAAGAGCCTTGGAATTGTTGTATAAGGCTTAAACAAATTCTTCCATCTAACTCCTCGGGGTTCGATGGAGATATCGAACTTTTTCTTCAATGACTGGTAACAATCCCAACCGAGAATAATGTATTTGCCTGGTGCAATCGATCCAAGTACTTGAGTCGTGATTTGGCATCCTGGGAAAATCTCGATCGTGATCGGTTTAAACTTTGCTTTGATGAACAACGATCCTGCATTCGTGACTCTGAACTCTTGATTATACGGAAGCCACATTGATGCCGCTAAAACGTTAGGATTCATGATTGATGTATGGGCTCCAGTATCTATGAAAGCAATGATATGAACTGGTCGTATCTTCTTTTCTGGATCAAAGATGGTTACTGGAAGATGAGGTGTCTGTATATCTTCTTCTCGTTGAGGAATTTCCGTAATCTTGTAACACCCTTCTTCATCTTCAGACGACGAATCTTCTTCTTCAATATCTGAATATCCACATATTGCGTCTTGATCATCACTATCATATGATAGGACTGACTCGAGATCATGCTTGTCAAGGTCGAGGTCAGGAGCAATGTTGGATATCGAGTTGATGAGATAATGCTTTTTCTTCTTGGATTTGCTAGGGCAGTTTTTCGCAAAATGCCCTTCTTTGTGACAAAGAAAGCACTTTGTCGTTTTTCTGAAGCTCTTCTTTCTTCTGAAGAATCTTTTACGCCGAAATGGATATTTGCTTGGAAACCTCTTGGTCTCACGATGTTTCTTCTTCCGATCGCACGAACATGATTTCTTCTTCTTCGCACACTTGATAAACAAGTCTGATTTTGAACACACCTTTGTCAGATTTTTTGAATTATCCATGAATTCTGACCAAAATTCTTTCTGCCTGCAGAGCTTGTCTAGCGTTCGGAAAACGTACTGTTGGATCTGGCCGATGGTAACCTCTTCAACCGTCTGGTTTTGTTCTCTGATGTAAAGCTTTGTTTGTTGGCTGAGATAACTATCGATGGACGAAAGATAGACGTGCTTGAGACTTGGATTGTTTAGGCCGTTCACTGCATTGTACCGCTTCGTCTGTCTTTCAAAGTGTTTTGCAAGATCTTTCTTCTGGAGAGAACAACATTTTGCCGTAAAATATTCTTCTTGCAATTGATCCTTGATGTGATTGGGAGTTCCGATAAACTCTTTATGAATTTGCTCAAGTACTATCGGAATAGTAGACTGGTAAGCTTGCTGATGTACGTAATCTCCAAGAGAATTCCACCATTCTTTTAATGAGCCAGAAAATCGAGCGGCGAACTGTTCTATGACCGTATACGCCGGGGAGGTGAGAGCCTCAGAAGTCATCCACGCTCGAAACTCATCAAGTCTTTCACCCCATTTGTGAAATGGAATATCATCAAATGTGAATGTGACGACTTTTGAAGCAAATTGTCTTGCTTGGCTAGTATCTTCGTGAAATTGCCGAAATTGATTATAGGGGATCTCATCATCACTGGGCATTTTGTCTACTACTGGTTCTTCTTCAGGACCGATGCTTTCTCCTATGGCAAATTGTCTTGGGAGTGACTTCTCATCCTCTGTAGTTGTATCACTGTCGCATGAGCTTTTATCAGACAGATGTCTGATTATCGGAAAATGAGTAGCCTCTTTTTCTGATAGGCTTGGGATACCTCTTCTTTCTGGTGGCTAACCGGTTCTTGAACTTTGTTGGCCATTGAATTAAGTAGATCGGTCATTGAGAAATCTATCATTCCAATGTCTTCAACCTTGCCTTTGCCTTTGTCTTCTTCATGAGATGATCCTTGACTAGATTGTGAAGGAGAAAAGCTTGGTTTTTTAGTTGATTGATGTGCTTCCTCTTTATATTTTCTTGTTTTCTCTTTGTAGGAATTTGTCTTGAATATCGGGCGGATCGGCGTCTTGAAACTGGACATATATTGTTCATCCGATGGTAGAAAATTGACTGATTGCGATGTCGGTCTGGAATATTCTTGCGGAAGGAAGTTTGGGAGGTGTGATCCCTGATATGAGGGTTCTGGATATACACTTCCGAACGAAGGAAAGGAACTGTTAGTCGATCTTTTGTTCCCCTTCATTTCTTCAAAACATCCTTGAAGAATCTTTAATTGGTTTTTGAGACTTGACATCTCTTTTTCTCTAAGTTGGAATTGAGAGGTGTTGACCGACACATATTGCACCATACTTAGCATCTCCTTGTGAAGTTGTTCTAGGCGAGCCTTAATTTCCGATATCGAATTTTGCAAAGTGACCATCCTTTTGTTGTGGCTGCTTGCCATCTGATCCATCTTATGGTTGATCGTATGAAGAAGTTTGTTCTGGATTATCGCATTCTCTGATTGCCAATTGAGGACTTTTTCCGCTTGAGATAACGGATCAAGGCCAGAAGAATTAACTGTAGATGGTTTAATCTTCGGGATGTGGGCAACGCCGTCTTTTGTAAAGTCTTCAAAAGGAGGAAAGTCATCCGGATTGAACATCATAACCTCAGGGAGTTCTGATTTCTTTTGCTGGGAATACTGAACTATGAATTCGTATCTTCCATTGTCTTCGCCGAGTGTGCCCACCGATGGATCTCCTTCCAAATATCTTTTGTAGAGAGGGTCCCTCTTTGATCTTCGTCTTCTACGTTTATCTTCGTCAGATTCGTAGTCGAGATAGTCATATGTGCATGCCGTGCAGTTGCAGACGTCAAAGAAACAATGTCCGTTTTCGTCTTTGAACGGATACATGACTGTTCCATCTTGCTCAAAGGAGATGGGTCTCGGATATTGATCTTTGTAAGGACCATGGAACTCGTTGTCATCGATTTGGATAGCGAATTGTGTAAACATCGGTTTTCGGAAAGATGATGATCTCGCCTTCTCGAACTTGATTTTCGTGAGGCCATCGTTCCTTGAGTGGAAATTTGCTTCAGATGTTTGTATCGGGCCTTACGGTGCTTGATGAAGCTTCTCGTAGCTTGTCACCCTTGCTTCAGGGAGCTTTTGTATTAGTTCTTCACGAGATATCGGTCGAGGGATCTGGATCGCATTTGGTGCCTGGTAAGCCGAATTAACTTCCAGGAATAACGCTTCATCTGATGAAGGAAGTACTAGATCCAGGGCATGATCTTGAACGCGGTAGACCATTTGATGATGTAGTGTAGCGAGGACACTATTCTCTTGCATCGGTGCTCCAACGATCTGCAGTTGAACTTTAAGTGCCTTCAAAAGATTAGGATCTTTTAAAGATACATTAAAGTTAGGGAACAATGTTATGAAGATTGTACTTGCGTTCAAGGTGGTTTGAACGGTTCCAATACACGCCTGTTGGTAAGTCTTTAGTCTAGAATCGACCAAAGCTATTCTCGCTGTGACCGGTAGTCCTTTTCTGGCATGTAGAGTGAGACCGATTCGTACAACTCCAAAGTGGAGATGTGTAAATCCTTGTTGCTGCCAAAGCCTCGGAAGTTGTTCTAGAATATTCAACGTGATGAACTGTTCTTCTTCGGTGGCCGGGACTTGACAGGATGAGAACTTGCTTGCTTGAACATACTCCTTGACTCTTTTGGTGGATGACGATCTTATCAGTTGAGTAACTCCACGAACAGAAAAGAATCCAGGTTTTTTAGCAAAGATCTCATACGGGTTAACAAGAGGAAGAGTAGTTTCAGGCATTTGATCACCTGGGACATATTCTACCTCATAAAGAGAATCTATATTAGAAGATGATGAACTATTTTTTTGATTTTTGTTTTTAGGTAAATTAGAAAATTGAAAATTTGAAGGAATGATTTGAGATTCAGACATGATTATGAGAATTAAGTTCTCTAGATACCCGAACGATCAACATAAACAATGATTCTCTCAAACAAAACACAAGTCCTGCGGTCAGATACCACAAGGTTAAAGGATAGGCGGAGGAGAGACTTCACAGATCTAAACGTATTGACTAAGCCGTGTTGACAGCCGCGAAAGGGTCTCAGGTAAAGGAGAGCATCGTAGGCACTAACTCATCAGCCATGGCTCAATCCACTGTTAGAGATACCCCTTCACGACCACCGTATTGGCAGAGCCGTGTTGTTTAGACCGGAAACTCTTCTGGGTCTATCCCAAAATCTCGAGTACTTCGATCGCTACTTGTGTTTTGGAAGAAAGAATACAAAGCTTATGGAGATGTTGAGATCTAGAAAACTTAGAGAGAATTTAGAGAGACATGTTTTAGAGAGAGAAACTTTTATTAGAAATGAAAACTTGTTCCTTACATGGATGGGTACATCCTTTATTTATAGGAGGGGCCTTTAAGATACTTGCCTAACTCCTTACACAATTATAGATTATTCTACACACTTAGATATTTCTTACACATTTATTTTAATTAAACATAATACTTATTGGGCTTCTCTCTTATAGGACTTCTTAGTGGACTCCTTATAGTGGACTCCTTAGATGACTTGGGCTTTAAGATGGCTTTCTAGTGATCCATCTCAAATTCAAGCATGTGATCTTCACAACATCCATAGCCATCGTCTGGACACACATACTTTGGCTCTGGTTCTGATTCTTCATTTGTCTCCATGATCGTGTCACTGGTGCAGAACTTTTCTATCTCTTCAAGGTCTGGATTCTCAGGTTCTTGTGAGTCTTGCCAATATACTCCTGCTGATGGTGTTTTTCCTTTTCCGCTGTCTTCTTCATCGATCTTCACTTCAGTAAATTTGCCGCTTCTGAGTTGCTCATGCTTCATCATATAGAACTGAAGGTCTTCATCAAGGTCCATCTGGTAGTCAACTTCGTAGAAGGACCAATTAAGCTTGTATGGAATAGCGAACTTTTGGATCGTATTGTTGAGTCGGAATGCATGATTCTGAAAGGCTTCGAAGGTCTCATTATCAGCCATGTTGAAATCTGGACGGACTCCTCTGTTAAGATCTTTACATTATTGAATTATATCATAGTTTAATATTAGTTTGATGCCTACAGCTAAATTTGGAAGATAGTTTACGATGCATCCCTTCTGGTGCCGGAAAAAAAAAGTTGAGTTGGTCGAATAAAAATGGTATATATAGTTTTATAAAAACATTGTTTTCAGTTTTAATTTAATTATTTATATAAGTTATTATTTTCTCGATTACTCGATTTATTCGGATACGTTGGCAGACAGCTAAAAGGAGGTGGATAAGTACTCATGGAGTCATTGAAAAAGGCATGATCCGTATTATATTGATTTTGATATTTTGTTAGATCTGTATTTTTTATAGTACTTTTAAACAAAATGGATTTGAAGCGTTAGGTTCAAGAAATTAAATCTGCGAGACAGCTAAACCTCTTTTACTTACATGTACATAACCACCCATTCATAATAAGCTATGGTTTTCCTCTAAATAAAATTATTGTTATTTCTTCATTATAGCTGCTACTTGCTAAAAAACTGTGATACCATAATCACTCATGATTCATTCAAGTTTCGGTGTTTCACCGTTTATAGTTTTTAACATTGTTTGTCTTCTTTCTGCTCTGAAAATTCCACGTAAAACCAATTCCATTAACTAAATTGGGGGCCTAGTGGGTAATTATCGTTTTAATAAGATGGATATGAATCATATCATATGATATTATCAAGTACAAGTAAGTGATGTTGTTCAAATAGAAGTTGAAAGATAATTATGGTCGTTAACAGGTGGTTAAATAGTAAAACAAGTGGATGTATTCTGTAAAACAAGCTAAACTGTGTTTGCTTAATTGACAATACTCGTACTACTTCTTAAAATATAGTAATTTTTTTAACATATGCAATAAACTATACATAATTTAAAAAAAAAAAACATTACAAAAACCGATAGAAAATTCACGTTAAAATTTGGATATTTTCTTTTGAAACGCTTAAATGGATACATGTTTTCTTTTAACAAAAAGAACAGCAAATGAATATGATTTCCATTAGTAAAGAAAAGATCTAGAACTAGTTTATAGTTTTTCATAGAAATATTAGAAATTAGTAAAAATAGAAAGATGGAGAGTAATAGTTGACTCAAAATTTCTCGTGGGGAAGACTAAGACCAGGTCAGTTTGAAACAACAAGACAACACGCTTTTAGAAATTCAACTTAACCCCTCTCGAGTCATCGACCTTGATTTTCTTATACTGTTCCTTCTCATAGATTCTGCTTTCAACTTTTTAAAATACCTTGTTTCAATTTTAATCATACCCACTTCATAAAATATCTTTGACTAAAACCAATATTCCTGCTTGAATAGGGCAAGATTTTCGCTGTTCATAAAACTACTAAGACCATCTCCAATGATTTATTCAATTTTTTCCTCTAAAATTAGAGTCGTAAAACTACTAAGACCATCTCCAATGGTTTATTCTATTTTTTCTTTCTAAAATTAGAGTTCTCTAAAAATAGAGGATGAGTTCACTCCAATAGTTGCCTCTATTTCTTTCTTTAAAAATAAAATATTCCATATTTATCATATTTTTATTTTATTTATAATTTATCTTAAAACCCTTAGGTTTCCAAATTGACAAATTCTACCCATATATTTTATTTATAATAATAGTGCAACAATAAATAACAATATCATTCAAATTAATTGTTGCATTTTAAACTAAAAGTAATTTAATATATTTTGCAAAACATATATAAACTTTAAATTTGTCACAATGTAATATTGTTGGGTTCATATATTACTTTACTTTGGTAGGTGTTATATGTATGATAAATTTTATTTAGGTATTAAATAAAATCTTGTCAAATTGTAGGACTATTTTGTAAATAAAAAAGTTATACTCTAGAAATAGAGAAATAAATAGTAATTTTTTCTATTTTTAGAGTAAGATATAGAGTACCATTGGAAATAATTTTAATCTAATAATAGAGTTTAAAAGCAAAAATAGAATACCATTGAAGATGCCCTAATACACATGTGACAAAAAGAGTAGAAATAGAGCTATGTAGAAATAAAAATAAAAATAAAAGGTATGTTCATCTTGTCATCAGTACTTTCTAAACTCCCATCTGCAAGTAACTTCAGTTTGTATACCCATTTACAACATATAGCATGTTTTCCTTCAGGTAAAGCACAAATATCCCATGTTTCTGTGCTTTCTAAAGCCAGAAGTTCTTTATTCATGGCTTGAATCCACTCGTCAAACCTTTTAGCTTGAGCAAAGGTACGAGGTTCAGGAGGTAAGTGGGTTAAAGCACAGATATATGCCTTATAATCCTCAGAGAGCTGATCATAAGACATGAATTCAGCCAAAGGGTAAGGAATATATGTGGAACTCATATTACAATAGTAATCTTGCAAATATGCAGGAGTCGTAGCTTGCCTCCTAGAAGAATCAATTGCAGGGACTTCATTCACAACTGCAGGATCAGCCACTTGATCTCCAGGCTCAGAAACTTCAGTTTCAAGAACTTCTTTCAGAACTACAGGAACTTCATTCTCAACCACTTCTTCAACAACCACAAGACCTTCATTCTCAACCACTTCTTCTACAACTACGGGACCTTCATTCTCAACCACTTCTTCTACAACTTCAGAAACTTTATTCTCAAAAGAGAAGAAATCAGGAGAAGTAACCAATGGATCATCAAGAGAAGGGAAGATATCTTCATGAAACACTACATTTCTGGAAACATAGATCTGATGAGTCTCAATGTCCAATAGTTTGTATCCTTTACATCCTGCTGGATAACCTAGAAAGATACAGGGGCGTGCTCTAGGCTGAAACTTATGTCTGGATTTTGAAGAGGTGGAGCTGTAAGCTAAACAACCAAAGACACGTAATCCTGTATAATCTGGTCTTTTAAAAGTGAGAACTTGAAAAGGACTCTTGTTCTTCAACAATGGTGTAGGAAGACGGTTTATAAGAAACACTGCAGATAACACACAATCTCCCCAATATTCTAGAAGAATCTTAGCTTGAAACATTAAAGATCTAGCAACATTCAATATATGTTGATGTTTCCTTTCAACGACGGAATTCTGTTCCGGTGTCTCAGGACAAGAATGGTAAGGAATAATACCCTTCTTCTTGAACAACTCTATAAACTTCAATTCAGGCGCATTATCAGATCTGACACCTTTCACCACTGCTTTATATTGAGTTTCTATCATCTGCAAGAAATCTGGAAAGACTTTCAGAACTTCACTCTTAGTCTTCATCAGATAAATCCATGTTACCCTAGTGTGGTCATCCACTATGGTGAGAAAGTATCTATATCCTTCTGTTGTAGACGCTGAAAAAGGACCCCATATGTCAATATGAAGCAAGTCAAAAGCATGATTAGACATATTGTTCTTGGAAATAAAAGGAAGATGTTTTTGTTTGGCAAGGGGACAAACTGAACAATGAAATGATCCTTTATTCCTTGATTTTATTCCAAGTACATCTGTGATAAACTCAGTTTTATCCACAAAGGGATGACCTAGTCTATTATGCCACAAATGAGCATCCACAACAACACTAACACATAAGGAAGGAGAAGAAACTATGGATGACTCTGCTATAGAATCTACATCCAGAAGATAGAGATTTACAACTGCCTCACCCTGTCCAATCATCAACCCCTTGGAAGGATCCTGTATCATACAAGAGTCTGGATCAAACACCACTCTATATCCCAAGTCTTTTGTAAGCTGATTGATACTGAGAAGATTCAGCCTGAAATCCGGAATGTATAACACATTGTGCAAAATCAAATGTGCATTCAGCCTTACTGTACCAATACCTGTAATTCTCACTCCTAAACCCGTAGGTAATGTAATTGATCTATTCATAGCATCAGACATTCCAACAAACATACTCTTATCATGAGCAACATGATGAGTAGCACCACTATCTATGATCCAGGAACTAGAAGATAAGGCATTTCTCGTAGCTCTCAATATTCCAATGAAGCAAAGAGTGGAAAATGAGAAAGCCATACCTGGTAGAGCAGTGATGGTACCTCCAGACGAAGCTACAGATGGTTGATCAATAGGAGTTTGGAGCTGAGAATTGAAGTAAGCAATAACACCTTGAATCTGATCTTTTGAGAGTGTGTTGACCATGTTAGACAGTGGGGTTTCAGTAGCAAGAGCCAGTTGCGCTACTCTAGGCTTGGCATAGGAAGACTGCTTCTCAGAATATCCTTGTTTCTCATTCTGAAATCTTTGTTTAGTCTTGTGACAAAAACCTGGTGGATAGCCGCGAACCTTACAACACTTTTCAACTGTGTGTCCATTAAAGCCACATAAAGAACATACTGGTCTGTTGGATTTTTGATTACCATAAGAACCTTGAGCAGCATTGACTGACATATCTGTATTTTAGCTGGAACAGAGACCTGAAATGCAGTAGCATTATGAACAGGAATGAGGTTTCTCTGATTATGATCTTGATCCAAAAGTATATAGATCTCAGATAAGTCAGGAATGTGCTTCTTCATAATGATCTGGCTTCGAATTACAGCATAAGGTTCATTGAGACCAGCCAAAAACTTTATGACTTTAGCGTGTTCAGCTTTGGTGCTTGTAATCTTGCAGCAAGAACAATTATGATAAGTTTCATCACAGGTAGCACCATCCAATTCTCCCCAAAGAGTCTTCAGAGTAGTATAATATGTAGCTAAATCCATTGATCCTTGTTGAAGAGACCAAATCTGCTGAGACAATTGATATGACCTTGGAAGATTTGTGACATGAAAGCGAGTCAACAAATCTTTCCATATCTCCGAGGCATCATCAAAGCGAAGAATACTTTTGTAGATTTGCTTAGAAACTGAGTTTAGAATCCAAGATTTCACCATGGAATTGCATCGTGACCAAATCCGAAAAGTAGAATCCATAGGATTAGGTTGCGGAAGAGATCCATCAACAAAAACTAGCTTGTTCTTAGCATCTAAGGCAATCTTGAGACTAATACTCCAATTATCATAATTCGTTCCATCTAAAACCTCAGTACAAAGAGAAAGGCCAGGATTATCACCGTTAGTAAGATAGAACGGCGAATGAACACTATCCATCGACTCTGACGAAGGAATTTGTTATTCCAGCGGCGGCGAATCAGGAATTTCTGGAGTCGAAGATCATCTCACAGGAGTTGTTAATCGCACTGCAGACGTCTATTACGGCGAGGAATGGCCATGAAATTGAATCGGAAAGTTTCAGTTACGGCGGCGGAACAACAATGAACTGAAATTGACGAATCTCCGGCGGATTAACCGTGAAATTGATCGGAAAAGAGTGATTAGACGGGAGAATCACCATCGAATCTAGGTCAAATGAAAGAAATGGAAATGAAAGTGATCGATTTTGAGCTTTTCTTGAGCTCAAGCTCTGATACCATGTTAGTGAATAACAACCTTCAAAGAGAGAAACGAGTAAAGAAAAAAGTTTGTTGTATTCACATTAATGAATCTGATTACATTGTTGTTTCCTTTATACATACATGATACGGTTTAGATAAACCGAGTAACTAACTTAACCACTAATTCATTTTATTACTCCAATAGACTTATTTATACAAGGATTTTAACTTGTTCATCAAGTTATTTACATTAACAGAATATGAAATATACCTTATACACAAATATTAACTTTTCTAATATCTATTAAGAAATATATTCAAGGGAGACCTCGTAATCCCCGAGATTACCTAACACCCTCCCGCAAGCTCATACGTGATAACACGTATGAGATTGGACAATCTTCAAGTAATCTTTATACCCATTGTAGGATCATCAGTGGTGTTTATACCTCGCCATAAGGCCATCGATGGAGAATACGGTAGTAGTTGTGTATCTCCATTGTTTCATGCATGTCACCATGTGAACTGAACGAACTCATCAATCGGTCCATGCTCAAAGTTCACAGCAACTTCATCAAATCATCGAACAACGTTTCTTTGTAGTATTAGACGAACGAGCGATTTTTTTTTTCCGGATCCGGATTCATCATCTTCGTGGCTTCATCGAATTTGTAGTTGACAGAGCCACATGAAGACTTGGTCTTTGAATCTTGTATTTTGAACAAAATACAAAAACCACCATCAAAATCAAAATCATCAATCATGGAACGTAGTGTCTCTTTGTAGTATGAGACAAAACTATATATATATATATATATATTTTTTTGAAGTAAACAAAACAAAACTTAAATAAATTATAAAGAAGAAATAAGAAACATAGACGAACGAAGAAGAAAAGATCAACGAAGAAGAAAAATAAAAACCAACGAAGTTTTTTTTTTTAAGATAGCGGAAGCAAACGAAAATCCTAACCCAAAGGAATTGGATCAAGGCTCTGATACCATGATAGATTTTGGAGGAAACTTTAGTAGTGGAATAGTTTCTCTCAGTTTTATTTATTAGCCAATAGACTTATTTATACAAGGATTTTAACTTGTTCATCAAGTTATTTACATTAACAGAATAGGAAATATACCTTATACACAAATATTAACTTTCCTAATATCTATTAAGAAATATATTCAAGGGAGATCTCGTAATCCCCGAAATTACCTAACACAGAGCCATACATAAAACTATGTGTGTTTCAATCAGATATTGTAAATGGACAAATAAATTGTGAAAGCACAAATAGTGAAATAAAAGGTGATACCAACAATGTTATACACAACAGCACCAGTACTAAGTATAAAGAAATGGTTATATATTTATTATTAACTAACTTGTAAATCACTTTTATCTTATTTTGATTTCACAATAGTATACATATACTTTAGAAATTGGTTTATCTGTATAATAAGGTAATAAGTCATCGGCGGAATATTAGCTGCCGCAAAGTAATTGAGATCTCGGAACTAAATGCTGGTTGGAAGTAGCAGGTTCATGTCTCGAGCGTTAGTTTAATAAATTATACGTAGGTAAATGTGAGCATAGTCGGCTATTACATACCTAGATATGAGACTATGTTCAATATATACTTGAATTTTATTACGGTGTGAAAACATACATCAGTTAAAGAAAATTTTGTATTTCATACCCAAATTAGTTTTTTGTGCGGATTCATACCTGAACAATAATTTTTTTAACTAAAATTTTTGTTTTCCATTTTTTTTTTGTTATGTTTTTAGTCAAATTTTTTTATTAAACCAATGAAATAGTAAACCTTTTCTATATAAAATATTTTAAAATTATAAAACGCTAAAAAATTTAGACCAAAACGCTTAAATTTGCTACAATTATGTCAGTATTTATAATTTAGTTTTATTTTGCTATTGATTTTTATTTTATTTTTCAAAGGTTTGAAATAATTGAAATGTTTTATTTGATATTTGATATTTGGTCTTATATTTTTTTTATTTTTTAACGGAATGTGTTGGAGATTAGTAAAAGCGCTCTCAAGATAAGCTCTGAATCGGAATTCAAAGACTTGAATGGAAATATTTCAAACCTAAAAATATAAATAGAAAAAAATAAAAAAAATATAAGACCAAATATCAAATATCAAATAAAACATATATTTCAATTATTTCAAATCTTTGAAAAACAAAAAACAAAAATCAATAGCAAAACAAAACTAAATTATAAATACTAACACAGTTGTAGCAAATTAAGCGTTTTGGTCTAAATCTTTACACGTTATATATTTTAAAAAAAATTATATAGAAAAAGTTTACTATTTCATTAGTTTAATCAAAAATTTTGACTAAGAACTTACAACTAAAATAAAATAAAATAAAAAACAAAAATTTTAATTAAAAAATTATTGTTGAGGTATAAATCCACACAAAAAACTAAATTGGGGTATGAAATTCAAAATTATCTTTAACTGATGTATATTTTCGCACCATAGTAAAATTGAGGTATGTATTGAACATAGTCACATACCTTGGCTGTAATAGCCGACGTAAATGTGAACCACTGCATCGAGAAAAAAATATGCGATAAATTAACAAACTATAGTGACAACTAATAATGATATAAATAAATAAATTACATAGGAGGTCCACCTCGTAGATATATCCTTGGTCTTCAAACATGATTTTTAGTAAAGCAACACTTAGAGCATGTACAATATATTACATCATATTTTACATTAAAATGTTGTTATACCAAAATGGTGTTGGATTTTACTTCAATGTATTACACCATTTTCTACACCAAAAAAAATATTCTTAATTAATTCGTTTACAAATTTACATATTAATCCATATACTTATTTTTAGTTTGATTAATTATAAAATCATTTAAATGTAAACATTAAATATGAAAAGAAAAATATAATAAATCATAGTATAAAATAAAGGTATGTATAATAGATTTTGGTTTAATCATCATAAACATATTAAATTTGGGTTTAATTGTCATCATTTATATATGTTTCTCATTAAATTTGAAATTATTTATAATTTGAAGAATCAATTTATAAATAAAAAAGTTCTACACCAAATTTTACACCAAATTTGGTGTTACACCATTTTGGTGTAGGATTTGGTGTTGGGTTGGAGAAGATTTTACACCAAAATGGGATTTATTGTTGGATTTGGTGTTGGGTTGGAGATGCTCTTAGCATCAAATTTTTCGAACCGTACACACAATATATTTGTATATAAAAATTTTTTTGGAAAATAATCAAATATCATATTTTCTGTAGTTCAAACTTATATTAGTTATAACAACTAAATTCACTAGCGTTTATTTATCAAATTACATGAAATAATTCTTACCAAAAAAGAATTACATGAAATAATATCAAGTAAACAATCACTCCATCATATATTCTTTTTAATAATTGTATAATCTTCTCAATTATTGAATAATTCATATGATTTTACTATATAAGGCTATAAAATTATATTCTTATATTCAATATGGTATAAATCATGTTATGTTTTATGTTCTGATCTAACAATCAAACTCATTTTTTCGTAATGCCTTTTACTTTCTACAGTTATTCGAAGAAAAACAAGGATTACTCTTTGTTCAAGAGATCTTTGTAATAATTACTCTTTATTTTTCATCTTCTGAGAAATTTTATTTTTATTTTTATTTTTATTAGTTCATAGACTCTAGAAAATAAATAAATTTGTCAAGAAACCTAGAAATCCGGCCTTCATATAGCTAATGAAATACTGTGGATTGTATTTCATTTATAGTTGTTTATTGGTTGTTATTAGTACAAGAATGACGAACAATCATGTGTTCTTCATTGCGCCTCTTGCTGATCGCTGGATATACACTATGAGTTATGGACAAAATTTCAGTATCCTAGTAACTGTCACCGAGGACAATGTGACACTCTCAAATTGGATTCAAAACATCATGCAAAACTCAGGCGGTGAAGTTGTGGGCATGCACGTCACTTACGCTTGGAACCAAAGGGAAACCGAGCGTATGTCTTGTAATTGTCTTTCGGTGACCAAGTGCTAATCATCTGGCTCCGACACCGACTGAGCCACTTGCCTCCGTCTCTTTACGAATTCATGAGAGGTCGCTTTTGATCCTTGGTTGGAACGGATCTATAAGAGTTTTGGAGAAGGTGACACAAAGCCACCAATGTACACATTTGGCCATACTGGTCATAGACCGTACAAATGACACCGTCTTCCAAAATCCAATTTACAATGAGAACAAAGTTTGCTTATTCATTTCGCCTTCAACAACATCAGCATCACTACTAGTGGATCCGACTCAAAGTCAGCAACAATTCACTCCACCACCATCAATCGCGTCGATGAACTCTACAAGATCTTTGCCGTCCATTTGATATGGGGTTAAGTCGTTTATATGACTTCATCAAGCTATACGATTCACACAACAATGCCGTCTCTGGATCTAAGTCGATTTCCATGTTTTAAGTCACAAGACTTCATTAAGCTATATGCTTTCTTTAACCTCTATACACAATTTTTTTTTCTAGGTGGCTTTATCACTGTGTAAATACGTACAATTGTATGGTTTAAGCGCACTATTTCTTCTTAATTTCTATAACTTTCGTTAAAGATTACAATCTCAAGTCGTTGGTCCGTTGTCATTGCTCCATCAGCACCTTGATCTTTAGGGACAATATTAAAAAAATAATATCAAGTTATGATTCACTCAATCACAACAATCACTCCATTATATATTCTTTCTATAATTGTATGATCCTCATTTATTAAATCATTTATATATTTCAACTGGTAGAAAAATGTGTCGAATATAACACAAAATATCCTAAATCCTAATCACTCATTTGTGTAATCACCTAAAAGTCCCAATTCCGAATTCGAGCGTTTAAAGGCATCTCTCAACTCTCAAGACATTTCAAGTTCGCTAATCTAGAGTTTAGACCCGGACCGAGTTATTTACCGGATTAGTCCGGGTTTGATTTTAAATCAATTCTATAAATTTTGGTTAACTTCCGGTTCGGTTTCGAAAGCAGATAAAAACCCTATTATTTCTCCGACGGCTCTATATACCTTCTCCTCTGGTCGACGGACTCCAAATCTCCGGTTATTGTATTTCTTCTCCGACGACTTCCAGTTTCGTCACTCTCCGTAAATATTTAACAAGTACGTTTACATGGAGCTAGAATCGAATTTCTTCTAGTGTTTTAGGAATCTGAAACGAGGTTAGGTAATTTGGTAATAGGTTTGAAGGATAGGCTTAATGTCAAATTCAGTTCGACTCTATGTTAATGTTTTTAGGTGAAAAAATGGTGAATTTTGTTCTTGTTTTTTTTTTTTTCTTGGTTCTTGTTAGGTGAAAGAAATTCAAGTTCAGTGTCATAGCTTTAAACCCTCTTAAAAGCAGAGTTAATAAATAAACTTGTTGGTTGTGTATTGAACTTTTTTGATTGCAGAGTAGGTCACATCTGCAATGTCGGAAGTAGAAAAGAAATTGCCTTTCATACCTGAGGATTGGTCTGATGCAGCAAGTTCTATTTCCTCCAGCTCCGTCACGTCGTTGCAACCGGCTATTGCTTTAGTATGCGGCCCTAAAAACAGCGGCAAAAGCACATTTTCGCGTAATCTTGTTGAGCTTCTTCTCCAAAGGTCATTTAAGTTTTCATCTGAATGGAAGTTTTCCTTCATTGTTGTGTCATGGTTGCTTTGTCTGAATGAGTTTGCTGAAAATTTACAGATACAAAAGAGTTGCTTATTTGGACACCGATGTTGGTCAGCCTGAATTCACTGCACCGGGTTTTCTTTCTCTCACAGTTGTCGATAAATCAATCCTAGGTACTTCATACCGATGCTTTTGACGATTCTTGCTGTTTACATACCCAAAACCTTGCTTATATTATTGGTTTGACATTTGTAGAATCGGATTGGACGGTTCCATGTGTCAAGACACCAGAGAGGTAGTTTAACTCGAGTATCGAATCAGTAGCATTGAGTGTTTTGGTTTTAGATTTTGGCCATTTATCGACTTTTCTCTTTTATTTGATGAAGCAGATGTTTCTTCTATGGTGATGTTTCTTCAAAGAAGGATCCAAAGGCGTATTTACGATACGTATATACCTTATTCGATTACTACCAGCTATACTTTTGCAAGTCTAGCGAGAACAAAACTGAACTACCTCTTGTTATTAATACACCAGGCTGGGTTAAAGGTAACTTTACTCTCTTTATCCTCTCAAAACATAAATAAATATTGCATCACTAATATTATGATTACTATCTTTAGGTATTGGCTATGATTTATTGGTGGATGTATTGAGATATGTTTCTCCTTCCCATGTTGTGAAAATCAACATCTCTGCTTATGGCAAAAACTTACCAGCTGGATTGTTCTGGTTAGACGGTAATGATGACGAGAGATCTCATTTGATAGAGATTCAGTCTGCTTACCAAGATAGTTACAATCGATCGTAAGTCCTCGTACAAAAGCTAGTTCACATCGATATGCTTCATTGTTTTACGTAGTTACTTATGTGTTTTGTTTGTACAGCGTTTTAATACAGAAGGATGCTCGTTTGTTGAGGGATATGCGTATAATCGCCTACTTCAGGCAATGCATTAAAGGAAAAGAAGTAAACACGATCAAAGAGCTAACCTATGAACTCGCTTCCCATGTTCCTTACGAAGTTCCTGTATCGAGTTTAACTATCAGTCATCTCCATTGCCAGGTATAAAACAAGATAACTCATATAATCTTTGATAGTTGATGCCTATAACGGGTTTCTCTTTCTCGCTAGATCCCAAGTTCCGAAGTGTTTTATAGTTTGAATGCTTCCATTGTTGGCTTGGCCATCAGCTCGGACGTGTTTGAAGATTTGCCTTCATGTGTAGGTCTTGGTAAGTCACTCTAATCCATTGCAATTAGTAGTGAAAAAGCTTACTGAATCTGGATTTATATGATCATTTATACAAATTTAACAGGAATCGTGCGGGGTATTGACACCGAGAGAGGAATCTTATATGTGATAACTCCAGTACCAGAAAATGTAGTAGAGAGAGTTGATCTTCTATTGCAAGGCTGCATTCAGTTACCTACTTGTCTCTTGGAGGTGAAAGATTACAGGTCTCCATATTTGTCTCCACATGTCTTAGCTTCCACCTAAATTTCCTTTGTCTAAGACAAGTTTTGCTCTGTATTTTTTTTTTCTGTTTACAATGTATCAATTTAGTTGGTCACATAAACAAGTTAAAACTCAGATTCAGTGACTCTTTATCATTATTTTTCTAATGGAGAAAAGAAATCGTTTCTTATTTACATGACAAAAGAGTAAAAACAGTGATGAATTAAAATGGTTACTACTGTAATGATCAGGTACAATTTCCCAACCCAAAAACCACCTATTGGTTAATCATAAACCGAGCTGGTTATATGGTGGTTAACAGTGATTAATTGAAGAAGAAGATGTGATGGTTTTTAAGGTTCCACCAAGTTCAAATGGAACCAAAGGTATAAGAGAATGCAAGACGTCTGTAATCAACGGTCTATAACTCGGTTCTGGCTGCACGCACAAAACCGCCACTGCCGCTACCTACACATTTACATATATTCTCATCATAATTCTTGATTATTGGTGACCAAAAAAAAAAAAAAAAATCTTGATTATTATCTCATAAACCATTCCTCAACTTTTCAAAATGAAATTTTGCAAACAAACTAACCTGGTAAAGGTGTTTCAAGTCCATCGTGTCTTTAATCGCAGGATCTACGACGTTTGGTAACTTGGTTCTATCAGTGAGGTAAGGCATTGCCTACAAAGAACACAATTCAAGATTCCAATTCTAAGACTATTATAAGGAAACAATAGTATGAGAATATATGTACCCAGGTGATGATGGATTGGCATTCGCTAGGGCCTAGTTTCTCGACAGGTTTTTTCCCGAGCAAAAGCTCTAATAACACTACTCCGAAGGCGTACACATCACTCTTTTCAGTCAGTTGGCCTATTTATTTATAAAACATACATAAAGTATGGTAATGAGTAAGATATGCTTATCAAGTTATGTTTAATTTAAATTAAGACTTGAGAGATTGATATTTCAGGGTTTACCATCGAGAAGATACTCTGGTGCGACGTAGCCAACAGTCCCGGAAAGTTTAAGGTTCTTGTTTTTTGGTCCATTAACAACGGCAAGACCAAAATCTGAAATCTACATTTCATAAAACATTAGAGCTTGAGATAGAAGGAAATGATATTGAAACTTTATAATCATTTTCAAACATCGATTTGTTACCTTAGCGTTGAAATTACAATCCAATAATATGTTGGACGATTTCAAGTCCCTGTGAATGATCGCTGGACGGCAATGTTCATGCAAATATTCTAGTCCCCTAATTGGAAAACACACACAGTAACAATACTTGTTTAAGTCATCTAGTTTGTTAAATGTTACGTAAACACGAGTAAGCATACTCACCTCGCAATGTCCAGAGCAATCTTCATCCTCATAGGCCATGTGATTGTGATCCCCGAACCTCGAGAAATTCCTGAGGACAAGTACATGAAACAAAAAGTTTGAATCTTCCATGCTCAAGACTTCGACAAGAATATGTAAATTGTTTTTTTGGTACCGTGCAAGTGAGATTCCAGAGAAACATTTGGCATCAGCTCATAGACGATGAATCGTGCAGTATCATTTGTGCTATAACCTAAGAGGGATATTATATTCGGGTGCTGGATCTTACTCAATATCTCAACCTCACACTGCAAATATCCAAAGAATAAAACTAACTCAAGAAGATGAACTAAATCAACTATAAACATGGAAGAGTTTCACACACATTCTATTGTACCTTAAATTCCTTTGTAGCTTCTTCATTGGCACAATCTAGTTTCTTAACCGCGGCTTGAACGTTGTTCTCTAATGTAACCAAATATACACATCCAAATCCACCTTGCCCCAAAATGTTACTCTCTTTGAAACCACTAGTTCCCTTTTCTATCATATTGTAATCAATCAATGCCACGGTTCCCTGCTTCGTAGCTCTCTTCTTGAATGCTTTCGAGCGACTAAACCGATTCAAGAAACTGCAGCCTTCAAAACCCAAATTGGCACATTAAGTTTCATTGAGGTAAAAAACAAGATGCATAAACAACAAACCGCTTCAATGTGCATTCAAGAATCACTTTCTTAGCTATTCAGATTCAACAAGAACATGAACAAGATATATCTTGAGGTTTAAGTACCTGAGTTCTTGAGGATTCTTCTTCTGCAGCAAACCCAATAGAGCAGAGAGCAAACTAAGAGTAACCCAACTAAAGAAAACGCAGCTGCAAGTGAAATAACCAGTTTCATGTTGTTGCTATTTCGTTTATGCAATTCTTTATCTCCTTGATGAAATCCTGATGAACCAAACCAAAAGGGATTAGGATTAGTTCTTCTTTCTTCATCTGTTTAATTATCCAATTGCAAACCGCGTAAAGTCTTCAGATTTCAAGAAAATTTGGGAACTTTGCAGACCAAGAAGAGAAATCTTGTGATAAAAATTCGAACTTTACCGTAAGAGATAAAGCGTTATAATGCTGGACCTGAAAAGGGTGAAGTAGGGAGAAATTTTCTTGTGACCTAAAGCTAAAATCTTTTCGAAAATTTTCTACTTTTCTACCAAAAAGAAAGTTATAACGAACAAGAAAATGTAATAAAACCCTAAAATTGAAGAAGAAAGAAACCAAAAGTAGAGAAATTTTACCAGGAGATAAGTCGGGAGTGAAAGCAGAAGAAGGTTGAGGAGAAAGAGATTCATGTGAAGTGAGGAACACAGCACATGTGGATTGATGAATAAGAACAGAAGCTTGTAGTAAAACAAGAACTGTAATAACAAATTGCTTCATTTTCAAGAATACACCAAGAATTGGGGTTTTTAGAATTGAGAGGAGAAAAATTGGAGTAATTCAAGAAAGAAGAAGAATGTTCTTTGAAATTTTAAATGAGAGAGATTTGAGAAAAATATTCACTTTCCTATTTAACCATTGTTGAAGTGTCTCTGCAAGAAAATGGTAAAAAGAAAGAGACAAGAGGATTCGGACGAATTTTTGGAGATGGAGTAGTTAGTTACTTACCAAAAGAATATCAGAAAATTTTGTCTAGATAAGGGAAAATATATTTGGTATTTAATTAGGTAATTAAATATACATCACATTATTATGTATGTGTAGACAAAATATATACTTGACATGCATATACATATGTCAATATTATGCGAATGTAAATCTTGTCTTGTGGCGTTGGTTCAAATTTCAAATTCAAATAGGTTTTTTTTTTTTTGGGTCGAAAGTTCAAATTCAAATAGGTATTATACAATTTTGTAAAATCAAAGTTTAGTGTTCATAGCCTTATAGGCTACTCTGAATTCTAGTGAAATAGTGTTTTGACACTAATATATGCTTCTTTCGAATTTTAACCAAATTAGTATTTAGTATTGATAAGTCAATTTAATCCGAAAATCTGGATTCGTACCCACATAAACATGATAGAAAAAGGTATACATCCTTTACCTTTTTATTTTTAGAGATTTTTCAATGCAACGAATTTTTGCCATCTTCGCATTTATCAAAATGAAAAGTAGATTACTAAGAAAAATTAAGACACTTTTTTGAACTTTAGACCCCAAAATGTCTAAAAATTAATTTAGTTTAATTAAATTTATTTTAAAAAAAAATTTAGACATCCACCCAAGTTCTCCGTCACCATGCCCTGCCCTAATAATATTTGTAGACTTGACTTTCCAAGCTCTCCAAAGAAATTAAAGTGAAAAGTAATTAAAAAGAGAGCTTTTGTTTATAGAATCTAATAAAAAGCTGAAAAAGCTGGTTTATATGTTTTTTTGTTTTCACTTTTAAACCAACGAATGGGAAGAACCAGGAGTTGACTGGGCAACCATCCATGTGTAGACCACTCAACTAAAAGGCCTCCGTCGAACTAAGGGTGGGCATTCGGATACCCTTTCGGCTTTTAAAAAACTTCGGGTCATGTTCGGATTATCCATAATACTAAAAAATTGTCAAAAATATTTAAAAACTACTCCAAAATTTTATAATTACCTCACTTTCTTTTTCACTTGGTTCAATTTAATTATTTGGTATTCGAGTTATCAAAAAATACTCTAAACAAAATAGAACCAAAAAAATTGTAATATTACAAATAATAACATAAATTGGTTATTTTTACCGAAATGTATATACAATATCCGAATTGATAAAAAAAAAAAAAAAAAATTATAAAAATTACATAAACTATATGAACACACTCGACCTTAACTCTATTTAGGTTTGTTTATATTTCGGGTACCCATTCGGTTATCGGTTCGGTTCAGGTTCGGTTTTGGGTTTTCGGTTTTACATAGGAAGGATCCGTTCGAATATTTTTAAAAATCGGTTCGGATTTGGTTCGGGTAATTTCGGTCGGGTTCGGTTCGGTTTTTCGGTTCCAGATATTTTGCCCACCCCTACGTCGAACTGCGAGATTAGACCATATAATTCAATTTATATATCTTGATTTTGAATTACGTGTATAAATCGTTAATTGTACATCAAAACGTAAGTACGTACTACTAAAGCAGTGTTTTGAAAACCGGACCGGACCGGGGGTCGGACCGGGTCGGACCGTGAACCGGCCAGTTAGCCGGGTTGGGTTGACCCGGGTTTTAGTTTTTTTTTTTTTTTTTTGTAAATTTTCATTTTTTTCATATTTAATTTTTTTATGATTAAAATTTATAGAAACAAATACTAGTTTTGAATTTAGTTAATTTTTGTTATGGTTTAATGTTTTTAATTATTTTACATATAAACTTAATTATTTCTCATTAAATTTTGTCTTTGAATATTTTTTGTAATTAAAATGATTTTCCTAATTTTTAAAAATAGATGTTTATTCAAATGCTATATTATATATTTGGAATTCTGGATATTATAGTTATACAAAAACTATTTATATTACTATTTTTTAAAAACTATTAAACCCGGTTCGACCTGGTCGGACCACATTGACCCATGACCCAAAAATTTCTCCGGTTCGGTCGCCGGTCTTGTTTTCAAAACATTGTACTAAAGAGTGTGAAAAGTGAAAACGCTATTGGTTCAAGGGCTAAACGTTTACTACTAGTAATTAATAATTTTACATCGAATTTATGGTTCGCTTCTCAACCACTTATGTATCATAACATAAGTTAAAATGTTCATGGTAGATATGTCCAGAACATATTTTAGTATGGAGCACATTTATATAAATCATCAAAACTTTATATTTCATTTTTAAAAACTTTAATTTTTTTCTAAAAGTATTTCCTTGTTTATCCACTACTTATATAAAAGTAACAATTAAAACGAATATTTCATAAACATAACTAAATATTTGAAGAACAAATAAAAGTTACCAACGTTTATGCCTTTATGGAAACGTGAGGAACGAATAAAAGAAAATTGGTTCTGTAAAAGTTTAAAATAAGAAAAGGGAGCATTATGAAGGCATGTGCGTTAGTAGAACTTGGGTGCCAACGCATGAATAACCACTTGAGCTGAGTTTGATTCATTTGTCAAGATTACAAAAATAGTTTATCATATTTAGTATAGGGCACGTGCCCCATTTCGTATAACGTGGGTCCGCCACTGGATATGTCATATGTTGTAGATACTAGTCTGATAGTCGTTTAATAGAGTTATAGAATTGTTCATAGTAATAGAAATAATCCTTTATTGTATTGTCTGTTGTTCTGTTGTTTTGTCTGTTGTTCTGTTGTAGATTAGACAATAATTTGTTATAAGATAATAATTTCAAAACCATATTTTCAAAATGATGTTTAAAGTTATAAGAAAAAAAAAATTCTTTTCTTTGGAACGTATTTTTTTCGAGATTCACACTATAAAAGCTTCGAAACGGATCAAATATTTGCACCTAAAACATAATCCAATAATGAATGGGACAAATTATTATAGAATACCTTATTACTTGTCCCCAAATCTCCATTTTATACTGCTGTTTCTTTTCGCTGGAATGTATTTTTTTCGAGTTTCACACTATAAAAGCTTCGAAAAAACCGTATATAATCCAAAAACCGTATGGGATTTATTATTATAAAATACCTTATTACTTGTCCCCAAATCTCCATTTCATACTGCCTTTTCTCCGATAAATGTTTTAAAAATATAAGCTTAACGAAAGTATGGTTAACTAGGTCTCCTTGTAGCCTATTAACATCAACCTTTCTTACAATTTAAAAATAAACGAAACATTAGTCTTTTTCTCTGTATGCATGTTGATCTAATGATATGTTCTTGATTCAAGAATCTTGAAATATGCGATTGAGAACGAGGCTAAAGTATAGTATGTATAATGCAATCTTATGAAATTGCATACTAGTAATTAGTTGTTATGGTTGCTAACAAAAAAAGTAAGTTGTTACGTAATTAGTTCGGATTTTTTCTAAAAGAAACTACTACTATAACATGTTAGGTGAAAAGTGGGTTTGTGTCTAGAAATTATAATATATTTTCCTCCCAAATCCGAGAGGGTCACTATTATTATGAACTAATCAGTCTAATTATTCAAATTGACTCGTCCTTATACTAGGGATGATTTCTTTTATTTTCCTTTTCAAATTATAAATCTTCAATCTTTCCAATCGACATTGTTTCACAAGTAATTGGAAATGATTTCACGAAAAAGTAATTAGGACACTACAAAAAACAGGCGGTTTTCTGACGGCCAAATCCGTCTGAAATCCGTCGGGATACCCTCTATTCCGACGGATTACAGACGGAATTTGTCCGTCAGTTCTATCGCGTCAGAAAATACAAATCCGTCAGGATCCCGTCTGAGTATCCTGACGGTAGTCTGACGGAATGTGGATCCCTCTGAGTACGTGACAATTCCGTCTCAGTTTGTATTACCGTCGGGAGTCCGTCAGGTATCCGGTGATCGACAGTCCGTCAGACAACCGTCAGGATCCCGTCTGAGTATCCTGACGGTTGTCTGACGGACTGTCGATCACCGGATTTGTTGCCGGATTCCGGTGATCCACATTCCGTCAGGAAACCGTCTGGACACTCTGACGGGATCCTGACGGAATTGAAATAATTTAAAAAAATATATATATATAAATAAAATTTATTTATTTTATTTATATATAAATTTATAAATGAAATATATTTAAATTAATAACAAAAAATAAAATTTAAAATCATAATAAAATGAAAAATGTTTTGATACCAAATATAAAGTTTTACATAAAAATTTAAATTGTCCATAAACATTTACAACCCTTGACGACGGAAGAACTCGTTCATCTTTTCCTCCATCAGACGATATTTTTCATCCGCCTCCGCCTTCTCTCTCCGGCGGATTTCCTCCGCCTCCGCCTTCTCTCTCTGGCGGAGGCCTCCGCCTCCGCCTTCTCTCTCTCGCGGAGGGTCTCCGCCTCCGCCTTCTCTCTCTCGTACCTAGCCTCCAAATCTGTGATCCGGTTGGTCAGGTCGGCGTTTTGTGCTAGCAAACTACTACCACCGTGAAAGGGAACCGACGAAACGGATGAGGAACTGTCTTCGGGGAGGCCGTAGACACGACCTCTGGTCTTAGGGGTAACCTACGAAAAAAATAAATAAATCAATTTCAAAACTTAATCGTATTAAAAGGTATTTTAAATGTGTTTAAAATTGACTCATTTACTAACCGTGTAAGTGAACTCGTTGATCTTCTCGACTGGAACTTCGGTTGAGGGCGGAGTTCCCTCGACGATCGGTTGCGATTGGAGGTACTCCTGCCCGAGCTTCTCCACGGTCTCCACGATTTCCCGAGCAAGCGGATCTTGGATTTCACCAGTCTTTCTGTTGGTGTGGACATCTCTGACGACATCAATATGCGAAGGAAGCACACCGGTCTTCGCATACTGTTATGAAAGTCAAGTATGGAAAATGTTAATTATAAATTAAAAATTGTTGAAAAATTAAGAATGTTACCATTTGCTGTACACGTGTCGCCTTGCTCGTTGCACCGAGGTTATGGGTCGCCGGTCCCTTCCCCTTCCGGTCGCTCCTCCGGTTAGTCGAGTGTGTTTCGGAGGTGGCTTTAGTATCTGGAAGATCCCAATGTGCCACTAGTCCAACCCATAATACTTCGTTGTTTTTAACAGCGGTAGGCACCTTACGGTACTTCATCCACCCCTCCTTCCACTCGTTCATCTTGTGCCTGTACTGGCTCTTTGCCTTCTTGTCGAATTCACGTCGGACCCGAGAAGTCAGGTGTGGGTTCCACGTAAAATCTTGCTGAAAAAAAACAATAGTCGAATTACTATTGACAATTAGAATGTATTATAAAAGATGAATTTTCAATTTAGAATATCAAATCATACCGCAAATTGCCGAAACCATGTGTCCCGGTCTTCCACCGGCATGTCCTTATAAGTGGGATACGGTTTAGTTATCATGGAATTGATCATTTCGTTGATAGATGTCGAGATACCGTTCTGGGAATATTGGAACCTACACAATATTTTCTTTGATATTTTGTTCACAATTTTATTAACTTAATATAATCCTATAAATTTTGAAAAGTAGTATTTACCAGGTCGTGTTAGGTGGTAATTCGGGATCAAGGCGAGGCAAGACATCCCGACCGAGTTGCGACACAAAGTCCTCCATGCTCATTTGCGTAAGAGCTGGGCAACCTGAACCCATAGGAGCAGTCTCGGGGATGTGCGACTGACCCGCAGTCCCACCTCCCCTGGAGGAAGAAGTACCGCCTCCTCTACCCTCACTAAATCGCCCATAATCCCTACGATTTACAAATTTTTTACATAAGTTTTTGATTTTTCCTGACATATTTAAAATTTCTATGTCAATTATAAATTTAAACTTTACAACCTTTATTACGGGGTTAGGGCTTTTGGAAAATTGTGATTTTGAGATTTTGAAAGTTATAGATTTTAGTATATATGGTAAATTGGGAATTTCCGATATTGGAATTTCGTAAAAAAAACAGTTACCTAATTCGCCGACATCACGAAGACCAAACACGTACTCTTTTTAAATGTTTTAAAGGTTTTTGTGCATATAGTTAATTTTTTATTGTTTCTTTTTAGATATATATTTAGGAATTTAGGAATTGTGACATATATTATATCATATTATAATTTTGTACATATGTATATTTTTAGATAATTCAAGAATTGGATCATACTATAAATATGTATATTATAAATACGTATAAATCCTTATAAATTACAAACACTTATTAAAATTGAAATTCAATTCTTTGCCAAAAATAAGAAAATTTTAAAAATTTCATAATTTAAAAATCCCTTCCTAATTTCCTCATAACCCCAAAATTCTCATATTTTTATATTTTATCAATAATTTTAACATCCCTAGTTTCATAAAATTACTAATTTGCTTATTATATCCCTAAATTCATAAGGATTCTAATTTCATTTTCTAATTTCTAAATTCATAATTTTAAATTCATAATTTCTAATTTCTAATTTCATAAATTAGATTTCTAATTTCTAAATTTCTAAATTCTAATTTCTAATTTCATAAAATCATAAATTCATAAAATTTCTAATCACTAACAATTCTAATTTCTAAATTCATAAAATCATCACAAAATTTTAAATCCCTAAATTCATAACATTCCTAATTTCATATTTTCCCCAATTCAACAATTCAACAATTCATCACAAAATCATCCTAAAATTCACATTGTTCAATTCCAATTTAACAAATTCCTAATTTCCTTTCATTTCCAAATCAACAATTTCCTTTCAAACCCCTAAATTCATAAACACCCAATTTACATATCCAAAATCCATATGAAATACACAAAACTCAAAAAAAACTTACATTCTTTGGTGCATATGATGCAAGGACGCCGGAAAATGAGTGGCGAACGGCGGCTTAGCGGACGGATGATTGAATAACGTCGGAGTCGGCGATTTGGGGTGGTTTTGTTTTCTCCGTTCTGTGTCTGCGAAGAAGACGAAGTGTCTGTTCTTATAGAACTATATGACGGACTCCAGACGGTATTGTGACAGATTTCTGTCAGCAACTCCCGCCGTTTCGATGAGATCGATGCGTTTAGGCGGGATGAATTAGGGTTTCCGTTATACTCCCGTCATAACGTAAAGACGGGATTCTGACGGTTAATGTTTTTTTATTAATTTTTGTTTCTCCGTTCCTAAATTAATAAAAAATATATATAAACCGTCAGAATCCCGTCGTTACGTTATGACGGGTTTCTGACGGGTGTTTAATTTTTTTATTAAATCTTGTTTCTCTGATCCTAAATTAATAAAAAAACAAAGAACCGTCAGAATCCCGTCATAATATACAGACGGGATTCTGACGGTTTAAATAATTTTTTTTTAATTTTTGTTGATCCGATCGAATCGGATCGGAAAAACAAAAATTAATAAAAAAACATTAACATTCAGACGGGATTCTGACGGTTCTTATTTTTTTTTTTTTAATTTTGTCTATGTCCGAGTGGAACAAATATAAAACATCAAATCCGTCAAAAATCTGTGATGGTTGAAGTTCATTTAGTTTGTATTCGGAGAGAAAAAATTGAAATATGATGAAGAAAACGTCGGATCGAGTTCCTTCAAAATGTATGGCGGATTTGTTACGGATTCGTAATTTTATTCCAATTTATTCGTATCTTAGAATCGAAAAGAATGAATTAAAGGTTCTGTAATATTTTCCGTTAATAATTGTTTCTAAGCGGAAATAATACTTTAACAGAAAATCAGTCGGAAATCCGTAATATGACATATAAATTCATCGATGGTACATACTAAAATCGTGGAAGGTAAAATAAAACATATAACAACATTATGCGGATAAACTCGTACAAAGGATAGTAGGAAAATATTAAAATCATGGACGGGTCGGATGTTTATTCATCATCTGAGTCTGGAACTGTTTCATATTCGTACCAGTAGTTCCTTCATCTTCCTCATCGATGGTAGATACTTCCGTTGGTTGGTATTCAGCAATCATCGAATTAGCACCGATTATCTGTTTCGAAAATGAATTTAGTTAAGCCTTCCTATAAATATTTATAAACGTATTATACATCTACCTTAACAATGTTCCGCTCTGTGATGTTCAGGTACTTTGAGTTCCTGTTAAAACGGCAAACGGTAACATTTTTTAGGATGACCACCGCACCTACGCTAGTGGTGAGTCTGTACTCGTCCTTCTCGAAGATGTTATGGTGCATGGTTCCCTCGATTTTTCCTGAAGGATCTTTTAAGGTTACTAGCAGATCCCCCTGGTCATTGGGGGTCAAACTAGAGAGCATAGCCACAATCTAATAATGAAATAGAATATACTTCAGTCCGATAATTAACTGTATGTTTAAATGTAAATAAAATAGGTTGAAAACGAAAACCTTTTTGACTTTCACAAATTGTGAATGCGGGGATTGAATTTCTCTAACCTGGGTCCACAATGGTGTGCTCCTATTGTTATAAGAACCTACATGTATGAATGATAGACCGTGTATTTGTCAGCTACAATCATTATTGTAAAAGTACATATATATATATATATATATATATATACCTTCACGGATTATGTAATCCATAGTAGAAGTCCACCGAGGACTACTAAAATCATGGTCGGCCTGTGTTGTGTCATTGAAGACCTCACGAATAAAATCTTGTGTTGGGCGTGTCTGAAAACTTTCACCTCGCAGCACCTTTGCATCATGAGACCTCTTGCGATTCATTCCTCGCCGTACGACTTGGCCAGGTCCCGGCATTACGGGCGTTTGGTTCTGGGATTGTTGAGTTTGATGGAGTCAAATTGTCGGTTCAACATCAGTAACATTTAAGTTATCGTAAGGAGGGCTTGCAGGAACAAGAGTTGTGTTTGGAGGGTAGTGACCGGGGCCTCGGTTTTGCATATAGTAATTCCATAGATCTCTGTTACCCATAACTTGATTGACTATTTTTGTGTTATGTTTTTCTGGTGAAAATTTTTATGGAGAAATGAGATAGAAAATGTGGAAACTTATGTAGAACGGATAAACGTCCGCAATCCGTCAGTAATCCGTCAACTCAGTCCGACATAAAACCCCACCAATCCCTTCGGCCACTGGAGACGAATCTTAATAACCACTAAAACTTTGCCGACATCGAAGACCGTCGGCAATCCGTCATAAATCCGTCAACCCACTCCGACATAAAACCCCACCAATCCCTTCGGCCACTGGAGACGAATCTTAATAACCACTAAAACTTTGCCGACATCGAAGACCGTCGGCAATCCGTCATAAATCCGTCAAACCACTCCGACATAAAACCCCACCAATCCCTTCGGCCACTGCAGACGAATCTTAATAACCACTCAAACTTTGCCGACATCGAAGACCGTCGGCAATCCGTTAGAAATCCGTCAACCGACTCCGACATAAAACCCTACTATACCCTTCGGTGTATACATAAAAATTCTACTGTAAATACACTTCATCCTAATGAAGACGCAGAAACAACACCCGACCTTGATCCTTTTGGATTTCCAATAATACCAAAATTCTCGTGGGAAACCCAATCTTATTGCGACGAATCGTTTAAAGAGCTGCCCACTTACTCGTGGGAATTTGATACGTGCTCACCAATCCATAAAGAAGATTCCACATCAACAATAGTGCCTGACACCCTCAATATAGATGTTGATGCAATCAACAAATTATGCGACGGAGTTTTAGATTCTCCACCGATGGAAAAAAAGGAAAGGAAATCACTTACGGTGGAAGTCCTTCAAATGAATGTAAGGATCAGTATTATGATTTGATAGGCGCACAAAGCCCGGAAGAGCCACCGGAAGACTTTGTTCTTGATGAAGATGCAATCAGAAAATTGTGCGACGGAGTTTTAGATTCTCCAGCAAAGAAAAAAAAGGGAAAGAAAATCACTAAATGGTTCTAACCAATGGTAAGTTTGGAGTGGATACAGACCTATGGTATTGATACCTGAATATTGTCTATTATGTTCTTGTACCATAACCGTTGTGTGTTTATCTGTTGGAAGTCTTTACTCTACCTGTGTAATAAGTTGTTTTACATTTTATGTTTCATTAAATGTAATGTTTTATTGGAGTTGCATAATCAAAATATATCGTCAATTAATAAAAAAGGCTTTATTATATACTAGTAAATGGCAATGATATCAAACATTTATTCACAGATTATTAATCTGAATCTCCTCCTCCACTTTTACTAGGGATGGAGTCTGAATCGTCGTCAAATTCTTCACGTGTTTCCTCTTCGTCCGAATGCACTAGATCATCCCCGATATGTGTGACATCAACGACAAGGTCAATGTTATCCATCTCCTGAATAGGTGACATTTGTATACTTCTCGATGGTTGTAGAGCATCTTGTTCTGGAACTCCATATATTTTTCCTCTCGGGTTAATATGAGTTACTGTGATCCAAGGATCACTACGATAGGCGACTCGAGGATATGGAATGTAGCAAACCTAGTAATAAAAAGTGGATATTGTTAATATACATGATCAACAAACCTTAAGTATGAGTACGTAGGTCAATATATTATGGTATTGATACCTGGTCTGCTTGGGACGCAAGGATAAATGGATCGTAATACTGATGTTTCTGGCTTGAATTTATCGAAATAACACCAAGAGGGTCAACTCGAACACCTCGACCATTAGAGGGATCATACCATTCACACATAAACACAATGCACCTCAAGTTCAACATTCCTGGATAGTGGATTTCCAAGATTTCTTTTAAAATCCCATAGTACATGGTATCACCTGATTGGGACGAAATACCATAGTCCGAAGTTGTCCTCTCACGTCCTTCCTCACGGATCCTGAACGCATATCCCCTAGTGCAAAAGTTGGGATATGATATCGCGGTGCTGCGTAAGCCGTACACAATCTCCTGTAACCATGTCGGGATTGATTGACCACTTGCTAAATTTTCGGAAACCTAAGAATGATATAAGTAGTATATCAGTAACATATGAACGTGAAAACATGGAAAAGTGAAAGTAAGTAATTATATTAAACTTACATAACATTTCAACCACGCCGGAAACTCTTCGTCTTTGAAGACAGCAAGTTCGGCATCTGTCTTATCAGAATGGTAAGCACGTGCTAGAGACATGTAGATCCTGTAACATAACAGTTGTTAGTAGATAAAGGCAAATAAGTACATAAATTTAGTATAAAAACTGATATACGTACCGTTCGTACTCCAAAATTTCATCACAATTTCTAAGGACATACGTATGCAAATGGGTGAGCTCTTGTGCCGATAATTTGCGTCTCTTTCGTTTTCCACTTGCTCGCCCAACTTGGGAAAATAACTCGGGTACAACCACGTCATACGTTGCTTTCTCACCTCTATCATCATGTCGCGCCGGATGTCTAGCCTTAGTACTAACTTGCGGTGGAAAGTAATTTTCGGCCAAGTTTGAGACTTCCTCGTTTAGGCTCTGTGCAACAATAGATCCCTCAACCATGCTCAAATTTTTAACCTTTTTCTTCAGATGGAACATGTAACGCTCGAACGGATACATCCATCGGTATTGAACAGGGCCTCCTAAGACTGCTTCTCGTGGGAGGTGAATAGGAAGATGTTCCATAACGTCAAAAAAGATGGTGGAAATATCTTCTCAAGATTACAAAGGAGAACAGGGATATTGGCCTCCAAGTTACGTATCCCGTGGACGGTAAGCGTTCTTGAACATAAATCTCGGAAGAATGCACCAACTCCTGGAAACAAATATTTAACAAGTTAGTACATATATAGTAATATTATGGTATTAAGAAACCAATGGGAGTAAGAAATATACCTCTAATTGCTTGGTGGATAGGATCTGGAAGAAGATATGCAAATACAAATGGAAGAAGACGCTGCATGACGACATGACAATCATGACTCTTCATTCCTGTAAACTTCCCTTCCGTCTCGTCCACGCAATTACGTAGATTAGATGCGTAGCCGTCTGGAAATTTTACAAATTTTTTGAACCATTCAAAAAATACTTCTTTCTGCCTAGCGTTTAACCGGTACGCAGGCATCGGCAATCTACCATTAGGCAGAACATGAAGAGATGGCCTCGAACAAATCAATGGCAAGTCCAATCTAGACTTCCAGTTGTCTTTGGTCTTTCCTGGGACGTTTAATAAGGTGTTCATGATGTTGTCAAAGAAATTCTTTTCAACATGCATGACATCTAGATTATGCCGCAGTAGATGGTCTTTCCAGTAAGGCAAATCCCAGAAAATACTTTTCTTGTGCCAATTGTGATATTCCCCACAACCGTCGACCGGGTGGTGGCCATTACCCCCACAATCAGGAGTCCGCTCTGCACCAAAATCTCGCAACTGTTCCAATATGGTTCGACCATCTATCTCAGGAGGTGGACCATGTAACACTGGTAAATTCTTCCTGAAATGTCTTTTAGACCGACGGTATGGATGATTTGCCGGTAAAAAACACCTATGACAATCAAACCACGATGTCTTCCTTCCGTGCTGCAGTTGGAAAGCAGAAGTATTGTCTTGGCAATAAGGACATGCCAATCTTCCATGCGTTGTCCATCCAGATAACATACCATATGCCAGAAAATCGCTTATGGTCCACATAAGAACCGCACGCATGTAGAAATTCTGCTGGACCGAAACGTCATATGCCTCAACACCATGCTCCCACAACATCTGCACCTCACAGATCAATGGTTGGAGGAATATATCGAGCGACCGTCTTGGATGATCTTGCCCGGGAACTAGAGTTGACAGAAACAAGAACTCTCGCCGCATGCACATAGATGGAGGCAAATTGTAAGGTGTTACGATGACCGGCCACAGTGAATATTTTCTTCCATGCTTGCCAAACGGGTTGAAACCATCAGTGGATAAGCCTATGTATACATTCCGTCGTTCAGATGCAAAATCTGGATATACGGATTGGAAGTGTTTCCAAGCTTCCGCATCAGAAGGATGCGTGATATCTCCATCTTGATTATGCTCTGCATGCCATCTCATAGCCTTAGCTGTGCGGTTTGAATCGTACAGCCTCTTCAACCTCTCCGTTAAGGGTAAATACCACATCCGTTTGAATGAAATCTTCACCCTGCCGCTTGTGTCCTGGAACCGGGGTTTGTGGCAAAATTTACATTTGTTTCGGTTCTCGTCTTCTCTCCAGTATATCATACAGTTGTCGATGCACACATCTATAACCTGGTAGGGCAAACCAAGTCCGGCGATAAGTTTTTGGACCTCGTAGTATGATCCTGGGGCCAGATTATCTCCTGGCAAAACATCTTTCACGAACTCGGCGAATGCATCAACACATTCTTCGGATAAATTATAATCAGTCTTCAGGTTCATCATCCTAGTGGCAGAAGACAGCGGTGAATGACCATCCCTACAACCGCTGTATAGAGGTTGCTTTGCTGCGTCTAACATATTGAAAAACCTCCGAGATTCTAAATTAGGCTCTTCAACCCTATCACCCTCATGATGATACACACCCGACTGCAAATTCTCTCTAAACACATCGTTTACCATCGCAACCGTACTTACCCTAACATCTACTTCCGCCGTAGATTCCCCTACGCTAGACGGAAAATAAGGTTCATTGCTACTGGTACTACCATATTCATAATTCCTTTCTCCATGTAAATACCAAACCTTATATCCCGCCCTAAATCCGTATCTATATAAGTGGTTCCAAACAATAGGAATCGCAACACTAATTCTATTACAGCAATTAGAACAAGGACATTTGATATCCTGACCTTTGTTGGTTGCCTCTTGATTTTTAGGTAACTGCATGAACTCGCAAATACCTTGAGCGTATTCGGTCGTTAATAAGTTCGACCCCTCTTCCATCATTGGCTCGTCCATCCATGACCGAAAATATGAAGAACTCATTTCTAAATTTTTGTTTTTTTTGGTTTTGAAATGTTGTTATGAACGTCGGAAGAAATGCGAGACCTTATATAGAATGAATAACCGTCAGATTTCCGTCAGCCAACCGTCAAAACGTCCGACATAGCAACACTTCAGTCCCATCGGCCAACCCACACGATATGTTAACCACCCAAAGTTTGCCGACATCGGAAGCCGTCAGAATCCGTCCGCCAGACAGAAATATCCGATTTCCGTCAGGTTTCCGTCAGAATGTCGACGAAAAGACAAGACGGATTATTTCCGTCAGGAAACCGTCTGTTAATTCTGACGGTTTACGGACGGCATACGGACGGCAATCCTGACAGAATGATTATTGTCAGAATTCCGTCAGGAGAAACAGACGGTTTCCTGACGGAATGATTTATTGTCGGAAAACCGTCTGAATTCCGACGGAAACCCTGACGGAAAAAATTTCCGTCAGAAAACAGGCTGTTTCCTTGTAGTGGGAGAAATGGTTTAAGAACCGTGAATAATTGAAGCTATTATTGAGTAACGCCTTTGAAGGACTTGGGCCGTGCACGAACATAAAGACTAGCTTAGATGAATGATAGCATTTTGCTCAAGTAGCTAGATATCTGATGGCTTACTTCCTTGCTTGTCTATGAGGCTATGATTAAACTCCTATGTGAAAGATTAAGAGATAGTCGAACAATTTCTAGATTAGAGAGAAAAATATAAATTCTGTTCTTGGCTAAAAATATGTATTTTTTTGTGTGTGTCATCATCTGAATTTAAATTCGTATAATGTATATTATTATTAAAATAAATGATACTCGTAGTATATTCATTGTCCTAATTAAACCACAATGTAGGGAAAATAATTAATCTTTCTAATTTGGGTTTGATTATCTTTAGAAACATTTGTATTTCCATTTGGCCAATCATCACGCTTTAAACCTATTAAAAACTCGCCTTTCGTAGAATACTGGGCATGTACACTCATCCTAAATGATTATTCGGATGGTAATTCCCATCTACATATATAATCGTAGTACTATTGTAAGGTATGATCGGTGTAGTAGACCTAGATTTTATTGCCGTAGTAAAGAAATGGTGGTATTAAAAACCGTTTAACCCATCTTAATATTTTAACTACTCTTAATTTTGTTAATCACTCTAGTATTATTAATTACCATTTTCATGCTTATATCGTTACATGGACCTTGAATAAACTAGTGATCGTTACATAGATCTTAATTACCATCCCTAGCTTATTGAAATTTGAAAGTAAATAATAGCGATCCAACATAACTCTCGGGCAATGTTCACGAGACAACCGGCGCCGGTGATTTTCTTCATCGGAGAAAAGCCTCCGACTTCAGCAACGTCTCGGCGTCACCAAGATGCACCCCGTGGTCCTCCGTCCCAACTCTCCGAAGCCTCTCCACCGCTGCATCATCACCGCTGCCTCTTCGCCACCGAGTCTCCGCCGTCGTTTTTCCTCTCCACCACCGCGCCTCCGCCGTCGATCTTGCTTCTCCACCGTGCTTTTCAACAAGATCTGTTCCGTGGAACAAATAAATCACGCAGATATCCATAAGTCCGATAAAGCTTTCCAACTCTTTCTCACATGTCCTTTTAGTCACGTAAATGTTTGTTCTACTGTGATGCTCGTCGGGACATATCTGATTGTGAGTCCCTCTAACCAGAGGGCGACCTCTCTGACGACAACTGAGCCGCCTGAGCCTCCAGTGCCTCCGGTACCTCCAGACCCGCCACCTCCTTATATAGCCTCGATTCTGGCCAACATCCCCTTCAATCCACCGCTATTGTCACCGAAATTTCCCTTCAACGAACCGCCGCATCTCTCTGACCCAGAAGAGCCGGCGAGAATCTCTTACTGCTCCCTCGCTGGAACAGTGCTTCTGCTCCCCATCGGAAAGCTCACATCGTCAAATTTTTTGACTGTCGATCAATCTCTGACGGTCGATGTGTCGCCGACGGGAGAAGGAAAGTCAGAGTCTGCCTAGGTCAAGTCTCAACATGGCTTGGACCATGGCCCAATGGGCTTTGTTTTACTGAGCCAAAATGTTTTATCAACCCATTAAACTTAGGAGTATTATACATGAGCGGAAACTCTAAAATTAGGCATTTAAAGCCTTTTCCCATTGATTTTGCCCACGGCTCTTGAGTTTGGATACTCAAGCCGAGCAAAAATCTCTTAGCATCAAAGACGGTTTATGACCGATCTTCAACCGGGTCTTCCGGAAGTATCAACGTCGGTATAAAATCCGACTATTTAGTGTTCTTTCGAACACTTGTTTTAGGGTATCGAGTGAATTCTCTCCACGGATTGTTTCACATCGTCGAGCTAGCCTCGTTCTTTAACGCTTCTATCCTTTTCTATATCGCTTTGTTTGTTCTTATCATTTTACCGTTGAGCATGCCTCCAGTTGTAACCGCTAGCTCTTCGAGCGTTAAATTAATATCATGAATTTTCAAAAAAAGAAAAAAGAAAGACCTTGAATAAACAAAAAAGAGAAAAGAAAAAAGAAACAACTTCAATTTTGAAAGACGTATTCATATACAAATATCACATTATTCATTATTATCTTTGGGTTCTTTGCTCAAATCCCACATAAATTAAGTAATATGACTAGAATCATATAAAACTTTTTTTTATTACTGGCATTTTTTTAATACCCAGCGTGCCCTTTTGTTACGTTGTGACAAAAAACGTAATTACAAAAATGGCATAGCCACGTAAGCAACCACGTAGGAAATCGCTGACGTGTATTAATGAACTCAGCCGTAAAGCGCTACAGATGAGTTATGGTTACGTTGCGGCTGAGTTAAAAAAACACGGCTGGCTTATGAGAGATCGCCTGACTTACAAACATAAATCAGCCGTTAGTTACGGCTGATTTACAGAAATCTGGCTGACTTATGAGATAACGGCTGACTTACGAACATAAATCAGCCGTTAGTTATGGCTGATTTACAGAAATCTGGCTGACTTATGAGATAACGGCTGATTTACGAACATAAATCAGCCGTTAGTTACAGCTGATTTACTGAAATCTGGCTGACTTATGAGATAACGGATGACTAACAAACACAAGTTACGGCTGAGTTATACAATGGCGGACTGATTTATGGAAAATTGGCTGAGTTTTAGAAAAGAGACGGCTGAGTTATGTTCTCCAGTTGGCTGACTTATGAGAGGTAGTTACGGCTGACTTACGTAAATCAGCCGTAATTGGCTGCGTTAACAATAACTCAACCTGGTTACAGCTGACTTATTAGCAAAGATTAATTACTAGAATGACATTCATTTGACGGCTGATTTATTTGACAATATGACTGACTTAATATTTCCTAGCCTAATTACGGCTGATTTATTAGCGGAAGATTAATTACTGAAATACTATTCAAGTTGCGGCAGACTTACATTATACTTGATGGCTGATTTATTAATGGTTGAGTTATATGTTTGTTTGGCGGCTGACTTACCGATATTCCATGTCATCAGTTCTGATTTTCCATGTCAACAGTTCTTATTTTCCATGTCATCAGCTCTTACAAATTAGGGTTCTTCATCTACGACCTTCTTCTTATTCTTCTTCATCTACCTTTTCCATTATTTTCATTCATCAGGGATCTTATGGATCCGATAATTATTGTTTCCGGTAACTGGGTTAACAAACACATATATGTATTCAACGCCGATGGTAGAGGGTGTAGAGTTGTGCATATAGATGAGAAAATAACACTAGACGAACTTGCGAAGATAGTACTCGATGATTACTGATTGAAGGAGTCGAGCCATCAGATTCAACTGAGCTACATGTTCTCGAATAAAGCTTTGAAAATAATGGCGCACGATACTCCACCAGTTTACCTCTCCAATACTCGACAATTGCAAGTTTTTTTAAGCTTCAGAAAAATTGAACACTTACGTCTTTGTGTGGAGATTACGGAGAATGAAATTAGTCTGAATGACGGAGCTAGAGAGAATAATAAAAGTTTATTCACTTATAGCTCAGAAGTTGAATCTAGATCCGAAGATTACGGTGGGAGTTATGATGCTTTCAATTTGGAGGATGAAGTAGAAGAAGATGAAGTAGGCGAAGAAGATGAAGTAGGCGAAGAAAATGAAGTAGTCGAAGAAAATGAAGTAGGCGAAGAAGACGATGAATTTGAGAGCCAATTTGATATGTTCGATGACTCGGATGGTGAGTCATCTCAAGATGATAACTTCACGCCCAATTTGATTAACAATTCTGAAAAAACTGAATCGTAACATTGCATAAGTCAGCCGTAATATTGCATAAGTCAGCTGTAACATTTCAGAATTACTTAATTCAGCCAGTGCATTATAAATCAGCCATTACAGAATTACTTAATTTAGTCAGTCCATTATAAATCAGCCATTACAGAATTACTTAATTTAGTCAGTCCATTATAAATCATCCATTACAGAATTACTTAATCATTATAAATCAGCCATTACATTATAACTCAGCCAATTACATTTGGGCGGGATTTTGGGCGGCTCTTCGGCGAGTGTATAGGTCACTGCACACCTACGCTAGGTGTAGCGGCTCTTCGGCGAGTGTATAGGTTACTGTCAAATTGGCGCATTAAATACATAGATTCAGGATTTTTGGCGGGATTTTTCCCGCCCAAAATAGAAACACGAAACATCGTAACACGGTTGAGTTATGGTATAGAAAGACAAAACGTCATGATACGGCTGAGTTATGGATTTATTATTATGGCTGAGTTACGGATTTTGGGCCCCAAAATAGAAACACGAAACGTCGTGACATGGCTGAGTTATGGTATAGAAAGACGAAACGTCACGATACAGCTGAGTTATGGATTCATTATTATGGCTGAGTTACGGAGAGAGGATGCTAGATCGCAGTTAACCACGCTTTAAGACATTGTAGTTTAACTGTGTTATCTAGTTGTTCACTTTGTACTCTTTAAGACATTGCATTATAAATCAGCCATATCAGTATTATCTTATCTATATAAATCAGCCATCATACATTCATAAATCATCCATCATATTCTTAAATCAGCCAAACCACGATTTTTTGATTCATAAATCAGCCAGTGCATTATAAATCAGTCATTACATTGTCCATACTGAAAATTATCAGGGTCTAACTCATCAAACATTTCAACGAGGGCAAGCCAAACTCTGGCGAGCAGATTAAACTGTGTCCAAACTGTCAAATTATGCCTCGGATCCCATCTGTATTTTTGCTATAAAAACTTAAACCACGTAACAGTGGTTTTGTCACACCAGACACCCGCACCAGGGTTTAGAAGAAGGAGGTTATCCCGATCTTGCATGTTGTGTATGACATTGACCATGCTCTCGAACTTGGATATATATGCAGGGACAAACGACATGATGTATGTTTTGATGAGATTAGGTTTTTTTTTCTTAGGTTTTTGATGAGATAAGGTTTTTTGCTTAGGTTTTGATGAGATTAGGTTTTTTTTTCTTAGGTTTTTGATGAGATAAGGTTTTTTTCTTAGGTTTTTGATGAGATAAGGTTTTTTGCTTAGGTTCCACGTGAAACGCCACCCAATGATCGCCTCCAGTATGAAGAACTCCGTAGCAGCACGTCTTGATCTTCTAGGGTAATCAGGTGCTTGATGTTGTTCCATCTGATCACAAAAGACTTAAATAACTCAGCCGCAATAGAAAACTAACTCAACCAAAACATAATATATAACTTAGCCGCAATATAACCATAACTCAGCCAGAACATAATTTATAACTCAGCCGCAAAAAGCCCTAACTCAGACACAATTTATAACTCAGCCACAACATAATTTTTAACTCAGCCACAACATAATTTATAACTCAGCCATTACATAATTTTTAACTCAGCCACAACATAATTTATAACTCAGCCGCAAAAAACCCTAATTCAGCCACAATATAATTGATAACTCAGCCGCAAAAAAACCCTAACTCAGACACAACATAATTTATAACTCAGCCGCAGTAAAAAACATCCAACTCCGCAACAACCTACCTTTCGAAGACGATTACGAGAGAAGACGATTTTCGGCGACGACGAGTACGAGGGAAGACGATTTCGATTGTGGAGAGAAGACGATCACGAGGAAAGAAACAATGTTGATTTCGAAAGAATCTTAAACGGAGAAGACAGTTGAGAAAATTTGTGGTTTTTTTCTTTTTTTCCTTTGACACTTCCCTCTTTTCTAACCACGGTCACACTGACGTGAATTTGTTTTTTATTTTTTAATTAACTATAATTTCAATTAAGAAAAACTAATGAATGGTATTTATCGTAATTTACTAAGAGTGTAAAAAGATTTGAATAATTTTTGAAAGATATATGGTATTCTAGTTATATAACCATAGTTCCAATAATCATAGTTTCATGGGATTTGAGTAATTTTTCCATTATCTTTTGCTTTATTCATTTTCCTCATCTCTCTCTCTCTATCTGTCTATCTCTCTCAAAGTAGTATCGACTGCGATTTTTATCAGAGTACGAAGCAGAAGTGAGATGGTGGTTGATAACTGGACTAAGTCCGCAATGAGAGACGGCGGAGTTGTGGCGGAGCTACTCCTGAGGCTCAAGGAAGCCCACGTCTCGCCGGTATATCTCTCAAATCCGTCCATGGCTACTCTCCGGTGGGGAATCCAGCAGCCTCGGTCCCGATCCACCAGATACGACGGCGATTCCACCAAAATCTCGAGATGCAGTACCAATACACCAATCTCGTGGAGCGACAACGGTCCCGGTGGCTCCGCCGATGGTTACGAGTCAACGAGCCGTCAAATCAACGAATCGTTAGCCGTCGGATCTAAATCAACGGTTCGTGTCTCCTGTTTCTTAACCTTAATTTTGCGAAGATGTCAGTTTTTCTCGTGAGGTTGAAGAAGACGAAACTGTTTCTTCTTCTCTTTTTGCTGTGATTCTGTTTTTCAGATCTATGGAATTTTCCAAATGCAGTAAACGATTTTTTGTTTCTTCTTTCTCTGTGAATTTTTTTTTTATTATTTTTTCTTTTCTAGTTTTTCACTATTTCAGTATTTTTGTTTTGTTTTGAGGGAAAACAACAAAATACACATTGACCAAAAACCCATAATCAGTCGGTAACAATGTGAGGGTGTTCTAGTCATTTCCTTGGCTGGTTTGCGTCTCCGCCTCCAACCGCAGCCGGGAAATATGGTGCAAAACCGCCGTTTTTGGTTATTTTTCACTTGACCTAGCAATTTATTTGGGCTTTACCAATTTTTTTGTTTTTTTTATGTCTGTGGAGTTTACTTTACAGTAGAATTATGCATAATTTGGTAAATTTTCCGTAATTCATTGGATACAATATTCATTACACTGATTGCATGTTAAAAAAAAAAATGAATTTTTTTGGTTATAAAGTCTGGGAAGTGGGAAATGTGGGCATGTGGGGGGATACATGGCGTGAAGAGGGTCACGTGAAGTGTGTGTATTAGTGTCATATAGTGTTGGATCGATGCTCTAAAGAACTCTTGTGGTCACTGGTCAGTGTTTTGTTTTTTTAAGAATACTAAATTATATAAAATGTAAATCCTTTTTCTGAAAGAGAATCATGTCAGTGTAACACAATAACACTAGACAGAGACATTTTTGCTTTCTTCTTAAGCAAAATAATTCAAGTATTTAGGTCTCGGTGATTTCCAAGAAACAAGAGTTTATGTTTTACCAAAACGTATAACTTTGATTATGTTTATGTGATCAAACAGGAGGAGACTGGCATTGTTGAGATTAGAGCTATGTTGAGGGAGAATGACAAGTTTAAGAGAATTAAGGTTACGCACGACCATCGTCATCATCATAATCAAGATTCTTTAGAGATCAGTTTCCTACTTCCAGATCTGAATATGATGCCATCTCAAAATGATTATTTTTCTCCACATGTTGAGACTTTGTATGGAAGTATAAAGATAAGTTGAACCTATAGCCAAAACAATCACTGGCTTAATAGTAATCTTCAACAACACAAAACTCTTTTGCATTTCTTTGAAAACATACTTGACGAAAAAAAGACTAGAAGCAGAGGATCAATCTGGTATTGACAATATGTGTTTTGACATGAGATGGTAAATGTGTTTATCTATGACTGACTACTTTTCAACTGTTCTTCCACGAGCTCGATGCAATGATAAAGAGCCATTTCAATTGGGTTAATAACACAAAGAGTGTCAAGTGAAGATTCATGAGTGCCGTCATCTTCCTTGACGCTGCAGCTCACAACAGTTCGGAGAGGTAGAAGCCATTCTTTACAGGCTTTCTCCAGATTCTTCTTTGACAAAACCTCACTATTTCCTCTGCTTCTCTCTTTACCTGCTTCACTTTCGCTTGTCAGAAAACTACGAGACAAGAAGTTTCATCCAACGACTAGACATGGAGTACACAAACAAAAGAGCTGAAATGGCGTCAAGATTATGTCTACACACACATATAGTTTACGACGTTTGCACTCCAATTTCATATAGAAAGGAGCCTATAACATGTCTTGTGTATGCATGGATGCTTGAAATAGACTACATGATACATCTTTATTCAAGTATACTGTTACTATTGCAATAACTACAAAGTGAGAGACATTATTGGAGAAATAAAGTGTTTCCATTTACTTCACTATATTGAAGTTGACAATGTCCAATTATAAGAAAATCCTTAACTGGTCAACAGAAGAGGATGAATTGTTGGAAGTATTCTCTATTAACCTTATGTCTAAACATACAACTTACGAATACTTTGAATGCATGGTGAGTGAAATGCCTTGAAAAAAACAGGTACTAAGGAAGCAAAGTACAATTGGAATTGAATAGGTTAAGACTTAGTACCTTTCGATACAAATAACAATGCAAATCTGTAGAGGTTCAGTGCAGCCAGTACCTGCATAACATCACAAGATTTTTTGTTACATAAAGGTGGTTAACTATTAGATCTCGATACAGATTCAGTAAAACAAACAGAACGATGTTCTTCCTATTTCTATCTGACTTCTTATTCCTATAAATGGTGAAAATTTTGGGGTTCTGTATGTTACAGTTTTCCCTTACGTTAAAGTAGAAAAGAATGCAACAACATAAATTCCTTATTTTTAAAGAAAATTAAGCTACTCATTTGAACAGAAAGGGGGCATTTCCTCCGTTTCACTATATGTACATCTCATAAAGCAGTTACCTTAACCCATGTTACTGCATTGACTATAGGGCTTATATGATGCACACAAGAGAGAACCAATAATAAAAAAGAGAGTTGATATAGGAATGAACAAATCACCGCATCACCCTGGTCCGGAAGTATTGGAGGACCACCCTGTGGAGGCTTTAAGACCAACTCCACTAGCTCAATAATATGTGTATCAGCAGTTGCACAATCTGTAGCTTGCAAGCTGCTTTTGCTCATGTTGTCTTTAACTAGACCCAGAAGGATCGCTGTCTGGTTAATTTAGCAAAAACAAGATTAGTTGAAATGAGATGCCTTTCATTAGAAAACAATAGCTATGACAACCAACAAAATTTTGCAACAGTACCTAGCCTTGTACTTTAAACGGTAAGTAGCATACTAAGACTACTTAAAACACACTAAACTATGCAATTCTATGAAGATGAACGCATGCAAAGGTGGATCTTCATGACCATCATCCCTGTGATGTGTTACATGATGTACAAATCATAAAGTTCAAGGGGCAAGAAAATACTAACCATTGAGGGAGACTGGGAATTTGTGACAAGGGCTCTTAAAATGTCAAACCTCTCAGGAGCTGGGATATCAGAAACAATCTGATAAAACAGTACAGAAAAAAACTGTAAGACGAGATTTAATGATCTCAGTTTAAACTACAAAACAACCCCAATTGAATGAAAAAATATATTTTAGAAAATGTAAATTGAAAGAAAGAAAAACAGGGCATATGGAACCAAATAATGTTGTTAGTAAGAATTTATGTTGAAAACTTCAATAACAAGTTTAGATATGAAGAATCAAGTTCATCTCGTCGTTATAAGAAAAATGATCTTTAAGGAAACAAGAGTCATTTGAAACTTTGCGTTTTTCTTTTGGTGCTAAGATGAAGTCAAGATTTATTTACCCTTTTCAGTGCCTTGAATGTCTTTTTCCTCAGACCTGCGTCTGGGGCATACATGATCACTAATGTAACAGCCTGTAACCAAGAAATGAGACAATAAAAACACTGATAAGCATGAACGGTACAAAGACTCAGGAAGAATATTATGCCTGTAAAGCAGCATAGATGCTAGGTGTGTAATCTGAACAATCTATTTGGTCATAGTTGCATTGGGATGAAGTAACTCCTTTTGTCATATCAAGCAAAAGCTCGATAGTGTGCCGTTTGAATTCCCAGAGCAGATCTCCAGAAGAGAGTATATATTTCAACATCCCATAAGCTTGCCACCTTTTCACTAGATTGCTTTGAAGCTCATCTACATCATTTCCTGTTGCCCCATTAGAAACCTCTGAAACCTCGTGTGAGATTTTCGCCCAGATGAATATAAGCGATGCACCCAACTTGATGTCAGGGAACAAGCTCATGAAATCCTCATCATCTGTTCATATTACAACTGTAAGAAAAAATATTGTGACACGAGAAAGATGCTCAAAGGAATGGGGCTGAGAAATTAGGAAGGATTACCTCCAGCAACCGTGCTCATTAATTTTTCTGTGTCGTTACCCGTGATCAAACCAAGATGTGTTAAACTACAGTATGTCAAGAAAGGTTCTAATTGCATCACCAGAGGAACACAAGAGGCCACTTTGTCTCTGATACTAACTGAAAGAATAGCCTGCAAAATCAGGTCAATTCTCAGGTATTGAATATAATATATATGTCCATTAAAGAACAAAGTCAGCAAAATACAAGAATATATAGAAACAAACCGTTATCTGCATCACATAGAGACCAAGCAAACAACGTACTTTCGCGTTTTCTTCGTTCTTCTGTAAAACAGAAAAGATATCGTAACAGGTAAGTGGAACATTCAAATAAGAAAATGAGCAGTTTGGGTAGTGCTTAAGGATGTCCCAATTGCCAATTTATCACACTTACAGACCAGTTTCGAAGAAACATCTCGAACTGAAACGGCAATGCCTAGAGCCTTGTCAAATAAATCTTCAACTTGCACGTCTGTTTCCAGTGACATGTCCTTCAATACGTTCAGGACAATTGGAACTGCTACTTTTAGTTGCTCATAGTGACGCCTCTGAACCGAAGTAAATACTGAAACCAGGAAATTTAAAATATACTGCTTCAGTTTGGGAATACTAGTAAAGTAATTTAAAAACAAATTTTGAAGGATGAGCCCATGTGTAATAACTATGTAGTAAGCAAAGAACATTACTAAAACTGCAGGTGCCAAGCTAACAATTCAATTTCACGACAGAGTACAGAAATCTTGAAAACGAAAAAAAAAAACTTTTTGTTTTTTTTTTTTGGCTCTGGTTCCTCAGCTTGTATTTGTGTTAGTTCTTTCACCAAGCTTTCCAAGTCTTGAAGTCCTCCTCCACCATCTCCAACTGAAAGATGGTCGAAAAAACTCATCAAGAATGGTATCCGCCGTAAGAGCATCACTGTTCGTCACCTTTTCAGACCGTCTTAGTACAGTGGTATACACTGCAATTAGTCCATTATATAAATCAAATTTTCATTCATATGGTGTCATAAACGTAAACCGAGGGTTCTTATCCACTGTCTTCATCAATTCCCGACAAAAATAAGGCTCATACCGTGCCATAAACACCGATGTGAGTTTAATAATATTGAGCTCTTTGAGTGAGAACTCCCTTCCATGGAGTGCCATACAAAACTGGTATGTTTTAGAGGCGGATCCCATACATGACCAAGAGCAAATGGCACATAACACTCATGAATATCCTGAACACCATCGTGATTTTCAGTAAGATGAGATCCTAGTGGAGGTTGTGTTTTACCACTCCGAATTTCTTCTAGTAGGACTAATGGCCATAATGGAGCTGGTAACCTAACAGAATAATCATCATCCTCCTCCATCGGAACCGAATTTCTTCTAGTAGTTCTAGTAAGACTAATGGCCATCGGAACCGTTAACTATTCTAGTGTAGTCATTAATAAGCCCTTTGAAAATTTTGCACTCACTATTAGGTGACCTCAAAAACTCAAAGCGAGGGTTCTTTTCCACTCTCTCTCTCAAAGACTCCCAAAATAAGGCTCCCGCCGCGCGGAAAACAGTGATGTGAGCTTAATGATAGCAAATCTTGGGGTGTCAACCCTGGAGAATGAAAATGTCGGGTCTTTATAAGGTATTATAGTCGAATACTTTGGAGGAGGCTCGAGATCGAGAGGTGCATCTTGTACACACTCATGATCATAAGGTTCGAATTCATCTTGATTTTGAGCACGGTATTCAGTAACCTTTCTCTAGTAATATGCGTGCAAAGGGTGTGCGCTCCACAAAAATCTGAACCTTGGAACATTCTTATTACATGGCTTCATCCTACTCTCAACCAGTGTCCCCTTTTTGGCAACACATTGTGCAATTATGTCCACAAAAGCTCTGTTTTCTGGATCCGGTTCCTTGATTCCTGCACTAAACTGCGTCGAACTGGACATTTTTCTATGCATAAATAAAATAAAGGTTATTTTCTTTTTCTTCTTCTTTTTTTTTGGACCTAAAGTCATCACCTCCAACAAACTACCCAAATCTACTAAAGAAAAATATATAACTGCAATTCAAGCAATATCCTAAAAGACATATCAACCAAAATCTACTGAAATAGATTTGATCAACGTAAAGAAGAGAAATCGACGAGAAGAATTACTCCTTAGGTTTCGGAGAGAGATAAAAACACCTTACCTTGACCGGGTATTACAACACCGCTGCGAAAACTGGCGTTACTTCGAGAAGAAGAGGAGAACGACTGTGAGGTCTAAGGAGAAGCGCAAAACAATGAAACGAAAAAGACCAAAAACCGACTTGGAGATCTCTTTTACACTAGGCTTGGCTTGGCTTAGTAGTTATAACGAAACTCCATCGAGCCTTGTACCAATTAGTGGGCTTACAATGTCGATTGTCAGACCTACTTAAGCTCACAAAGATCCTTTGAAAACACGTGAAAGGATCACGTGGTGATTTGCAGGGTTAGTAAACATGACTTCTGAGCCTCCCGGACTAACGCACCGTTCGTCGAACATGGTAGGCCCACATGCCTGAGAGTGGACGGGACCCCATGAAAGGGGGCGGTCAGGGCGTTATAATGTATCTTGCACTTTTTAAAATAGTTTTATTGTTGAGTTACTCAACTTGAATATGATGTTCGGAGTAGATGACTACAAGTATCTTCAATTAACAAGTATGTTCAATGTTTTTCGTTCATGAAATGGAATACTTTCTGGATGTTTAACTCTTTACAAAGTCTTAATTTGGAAAAACTTCCAAATCAGTTCATATGCAAAGGTGATAATTTTGCTATAGTAGCAACATCAACATTGATGTAGTTTTGATTATTCATTATACATATAGCAAGTTTTGGGAATAAGATAAAAACTTCGTATTTTCGAAAGAATAAGATAAAACTTGTATCCAAACATACCACGTTCTCTTACCTTTTTCGTTTCCCAGTCTCCCCCAGATCCGGGTGCACTCACCCTCACCGAAAGATCCAAACCTCTTCTCTGATTCCGCCATGGAACCTGACGTCAGCATCGAGACCTTATCGATCATCCGGATCGCCGTACTCCCGATCGGCACTGTCCCTCCGGAGCTTCTCCGGGACTACCACTCGATGCTGCTCCGTCATCACACGATCGCGCTTTCCGCTATAAGCTCTTTCTACACTGAGCATCAGAAATCTCCGTTCACGAATCAGCCGTGGGATTCCGGTTCTCTCCGGTTCAAATTTGTGCTTGGTGGTTCTCCGCCGAGTCCATGGGAGGATTTCCAGTCTAATCGGAAGATCCTCGCCGTGATTGGACTTTGTCACTGTCCTTCGTCTCCTGATCTCGTTTCCGTCACTGAGAATTTTAATGTCGCCTGTAAAAGCTATTCCTCGGCTCTTGTCCGGCGATGCTTCGCGTTCTTTCCCGGCGATTCGCAAGTGAGTATATCAGTTTCCACTTCATTTTTGGAATCTCGATGCAGTTCTCGTTTCTTTTCTGATTGATCTCCGTTTTGAAGTGGATGCAGTATAGTTGATAGTGATGTATATGTATAGTACCCTTTTTTAGTACTAATGATTGTAATTTACTGGCTTTTGTATGTTTTGGACTGATGGATCTTTGATCAATGTACTGGCTTTTTGTAGCTTGAAGATGGAGATAAGAAGGGTGAAAATTTGATTTTGTTTCCTCCATCTGACAAGCAAACTCAGGAGTTTCATTTACAAACAATGATGCAAGACATTGCAGCTTCGCTGTTGATGGAATTCGAGAAGTGGGTTCTTAAAGCAGAATCTGCAGGCACAATTTTGAAGACGCCTTTGGATTCCCAAGCTAGTCTCAACTCAGAGGAGGTTTATGTCTAGGTGTCCTATAATTTAGTCTGAGTTTCATTTCTTCCTGTGGAAGCTTAGAACTTAGTACCATCATCTTCGAGGCTCATTAGTTTTTGGTGTAATGCAGGTTATCAAGGCCAAAAAGCGTAGGCTGGGACGTGCACAAAAAACTATAGGAGACTATTCCTTATTGGCGGGTTCTCCTGTTGATGCCAATGCTCACTATTCTACTGCTTTAGAACTGGCCAGATTGACAGGAGATTACTTCTGGTATGCAGGTGCCTTGGAAGGCAGTGTTTGTGCATTACTGGTAAGGATTTATGCAAATAGGACGTAACACATTGTTCTTACATTTTTCATAGCACTACAATCATCTTAGTTTTTTCTATTTTCCTTATATTAGGTAGATCGGATGGGTCAACGGGATGTGGCTTTAGAAGATGAAGTTAGATATCGATACACTAATGTTATCTTACACTACAGAAAGTCTTTTATTCAAGAAATTGCTCAAAGGTAATTCAACGCATTACCTGTTTGTTGCTTCTTCAGTAAACTTATTACTGCAAAATAACAATCAATTTTTTCCCCTGCAGAGTTTCTCCATTAAGCTTTGAACTCGAAGCTACCCTTAAACTGGCCAGATTCCTTTGCAGGTATCATTGTATGCTCTCTATTTCTTTGAATTTTCGTCGTAGTTTCCTTTTTTGACGGGGTGGAGGAGAGCTGTATAATTTTGAAGGAGGGATCGATGATCTCTTAAACTTTTTTCATTGATGATTATGTCAGCTGGGAAAAGAAAGGTTATTGCGTTCTGAAGAATCTAAATTACATGGGTCATCAGTTTAGTATTAATACTATTAAGTGATGATCTCTGGTTGTGGGCATCTTGCATGTTTTTCGTTTACTCTCTGATCGGATTCTGCATTTACTTGTTTTTATTTGATTTTAATCATCCTTACAAAAACATTTTTATGGGCTGTATAGGAGAGAACTGGCTAAGGAAGTAGTCGAGCTATTAACCAATGCTGCCGATGGTGCAAAGTCTTTGATTGATGCCAGTGATAGGCTGATATTATATGTTGAAGTAGCGCGTTTATTTGGAGTACTTGGTTACCAACGGAAAGCAGCGTTCTTCTGTAGGCAGGTCGCCCAATTGTATTTGCAGCAAGACAATCGGTTGGCTGCTATTAGTGCCATGCAAGTTCTCTCTATGACAACTGATGCATATAGAATCCAAAGTCGAGCATCTGTGTCAAAAGTTTCTGTTAACAATGTGAGTTTGACAGTCTAAGAATTATTTTTCTGCTCTTGTTGATGATTGAGCCTTCTTCATAAACATGTTTTGCCTGCGTATTATGCTTACCTAATCTTTATATTTTCTCTTGTGTTTGTTGATAAAGGAAACTGGATTGCGTCAACCTGACGCTGGGAAAATGCATCATCATTCCATTGTATCCCTGTTCGAGTCTCAGTGGAGCACTTTGCAGATGGTTGTGCTTAGGGAGATACTCCTCTCTGCTGTTCGCGCTGGTGATCCCCTTGCTGCATGGAGCGCTGCAGCGAGGCTTCTGAGGTGGCATTATCCTCTAATTACACCTTCAGGTCAAAATGGACTTGCTAATTCCCTTGCAAATTCATCGGATAGATTACCTTCGGGAACTCGCTGTGCTGACCCTGCCTTGCCATTTGTAAGGTATGTTTATCAGCATCAGTCAACCTTTTTGCTTTCAGGGATGCTTTGCCTTGTTCACTCTCACCTTTATGAAAGAACCTAACTTGATCATGTAAAATTCCTCACACTCCAAGTAGATTAACAAGTTCAGACTAACAATAACTTTCCATCCACCTCTTGGCTTCATATATACCCAATGTGTGTTTGTATTTCATATTCTTGTTCCATGTTTGCTTGGTAGCTGACTCTAGCAAAACTATGTATGTTTCTGTATCTTCTATTCTAAATATTTTTCTTTCATTGAGATTTCAGGCTATTTTCTTTCCCACTCCATTCATCACAAGTGGACATTGTAAAACGAAATCCAGCAAGAGAAGATTGGTGGACAGGATCGGCTCCTTCTGGGCCATTTATTTATACTCCTTTCAGCAAAGGAGATGCCAACGAAGGCAGCAAGCAGGAATTGATTTGGGTGGTCGGTGAACCAGTTCAGGTCCTAGTGGAGTTAGCAAATCCTTGTTGCTTCGATTTAAGGGTTGATAGTATTTATCTTTCAGCTCACTCAAGAAACTTCGATGCGTTTCCTGTCAGTGTGGACATTCCCCCTAACTCCGCAAAGGTGATCACGTTATCTGGTATTCCTACAGCAGTAGGACCAGTGACAATTCCAGGCTGCACAGTTCACTGCTTTGGTGTAATTACTGAACATGTTTTCAGAGATGTTGACAATCTGCTTCTTGGAGCAGCACAAGGACTCGTATTTTCTGACCCTTTCAGATCCTGTGGTTCTGCAAAGCTACGACATGTATTTGTTCCTAACATTTCAGTTATACCACCATTGCCCCTCCTTGTGGCTAATGTTGTTGGTGGTGATGGTGCAATTATTCTCTATGAAGGTGAAATTCGTGAGGTGTGTATAAATTTTGCAAATGCTGGCACAGTTCCAATAGAACAGGCACACGTCTCCCTCTCTGGAAAGAATCAGGATGCTGTTATCTCGATAGCAGATGAAGCTTTAAAGTCTGCTCTTCCCTTGAAACCTGGGGCGCAAGTGACTCTGCCTGTGACTTTAAAAGCTTGGCATGTGGGACCAATTGATTCTGATAATGCTGTTAGCAGTGGCAGAAACACTGCGGGTAACACAGGAAGACCAAAAGACGGAACCACCCCTTCATTGCTTATTCACTATGCAGGTATTCATATTTTCATTGATGTATGTTTTTGATGTATCTTACTTTTGCAGTGCTTAATGTAGCCTCACGATGATGAATTTCTAAAAGCATTTTCGTGTTAATATTTTTCGCAGGACCTTTGTCTAACAGTGGGGATTCCCAGGAAAAAGAAGCTGTCGTGCCACCTGGCAGACGTCTTGTTGTTCCGTTACAAGTCTGTGTTTTGCAAGGTTTGTCTTTTGTGAAAGCTCGTTTGCTTTCCATGGAAATCCCTGCACATGTGAGTGACAACCTTAAGGATGAAGCCACTGAAACAGAGAGTAATACAGATAGTCTTGTCAAGATCAATCCCTTTAGGGGAAGCTGGGGATTAAGGTTTCTTGAACTCGAGTTATCTAACCCGACAGACGTTGTTTTTGAAATCAGCGTCTTTGTTCAGCTGGAAAAATCTGTCAAGGAAGATGATTCTTCCCCAGTCCAAGATTCTCCAGAGTATGAGTACCCAAAAACGAGAATCGACCGAGACTATTCTGCTAGGGTATTGATTCCGCTGGAGCATTTCAAGCTACCGGTTCTTGACGGTTCATTCTTCACAAAGGACCCTCAGCCTGGTAGCCCTTCAAGTAGTAGACATCCGAGCTTCTCAGAGAAGAACACGAAAGCTGAGATTAACGCATTGATCAAGAATCTCACTTCTAAAATAAAAGTCCGGTGGCAATCGGGAAGAAACAGCTCGGGAGAACTGGACATAAAGGATGCAATTCAGACCGCTCTCCAGACCACCGTGATGGATGTTTTGCTCCCAGATCCGCTAACATTTGGTTTCAGGCTCGTCAGAAACGGTTTGGATACAGATTCTGAGACAAAGGCTCAGTCACCATTATCAAAGGGATCAGTACTGTCACATGAAGTCACTCCTATGGAGGTTCTTGTCCGCAATAACACAAGCGAAGCTATCAAGTTGAATCTAAGCGTTACTTGCAGAGACGTAGCTGGGCAGAATTGCGCTGAGGGAGCTGATGCTACTGTCCTCTGGGCTGGTAATTCTCCATCTGTGTTTTTCATTGGCTTTGCTGCATAAAACATGAAGTTTGGTTAGGTTTTACCTCTGTTATAGCTGTGTATTACATGATAAATGATATATGTAGAAGGTGGCTAATACATTTATGTTACTTCCTTTTATCAGGTGCTCTTAGTGGAATCTCGATGGAAGTTGCGCCGCTGCAAGAAGCAAGACACTGTTTCTCACTCTATTTCCTTGTTCCCGGAGAGTACACGATGGTAGCAGCAGCTGTAATTGAAGACGCTAACAATGTACTCAGAGCACGAGCACGCACTGCATCTCCAAACGAACCCATCTTTTGTCGCGGACCGCCTTTTCATGTCCGTGTTGCCGGAGGCGCTCTTTGATCCATTGGCTTCCAACCAAATCAGGTTTGGGGCATTTTACTCTTGTTTTTTTGGCTGTGTTTATTTCGTGAAAATCGATTTTAAGTTGTGGTTTAATTAATGGTGTTTCATACATATCTTCTTTTGTGTCTGTGTGTGTCACCTTCGATCATATCATTCATGCGTATACTGTATGCTTTTGGAAACTTAAGGCTTCAGTTCGTAGACCGTTCATCAAAGTAATTTATTTTGTACTTTGCTCAGTAGGATCAGTTTTTAGTGATAACAATAAACAATCATTGATTGTTGAGATTAATCCATGAGCCAAACTCAGCTAATTAGCAATCGATTTCATAACCAAGCTTTGTTGTTTTATCAAGAAAATGTACTGTTAAACAAATTTTATTACTTCATTATTAGTAATGCATTTCTTTTAAACTATTTAGTTGAAACATTTAAAATTTTAAATGGACGTAGTAAAAAAAATATGTACGTAGTAAAGTTTGTAACCAAGTCTCAGCGATGAGATTGGAAAACGTCTATTGCAAATTTTGTTTTTGGCTTAGTCGAAGGAGAATAACGATTTGTTATTGGTTTTGGGGTTAACGAGCTCAAATATAATTATTTCTAGATTATCATTATTTTGTTTTGTCAGCAAATATATAATGTATATTATGGCCTACAAAAAAGAAGTATATAATGTCTATTTCTAGATTTTATTGGGTAGGCTTAGACTTCTCCTAAATTTTATCCATCAATATAATTGTTGTAGTCAACTAGCTAATTTATTACATAGCTAAATTTATTATGATGGTCTTCTCATTTACCATTTCGTCGGTTACAAATAAATTTAAAATTTAAAATTTCACAAACATATAAGTTACATTTCTTAAGATTATTGTAAAACAAGTTTATTGTAAAGGCTATAATCTAGGTATGAATCTATATTTTCTTAGGTATCAGATTTTGTAGTCTTTTTTTTGTGTTTTTTTTCCTTCTGAGATAGACATTAATTTGTATATGCGTACTTGATATATTTTCCTATAAAACTAAAAAATGTCGATAACTTTTTACTATCTTTACTGAAAAGTCAATATAATTAATGAAATTAAATTGGTAATTAGTGTGAATTTATATAGCCTTTCATTCAATTCTCATATTCCTAATTATTATTATTATTTTTATAATGTTCTCATATTCCTTATAACCAGCCCAATTCTCTCCTTTCTTTGTGCTCTCGGCTCTCTCCTATCTACACTAAAGTTTCTTTCTTCTTCTTCCATGGAATACCGGAGAATACGCCACGGAGCTGCACCGCCATTAACAGCCGTAGATAGATTCTTGTACGGCCAAAAGAACGATGCCTTCTGTTCCAAGAAACAAGAGTGTTCTATAGAACGATCGACCTTCAAGACAACAATGGGGACTGAGATTATAAATGAATACAAAGAGAACTTGATGTTTGGTCCAAGGAAGGACAAAACTTGGCCGCTAATCGCCGAAACGGAAACGTTATTGGAGAAATGATCGTTAAAGGTGCAACTAGCGATTACCAAAAGAATACAAGTTGCAAGGAAATAACAAAGAAGCGACCTTATAAGTATCTCATCAAAGGGCAATGGACAGAAGAAGAAGACAGGTATATATATATATATATATATATATATATATATATATATATATAATTATTATGTGTATTATACATATAATTATGTGTTTGCATATATATATATATATATATATATATATATAGGAAGTTGATAAAGTTGGTGAGGCAACATGGGGAGAGGAAATGGGCAATTATCTCGGAGGAGCTTGAGGGAAGAGCAGGGAAGCAATGTCGTGAGAGGTGGCATAATCATCTCCGTCCCGATATCAAGGTTTCCATATAGATTTGTGCATTCTAACAAAGTTTATATGAGAATTTTGCAATATATATATAAATATTTGTTTTTTTGGTTTTTTTTAGAAAGATAGTTGGAGCGAAGAAGAAGAGAGAGTTCTTGTGGAAGCACATATTAAAGTTGGGAATAAGTGGGCAGAGATTGCTAAACTCATACAAGGACGAACCGAAAACTCTATCAAGAACCATTGGAATGCGACCAGACGGCGTCAAAACTCGAAACGCAAACACAAGCGTTCAAAAAACGCGGATAATAACAGCGATATGGATGATCTCTCTCCGTCCGCTAAAAGGCCATGCGTTCTTGAAGACTATATTAAAAGCATTGAGGACGATGGCAAGAACATTATTACTAACACTGGTAAAAATGTTCTTCTTGATCAAATTAATTCTGATGGAGGCTCTACATCGTCGGTCCTCGATGATCCTTATGACGAAGAGCTTGTTTTTCTGAAAAATATCTTTGCGAACCACTCGATTTCTCTCGAGAACGTTGATTTTAGCCAAGGTCCTGACGAGATAAGCCAGTCTTCTTCGAATGGGTTCATGATCAAGAACCCTAGCCTTAACTCTAACTCGTACAACACTAGTGTTGGTACTCATGATCATGGGACAATGGCCACGGATGCTGTGAATACGCCTCACCTTGAGTCTGATATTTACTTATCTTACTTGTTGAACGGTTCGGCGTCGTGCTCCTCTCCTTCTGTTATTTCTTCCACGTCTTCAAACTCCATAGAGCACAGTGGCTACAACAAGTTGCTTGAGACACAAGCTAACTCTACTAGTGAAAGAAGAGAAATTGATTTGATAGAGATGCTCTCTGGTTCTACTCAAGCTAGCAACATTTGCTTCCCATTGTTCTAGATCATGTGACACTACAAGAAAAATGATTGATTGCATCTTGTTCCTTCCTTTTTAATATAATTGAATTAGTACTCTTTTTCCCCTAAATATATATAAATGTCATATCCAAGCTTCTTTATACCAAAATAATTAGGGCTTATGTGCAACGACAACTGGTACGTAGTCGATCTGAGTCTTTTTCTTCTACATTACATATACAAGTTATGCTTAACAAAATTTAGTTACTCTTTTACGATTAAAAGTGAGACGATTGATTCTGACATTTGTGAAAATTGTCAGGCAAAACATTGTATTCAATGACATATACTTGAAAATTTTGGTCATGAGGTCATCTGAACGTTACAAATACGTTATATAACTCTTTATTGTGAATTATGAGGATTGAGGAGTGACAAGAAAATTAGAGACCAATTATCATTGTCTTAAGTTCTCCCTATATATATATTATTCCTGGTGAAAAAAATCCAATTAGTAAGAAATAATGTGTGAAGTGTAAACTTATTACTTTTAGATTTGATATCGTAAGAGTCGTCATTTAGTACAATACTTTAAAAGTTAAAACCTTAGGCCATATGCATTAGAGACCTCTTGGAGTCTAATGTGGTGTTCTTATAATATAAAATTATTAAAACACACACTCTTTTTTCCTTTTAATCAACTTTATACATTCTCTTTCATCCTTTTACTCAACTTTTATTAATTTTATATTTAAACACTCTCTCTTCCTTTTAAGAACACTCTCTCTTCCTTTTAGCCACTCTCTACTCTCTTTACTCAAATTTTATTAATTTTATATTTCAATATACCACACAAAAACACTCTCTTTCTTCTTTTTACAACCATTTTAATAATTTTATATTATAAAAACACACACTTTAGACCCCTTGGGGTCTCTAATGCACATGCCCTTATAAGCGAAATGTAACCATAACAAAGTGAGTGACATGAATAAGTAAGATATAATCAAATTCATGGCAAAGAGTATTACCAAAGTTCTTATCAGAGTCTTCGTGAATAAAAGCTAGTGGAACTTTCAACATATGCTTAAGTATACGTCTTTTTGTCTTTGAAGACAGTCTGCCTTTAGCCTTTTAGTAGACAGAGTAACACTTTTCTTAGGAGGAAAAGCTCCACCGATATGGAGCTTTGGTCATGTCTCAAAGAAAAGATTCGTTTCTTCTGGTAGAAAAAAAATCTAATAAGAAACCAGCAAAAAGTGATACATTGAGATGACTAAACAATGCTAGTGCTTAAGGCTAGTGGTTGGAGAAGGTGAGTTTTAAATGGGCTGAATCACATTAAGGACTAAACAAATAAAGAAAGAATTAAGGCAAATCCAATGAGTAGTGCAAACTTTAGAAACTAACAAAGGGAGACACGATTCAGAAATATTTTACACCTAAAATGGGAATGCATTTCAACACAGAAATGGCATTGACTACCAAACTACAAAGACATTACACCATCTAACTAAGAAATACTTGCTTATATAAAACTAAAAGATCATATATCATTTTTTGGGATTAGTATATACGTTCAAGGGATCAATAATTGAGAACGACCAAATATGATAATCCAAACTCTTGCCAAAAAAGAAAGAGAGGTGAATGGAGAGATCAAACAAGGATATCTAAACACGTTTATAGTTTACATGAAAGTTTGCCTTAGTTTTCGTGCAAGGTTCTATCACACATCCATGGTTAGAACTCAACAATACCCTTCAAACTACCAAGTCATGCAGTGAACTTTTGTTAGAAATCGAACATCATATAGATTACTTGTCATTCCAAGAAATATGGTTACCTAGACCTTCTGGAGTTCACTGCGATGAACGCATGCGTGAAAACCATAAACTAAATTCAACTCATTTTTGAGTGATGAACAACATGAAAACCTGAGAAACCCAAAGTAAACATGAAAGTGCATGCAAAACAAAAATCAGTTTTTGAATTTTGGGGGAGAAAACTAAGTAGTATAAATCTCGATGTACATTGACCGGAGAAAACTAAGTAGTATCACTCAAATAACGTCTTTAAAAATACATAATGCAACAACACATGAGCCACTCATTTTCATGTCCAATTAATTAATCGTATGCTATGACACGACTCAATTTCATATTCTCACCGCCAATTACTTTTGTATACAAAGACTGATATAACTTGGTTCATGGGCAGCTCTCTTCTCGTGGATTTTTGTTGCTAATTCATCATCTTTGCCCTAAATGGAAAAGAATGGCAAATCAGATTCAGAAGATACAATATCGATGTACACCTATACATTAACCGATAAAATTGTGAGGTAATGGTAAGCACAACGTAGAGATTGGAGACCTATGTAACCTTCTCGTTGAGGAAAAGGAAGCCTATGCTGAAGGAGTCACCGTATCTTGTTTCATGACTCCCAAAAACGGAGGAGGCGGCAGACGTTGTGTTTGGTGGGGCGATCCGGCTATAATTCGTCGAAGGTGACATAGTTGTGGCATCGTTTTCTGACATTTCCGGCGGAGGTCGGAGGAATCGAGTGGGTGAGCTTTGATTTATCAATTACTGTGGCTGTGGTGTTTTGTATAAACGAAAGGCATATATATATGTATGTGGGGGATAACGAAACGGTTGGTCTTATTCGCAAATGCATCAGTTAAGGTGGGAGTTATTGAGGGAAGATCAGAGGTGTATCGAGTCAGATAACGGCCGGTGTTTGGGCTTCTACGGTGGAATTGTGGAGATTAGGTTGGAAATGAATAGAGTTTGGAGAGGAAGCAGATGATGCGTTTGAGTGGGATTTGAATATATGGGCTAATATATAATGAGGCCCAAACTATTTCTTCTTCTCGTTCTCGTTCTCGTTCTCGTTGAATGAAGACCCAAAATGAATATGATTTCGTAAATAAGTATGACGTGTCCTCTCTCCTTGTGCTGACGTGTTCAAATGTTGGAGAGAGCACTTCTCCTTTCATATAGTAGATGATTACTATTTTCTAGTATTTTTATGCAAATATTTTTAGTCCTGTATGCGAGATATATACGACGTAAACATATATTTTCATTTATTCTGATCAATAATAACTTTTGGGAAACTAATGTGGCAAAGAGACCGGCCCAAAGGTTTAATATATGGGTCATGAATAGCTGCCTATGCAATGTTCCTCTCCAATTCAATGATTTAGGTATTGCAATGGTATTTATATTAATCACATGATTTTATCGTAGGTTGATTTACCTGCTTAACCTCTTAGTATTTAATAAGTTAATTAAATTTGGTGCATTCCAATCATCTTGTGTCAAATTGAGTAAAAATGTGAGTTAGTACTACAACGCAGTCTAGCTAGTAAGTAGGAACCCTTTTAGTTTTAGTATATTAAAACTTCAAATGCTAATTAAGATTTAAAAGTTTGAGCTTGCAATTTGCTTTTACCTCGATCCTCACGAAGCAAGATAAAGAGATCTTACTTTTTTGGGGACAAAACATCTCATTTCATTTCATTGAGGCTAGTGTGTTACAATATTTTCGTTTCTCACCGGTCACAGCACTCGTAGCAAGAAATCCTACTCTATACAACATTATGAGTACAAGTTGAGCCACATTGGATTCCGAGAGTAATGAAACCAGAAAAAAGAAGATAACTAGATGCTATTTCAGATTGGCCTACGATTCCCAAATAGATGTCAATGCATAACTAAAAGTAAGCAAACAATGTGGAAAGATATGGACAACACAAAGAAACATTGAAAGATGAAAGCAGAAGAGTGGAGAAGTGGTCCATTACAGAATTTAATTTCATTGAAAATGCTTCTTCTTTTTTATTTTTTGTTGTCTGTGGTCCAATTTTGGAAATGAACAAAGCCTAACTTTGTGGGTTAATAAGAGAGGTAAGAGAGGTAGACAAATGCGCCTCTCTTGTTTTAACATGACATTAATTATTAAAGTTTTAAGCTCACTACTAGCTATTCCAATTCCTCCATGCTTCATCTTTTATTCTTCTAAATATTATATAGTATAAAAACCGCAAAGATTAAATCTTTCATCGTCAATTATTCAACTAAATTTTGAATACGGCCACAGCCTCATGTCTCCATCTCCTATTGTACATATGAAAATAAAATCTTACAAAACACATATGTGCTTTTGAAACACATGATGGAATAAATATGTTTGATAAATGTCTAATGAGGTAATGTCTTTTAAAAACTTCTTTTTCCCAGATTATGTATGACATATTTAATGATTTATTCGACATTAGTACATATAGTATACAACATTCAACACTGTAGGGGTCAAATCTCCCCTAGAAGAATCGATAAACCAAACGGCTTAACACGTGTTAAACTGGCCCGTCAAAGGCCCATCATTGTTCATTCCAGCGCTGCTCAATCCCTCTCAACCGGCCCGGCTCAGAGCGACCGGAACTGTTCAAGTCGCCTCGACTGGAACTGTTCATACCGCCCAATTTTACCTATATATAGACATGTACCCCTTCACTTGGAAGAGACCGGTTTTTCTGATAAAAACACTGTTTACAGCTCTGATCTTGGTTAATAAGAACAATCTCAAGAACCCTAATTCTATCTTTCTCTAAGTGCTTGAAAACCCTAAAGAAGCTCTATTTCAACGAATCTTCACAAATTCTATTGTGTGATTATTCCAGCTCGCACAATTTGGCGCTAGAAGGAGGGGACTCGCAACACTAAGGCTTCATACACGAAACAAACGCTTAGACGAACCCGCTACTCGCAACATGTCAATAACGAACCCGCAGTCTCCAGCGGCCGAAGATTCAGGTCCAAGCGAGCCCATTGTGGCTGGGCTAATCAACCAGTCCGCATTGGGGGCGGAAACAGGCAGACCTGTCCCGACAGAGAACCAGGCAACCGCCAATACAAACACGGCCGACCCGTCCACACCAGGAGATTTCGGTCAACTCAAAGCAATGCTCGAACAGTTGCTCGAGCAGTCGCAAAACCAGGAAACGATCAACAGCAACCTGACTGCTGAAATCAGGGCCTTGTCGATAACTCGTCAGTCTCGAGGGCTACCTCAAGGTAACGCGCTTCGCGTCACCCCGCTCGCTCTTAACTTCTCCCAGGCGGCATCGCCTTCGGCTCGTGGCACTCGCGAAGATCATACGCCAACGCCCCTCAGAGATGGAACCGTCCTCGTCACAGGTGCTCCCGGCGGCATAGCTGCAATCGCAGACAATTCAGAAGGACGTGAATTCGGAGCAGCTCGGCCCAGTCGACCGACTAGTCGTATCCAGAGTCGGGATGAGGGCGAAATCGCAGAAAATACGCGATGGATGGAACAAGCCGAAGCCCTAACCGCCCGTAGAGCTGTCGCTTCGCAGGGAACGGAAATGGACGAGCTCAGAGCCGTCTTGCAGCAGAACACTCGCGATCTCAAGGATATGAGGTCACAGGTCCATCGCGCAACCAGCAAGGCGCCGGAACTTGACCGCGTTCTTGAAGAAGCTCGCACTACTCCTTTTACCGAGCGAATAACAAAGGCGCGTTTATCTGACCCAGGGAAGCTCAAGATTCCTATCTACGAGGGAAAGGGCGACCCCACGGAGCATATCAGAGCATTCTCAATCGCAATGGGGCGAGCTAATTTCAGGCTCGACGAAATCGATGTTGGTTGCTGCCTCCTCTTCGTGGAGCATCTCCAAGGGGCGGCCCTCTATTGGTTCACGGGAATGAAAAAGAACTCTATCGACAGCTTCGCCCAACTCTCCGAGGCCTTCCTAAAGCAGTATTCCGTCCTAATCAAACGCAGGTCATCAGAGGTGGACCTTTATACTATAACACAAGCGGCCGGCGAGCCCTTGGGAGTTTTCATTGAACGCTTCAAAGCGATGCTTATTCAGGTAAAAGGGATTGACGACAGATCCGCCCTAAGTGCCCTGCGAAAAGCTTTGTGGTACAGCTCGGATTTCCGAAAGGAGATGACAATTAACGAGCCCTCGTCAATTCAAGATGCGCTTCATCGCGCTAACGGCTTCGCAAGAAGCGAAGATGAAACCAAAATCCTGAGCCAGAAGCATGGAAAGGCCAGGAATCCTAGTCCGCAAAAAGTCCCAGTCGCGACAAAGAGGAAGCCGGGCAATTTCGTACAACATGAAGGAGGTTTCAAGGGGGCCCATAACTACCAGGTGGACTCGCCCGGCTACGGTCGAGGAAGAGGGCGAGGCCGCGGAAGAGGCGCCCCTGGTCGCGCTAGCGGCAACACTTGGTCGAGAATATCGCAGTATGACGAGTCAGCTTATTGCGACTTGCATAAGATGGAAGGACACTCGACGGCTAATTGCAAAGTCCTCGGCATGCGACTCGCAGCAAAGTTGGCCGCCGGCAAGCTCAAAGGAAACATCAATGTTAACGATTTTCAGCTCGAGCAGTTCGACGATGCAAGAGAAGGGGACGGCCTGTCGGGAGACAACAGGAATAATAAGCGAGACCGACGAAACGACGAGGCCCACCTCGACCGACGAAACGGTAATGATGGCCGGAGCGCCTCGAAACAGAAAATCTGCAACATGATCATGGGCGGCTCGCGCTACTGCTCTAACACCGTCTCGTCGATCAAAGCCTATCAGAGAAGAGCGGAGGTAGGGGCGAACAAACCCGAACCGTCGAAGTTCCCGAACGATGTCATCCAGTTCGAAGAGAATGAGGTCGATGACATTGACAAACCTCATGACGACCAGCTTGTCATCCGACTCTCCGTCGCAGGATGGGACACGGGTCGCGTTTTAATCGACACTGGGAGCACAGTTGACATCATTTTCATAGACGCTCTGAAGCGTATGGAAATTGACCTCGCACAAGTCGAATCCTATCCTAAGCCGTTGACCGGATTCAATGGTGAGACGACGATGACACTCGGTACGGTCAAGCTTCCTGTAAGTGCGGAAGGTGTGACTAAAATAGTTGAGTTCGCAGTCTCGGACAACCCGGCAATTTACAATGTGATAATAGGAACTCCTTGGCTAAACTCGATGCGCGCCGTCGCCTCAACGTATCATCTCTGTCTTAAGTTTCCAACAAAGGGCGGAGTCAGAACAATCAGAGGAAGTCAGTCGGCGTCAAGATCTTGTTTCATGACCGCGCACAAACTAAGAACTCAGGCGACAGTGCCGATCCCAAGCGAGCCGCGGAAAAAGATTAAGACAGACAGGGAGCCCGTCAAGGAAATCTCAAACCTCTTATAGCAGCTACAGATCGCGGAATCCCCTGAAGATAGAGGAGCAGGCCCGACCTGCGAGCCTGTCATATCGGTTTGTATAAACGATAAATTCCCAGAGAAATACGTAGAGATAGGCGCGACACTTGACAAAGCCGTCAGACTCGACCCCATCGAATTCCTCAAGAAAAATGTCGGTACATTCGCATGGTCCGCGGAAGACATGCCCGGGATCGATATCGGCATCATCAGTCACGAGTTAAACGTAGACTCGACCTACAAACCTATAAAGCAAAAGCGAAGGTGACTAGGTCCTGATAGGGCTCAAGCGGTAAATGACGAAGTAGACAAACTCTTGCAGGCCGGCTCGATCTCTGAGGTCAGATATCCGGAGTGGCTTGCGAACCCAGTCGTCGTGAAGAAGAAAAGTGGCAAGTGGCGAGTCTGTGTAGAATTCAAGGATTTGAATAAGGCATGCCCAAAAGACAGTTTCCCTCTTCCTCACATCGACCGCCTCGTCGAGGAGACATCTGGAAACAAGTTGTTGTCATTTATAGACGCCTTCTCTGGCTATAATCAGATCTTCATGCACCCCGGCGATCGCGACAAAACATCTTTCATCACAGACCGCAGAATCTATTGCTACAAAGTCATGCCCTTTGGACTTAAGAATGCTGGGGCTACTTATCAGCGATTGGTAAATAAAATGTTTGCGGGCTTACTCGGCAAAACGATGGAGGTTTACATTGACGACATGCTCGTCAAATCACTCGAGGAAAAGGACCACGTCGGCCACCTCGCAGAGTGCTTTGCGTTATTAAACAAGTATAACATGAAGCTAAATCCGGCTAAGTGTCGCTTCGGTGTAATGTCCGGCGAGTTCCTCGGCTACATGGTTACTCGTCGCGGGATCGAAGCAAATCCAACGCAAATCGACGCATTCATCCAGATGCCTTCGCCAAAAACGAAAAGAGAAGTCCAGCGACTAAACGGCAGAGTCGCGGCCTTGAACCGATTCATCTCACGCTCTACTGATAAGTGTTTACCTTTTTATGAAACGCTTAAGGATAAGAAGGGGGCAGCTCGACAAGATTTCGAGTGGACTAAAAAATGTGAAGAAGCCTTCTAGAAGTTGAAGCAGTATCTCGCGACTCCATCTGTTCTGACAAAGCCGGTAGCTGGCGAACCGCTCTATCTTTACATCGCGGTCTCGACCTCGGCAGTTAGTGGGGTTCTGATTCGCAAAGATGGCACCGAGCAAAAGCCTGTTTTCTATATTAGTAAGTCGCTAACCGATGCAGAAACAAGATATCCTTTGACGGAGAAACTTGCACTCACAGTTATTACATCGGCTCGAAAGCTTCGACCGTATTTTCAATCACATTCGATCGTGGTTCTAAGTACTTTTCCACTGCGAGCTGTTCTCCACAGTCCAACTCAGTCCGGGCGACTCGCCAAATGGGCGATTGAACTAAGCGAGTTTGATATCGAGTATCGTAGTAGGACGACGATCAATGCACAAGTATTGGCCGGCTTTTTAATCGAACCGCCGGAGGCGGAAGCCTCGTCCGAAATCGAAGACACACTCGCGGACAGTTCTGCATCCCAAATCTGGCAGCTGCACGTCGACGGGTCGTCATCTAAACACGGATCGGGAGTGGGCATTCGACTATCGTCAGACGGAAAATCTCTAGAGCAATCGTTCCGCATTGGTTTCAAGGCATCGAACAACGAGGCCGAATACGAGGCCCTTCTCGCAGGTCTTCGATTGTCTAAAGCGTTGAAAATAACAAGGATAGAAGCTTTTTGCGACTCTCAGCTTGTCATGAATCAGTTCAACGGCGAATACGCGACAAAGGACGAGCGCATGGAAGCATACCTCACTCTCGTCAAAACTTCAACAGCTGAATTCGATCTGTTCACCTTGACAAGAATTCCAAGGTCGGAAAACTCCCAAGCGAATGCCCTCGCATCACTCAGCTCGACCGCAAAGCTAGATAAAGATCTTTAAAGAATTGTCAAGGTCGAATTCATTGAAGAGCCGAGTATCGCAATCGCAAAAGCAGTGAACGTCCTAACAAGATCTCTGGCAGCGAAGCAAAAAGCAGGCCTCAGCAATGGCTCGCCCGCTCGCTCCGCTGCAGACCCGATGGACCTCGGCCACACCAAAGATAACGTCGAACCAGATCCGATGGATCCCAATCAATCTGGTACAGTCGGCACAGACGAAATGACGGATGTGATGGCAACAGATAACGAGCTCGACCCGAATAACAAAGCTTTTGACCGTGGCCTTCTCCCTGAACAACTAGAGGAATCCCCAGAGGATGCTTACCCATGTAGGGAGGAGCCTCCACCTGAGCATGAAGTCATCGACATTCCCATTGACGACGAGACCACAGTCTATGGATGCGACACCAAGTGGATGGCCAACATTCGCGTTTATCTCGCAGACGGCGAGATGCCAACCGACAAATGGGTGGCTCGCAAGTTAAAGTCACAGTCGTCTCGTTACGTTTTACTTGATGGAAATATCTTCAAATGGCGACTGTCCGGGCCACTACTCGCTTGTGTCGAGGGGCAGGAGGCTCGCGAGATAATGCACGAGGATCATGGCGGATCCTGCGGTAACCACTCGGGAGGTCGCTCACTCGCCATCCGAATCAAGAGGCACGAATATTTTTGGCCGTCAATGATAAAAGACTGCGAGCTGTTTGCAGCAAAGTGCGAGAAGTGTCAACGACATGGTCCGTTCATCCATCAACCGACGGAGTTCTTAAGCTCGGTCACCTCGCCCTACCCGTTTATGCGATGGGGAATGGATATAGTCGGACCGCTTCATCCATCTCGGCAGAAACGATACCTCTTAGTCCTAACGGATTATTTTTCCAAGTGGATCGAGGCGGAAGCATTCGGATCAATCAAGGATTAGCAGGTCGAAAACTTCGTGTGGAAGAATATCATCTGTCGTCACGGCGTACCCTATGAGATAGTGACAGATAACGGTTCGCAATTCATATCTAAACGGTTCAAACTTTTCTGCGATAAGTGGAAAATCAGAATCAGCAAGTCAACGCCTCGCTGCCCGCAAGGCAACGGCCAGGCAGAGTCGTCAAACAAAACACTTATCCATGGCCTAAAGACTCGACTCGACGCTAAGAAGGGTCTTTGGGCAGATGAACTTGAAGGCGTTTTATGGTCTTGTCGAACAACACCGCGACGCGCTACGGGCGAGACGCCTTTCGTCCTCGTCTACGGAACAGAATGTGTGATTCCTCCTAAAGTCTATTTTCCAGGAGTTCGCCGACGATTGCTTCCAGAGCAGGAAGGTCTCAATCATCTCCTCATGCTCGACGAACTCGAACTTATCAACGAAAGGCGCGACCAAACACTTCTAAAAATGACCGAATATCAAATTGCAGCATCCAAGTATTACAACTCCTAGGTGCGAGTTCGGCGTTTTTACGAAGGAGACCTCGTCCTTCGCGCAGTATTTCAGAACACTGCCGAGCCCAATGCCGGCAAGCTCGGCGCTCACTGGGAAGGACCTTATCAGATCACGAAAGTAGTTCGCCCGGACGTCTACGAAATCGCCAACATGAAAGGCGAGATGATCCCGCGTTCCTGGGATATGCGACATCTGAAGAAATATCACTGCTAAAAATACTAAGTCATTAGACTTGAACTACGACGCGACTTGATCCCTTCATTGGGTACGTAGGCAGCTCGTTTTCAGACGAGTTCAGTTTCCCCCTTATTCAAAAAAAAGGGGGGAGTGGGTACGTATATTCATACTCCCACTCGCCGTATGTAACGACTCCGGTCTAAACGCGATAATCGATTCGCAATAAGGTAAGGTTTTAACCAAGTCTTATTCGCTCAACTCGCAAACGACTCCGGTCTAAACGCGATAATCGATTCGCAATAAGCTAAGGTTTTAACCAAGTCTTATTCGCTCAACTCGCAAACGACTCCGGTCTAAACGCGATAATCGATTCGCAATAAGCTAAGGTTTTAACCAAGTCTTATTCGCTCAACTCGCAAACGACTCCGGTCTAAACGCGATAATCGATTCGCAATAAGCTTAGGTTTTAACCAAGTCTTATTCGCTCAACTCGCAAACGACTTCGGTCTAAACGTGGCAACTCGCAAAATGACTTAACTGTCTAAACACGAGATCAATAACAGTTAGGCGTCATTATGGCCATAATGGCGAACTGATTAAAACTTTATCGTCATTATGAAGTATACTTATACATCCTCAACGGATAAAGCGGGCTATATAAGTTTAGAGTTCATTACTGGGATAGACGTATTCAGTGCGAGTATTGTCCGTTAGCCGGGATGTCCATCTCGCGAGTCCATCTCGGGATAGACACATTCAGTAGAATGTGTCCGTTAGCCAGGATGTTTGACTCGCAAACCCAGTTTTAACCTTAACAAACTGGTCGAACTTAGCAAATGCAAATTTGCCTGGATAAAGGAGCATGTTCGCGAAGAGGTTCAGTTGGTGCAACTGGGGTCGGATCAACGGTCTCATCGGCTTCGTCCGACTCGCTCTCGTCTAACTCCTCACTCGCGCTTCGCAAGCGCATACCAAGAGAGCCATCGTTCGACCCAGAAGCTGCATTTATACCAAAAGACTTAGCAACAACTTCGACTCGCGGAGACGCAACTATATCCGCTACGGTAATGGGGACAACATAGTTCTTACCTAAGGTCTTCCTCAATTCGAGTGCTATCGCGTCGAAGATCTCGTCGGCTTTTCCGAGCGACGCCTTGTTTTCAGCTAAAAGGGCACGCTCGGCCTTCGGATCGAAGGCCTCCTCTGCTTCAGCATTCTCCATGTCGCCAAGGAGCTGGAGATAAGCCTCCGCTTGTGCAAGATAGACCATTTTCTTAATCGGCTTCTTCATCATCTGTTGAAACAGCTCGTAAGCCCGGTTAAGCTGGCCTTGCACTTCGGCGGCCGCAGATCGCCTCGCAGAAAAAACAGCCTCTTCAAGATCCTGCTCGTGACTCGCCTTCAGAGCAGATAGCTCTTTCACCAGCTCGGCGTTGTTCTCCTCGACCTTCTCCTTCTCCTTACCGACTCTGTGAAGGTGCACGCCCAGGTCGTCAGAGCTCTTCTTATACATATCTCGCTCAGCAGCAAGATTTCTTATTTGGGCCGCGGCTTGTTCCTTCTCGACCTCTTCTCTCTGCCTGGCCTCGCCTATAAAGAGCTCCTTAGACCTCGAGTCTTGATCATACGACATGATCAGCCTGTTGAAATGGGCGATGGCCTGCGAAGGAGTTGACAATATGAGAAATAAAGCGAAATGAAAAAGAAAGAATAAAGTGTGAAATTACCTTGGCCTGACGCGACGCGAACTCCTTGTAGAGCTCGCTCTTTACCAGCCTTTCCGGGATCGGCATACGATCACCCGGATATGTAACCTTAGCCATCATGGCAGCTGCGGCTAAGGGATCAGTGTACAGCCCATCGGAACTTCCGGGAATAGACCGCCCTGGGGACAGAGTCGGCAACTCGCGACGAGATTTCTTCTTCTCGCCAACTTTGCCTTTGCCTTTCTCAGAGGCATATCGTTTTCTTTTCCGATGCAGTTGGGCCTCAGGCTCGGCGGGCTCGTCAGAAATGGTGGTTGGCTGTGAAGTAATAACAGCCAACGCACCACTCGCAGCTACAGCAGCCGCTTCGTCGCCCTCAGCAACATGAGTATTCTCTTTGTCGATGCTCCGCTCAGACGTCTCGACAATGGAAACAGTGGCCTTCGGGTCGGCCTTTCTCTTAGCCTTCTCGGCTTTTCTCTTGGCGAGATCGCGGAAAGTGAGCTTGGGAGGCATTCTTTCTAGATCGTCGGACTCGCTCTTTTCGATTTCTTCTTCTTCGTCGTATGAAACGAACTCGCGAGCTAGAATAACCCTTCGAAGATTGAAGTGACGATTCCAAAGGCACTTCCGAGCCTTCAACTTATTGACCAAATCGTCGATGTTGGCAACGGGAGTGAATAGCAGTCTGCTAGCTGTAAAAACAAATTGGCAGAGAAGTTAGTATAAAGCATAAAAGGACAGCTCGCGCGTTAAACATTCGAGAAATTCTACCAAGTGTCCCCCACTTCGCCACCACTAAGTGTTCATCCTCGGCCGACGCGGCCGATATCGGCACGAAGAAAAAATATTTTCTCCAGCTATGATCTTTGTTCGGGAAGTCGTCAAGTATTTTATAAAGAGAACGACTCGCTAGATTGTAATACTTCATGCCACCCGGGTTGGTTTGCTTGCGCCATTCAAGAAGGTTGTGTAGATGGCGAACTCCGATGGGCTCGCGACATTCGGCTGCCCGCGTCGTAATTCCCACCAATTGGCGAATCCCTCTCGAGTTGATTTGCGCGAGCGCGATTTTGTGAACCTGCGCGAACCGGAGAATCAGCGCAGGGATGGGGAACGTGAGGTAACAATCCTTAAACCAACACGCATAGGCGGTAAACGTGCCGGCAGGGGGATCGTCTTCTCGCTGCTCGATAGAAGGCGCGATCATTTCGACCGAGTCGGGAATTCGGTACTCTGAGCGATAGTCTTCCAAAAATTCCTCATCGCACCATGAAGAACCTGGAGGCGGGCGTTGCTTTTGCCTCGATTTCTTTTTCTTCTGGACAACCTCGGCCAGCCCGCACGCAGCCCTAGCTTCCAGTCTCTCTTTTTCTACTAAAGAGTTTTACGACCAGTTACCTTCTTCGATCTTTACTTGGAGAGGCAGCTCGGCAGGACTAAGGGACTCGTCGCGGAGTTGTGGGATTTCCACAACCAGTCTTCGCTTGTCAGTGGTCGAGGCCTCGCCAATTTGTGAAGGATGCGAAGTCCCAACTCCCTCTTCAAAGCAAGTTCGTCCAGCTCGCATGGACGAAGTAGACTCCCCTGTCTCGCGACTTTGTCTTAAGGCGGGAGTAGGATAAGAGAACAGTTCGGCAAGAGGAAAATGGCCTCCAGCTCGATCTTCTCGACTAATGGGGCTCGCCTTCTCGCTGCCTGAAGGACTCGCCTCCTCTTGACCACGGAGCCTACTACAACTCGAACTCGCATCTACAATCGACTCGCTATCGGGAGAATACTCCCAGGCCGATTTTCCCTTCTCGGGGAGTTCGGCAGACTTCGCGGATGCAAAAGAACTCGTCGACGACATTTTTCTTTGGATCAAAACTTTAAGTTTTTTCAGTTTCTCTGAAGAACACTGCGGCGGCGATGAAGAACACGGCGGCGGCGAAGTGATGGGACGGCAAAATTCCTATCTATTACTCGAAAGAAAAAACAGAAAAGGGAGAGAGAGAGCGAACCTGTTTTTTCGGAGGAATGAGAATAATGAGAAGTATCAAGGGAGTGTTGCCTCTTATAAAGACATTTTTGACGGTTCGACTTTCGAGGTGAGCCTCATTTCTTAATGGGCCCAAAGATTCTGGGCTCAGAAGATCAGTTTCGCGAGATTGATCCAAATCTATGGTTCCACAATTTTTATCTGACTCTAAATGCGACTCCGCGAGCTCCTCCTCGATTTGTTTCGCGACTTCATAGTTTCGATATTCTCAGGATTTTGACCTTCAAAGAATCGCGCGACCTCGCGACTTCACTTACGAATAAATCTGCGACTTCAGCATCTCGCAACTCGCGACTCCATCTCAATGGATCAGCTCGCGACTTTCTCTCCACAGAAATCAACTCGCGATTCCATCTCAATGGATCAGCTCGCGACTTTCTCTCCACAGAAATCTACTCGCGACTCCATCTCAATGGATCAGCTCGCGACTTTCTCTCCACAGAAATCAACTCGCGACTCCATCTCAATGGATCAGTCGCGACTTTCTCTCCGTGAAAATCAACTCGCGACTCCATCTCAATGGATCAGCTCGCGACTTTCTCTCCACAGAAATCAACTCGCGACTCCATCTCAATGGATCAGCTCGCGACTTTCTCTCCACAGAAATCAACTCGCGACTCCATCTCAATGGATCAGTCGCGACTTTCTCTCCGTGAAAATCAACTCGCGACTCCATCTCAATGGATCAGCTCGCGACTTTCTCTCCACAGAAATCAACTCGCGACTCCATCTCAATGGATCAGCTCGCGACTTTCTCTCCACAGAAATCAACTCGCGACTCCATCTCAATGGATCAGTCGCGACTTTCTCTCCTTGAAAATCAACTCGCGACTCCATCTCAATGGATCAGCTCGCGACTTTCTCTCCACAGAAATCAACTCGCGACTCCATCTCAATGGATCAGCTCGCGACTTTCTCTCCACAGAAATCAACTCGCGACTCCATCTCAATGGATCAGTCGCGACTTTCTCTCTGTGAAAATCAACTCGGGACTCCATCTCAATGGATCAGCTCGCGACTTTCTCTCCACAGAAATCAACTCGCGACTCCATCTCAATGGATCAGTCGCGACTTTCTCTCCGTGAAAATCAACTCGCGACTCCATCTCAACTTCATCAACTCACGACTCTATCTCCATAAAACTTAGGAATTCGGCGACAACGATGACTTGAGTAAATGTGCGACTCGCGCTCTTTTCCCCTTTTCTGTTTTTTCCCACTGGGTTTTCTAGACAAGGGTTTTACCGAGGCTTGTTCGCACGTCTGTACATCTTCATCTCGTCACCTCGCATCTTCGAGCAGATTCATTCAATCAAGTCAACTCGCGATTTTGAAGGCTTTCAGTCAGCTCGCAGATATCGGAACAAATCTACCTTGACACCTCGCACTTTCGCACGATTCGCGGATCACAAGTAAAACCAATTCGCAGATTCGCGAAACTAGAAATCGACTCGCCAATGACAGCAACCGACTCGCAGTATTGAGTATTTGGGTTCGACAGTATCGCCGCTAACACGCTAAACGGCCTAAGCGGGAATCGATTTTTCAGACACCCTTACTTCAACACTTTTTAACTAAACTGCTGAACTGGGGGGCTAACTGTAGGGGTCAAATCTCCCCTAGAAGAATCGATAAACCAAACGGCTTAACACGTGTTAAACTGGCTCAGCGGTCGAACCCAGAAAACGCAGGCCCGTCAAAGGCCCATCACTGTTCATTCCAGCGCTGCTCAATCCCTCTCAACCGGCCCGGCTCAGAGCGACCGGAACTGTTCAAGTCGCCTCGACTGGAACTGTTCATACCGCCCAATTTTACCTATATATAGACATGTACCCCTTCACTTGGAAGAGACCGGTTTTTCTGATAAAAACACTGTTTACAGCTCTGATCTTGGTTAATAAGAACAATCTCAAGAGCCCTAATTCTATCTTTCTCTAAGTGCTTGAAAACCCTAAAGAAGCTCTATTTCAACGAATCTTCACAAATTCTATTGTGTGATTATTCCAGCTCGCACAAACACTCATCTCTAATTTGGCAAGAGATAAAATATAAAAATCAGTATTATTATAAAGAAATGAAAAATTTAATAAAATTTATTCTCACCACAGCATCTTGATAAAAAATACTCAAGCTTTTCCAAAATATATAAACCAAAAGGTTTCTCAAAACACAAAATCCACCAGTCATAACTCTATTCTTTTGGCACAATATAATTATACGGTCACAACTCACAACACAATAATGTCTTCACCAAAACTAAAAAATTTGGGTAAAATAGAAGTAAGAACCAAAGACTTTTTCAACGATGGATAACCCCAATCTCTTTCTCTTTTTCTTTCTCACGCAGGACCAAATCACACTCTTCTTTTCTCCTATTTGTCTACTTTGGAACGTTTCTATCTTCTTTCTTTTGTTGGATAGTTTCTTTCTTTTTCTTTTTTTTTTTTTTCATAATTCGGAGGTTTTGGGCCTTCAGCCCATGATCTCCCTTTGGCCCAGCTTCTTTTTCGCGCATTTAATTGCGGGTTGGGTGACCAGCTAGCGTCGAATCCAGAGCAGAAGACCACTTGTGTAGCTTCTTTTACCACTAGGCCAACGCTAGTTGGTTTTCTTCCTTTTCCTTACTTTCTCTATTATTTGTTATATTCATTTATATATATATTTTTTAAAATCTTGGCCTACGATTCTTCCTTTTTTGGAACACATATCAGAGTGAGCATCTCTAACCATGAGAACCCCTATGAGGTTCAAACAAAAAAGAAAATAATAGTTTAGTAAGAATTAGTTTTGTAATTAAATTTATTTACTGAAAAGAAAATGAGCCAATCATTAATGGATAAATCTCTTTTGGAGTTCTCATGGGTATCTCAAATATTTTCATTTGAAAACTTTTTTTCCCTCTCTCTCTTACTTTTTATTTTATTTTTATGAACTTCTTTTTAATATGAAGACCTCTTTGAGAAACCCCCATTGAATATGAAGACCTCTAAGTTTTTGATATACACATGCTGTTTTTACTCTAAACATAATGTTGTGCTTAAATTACACAACACTTTCATATGATCTATGTCTTGCACGCATATTTAAATACATAGACAACCGGCCACATATGTTTGTAACTGTGGTAGTAAATTAGTAATATATAACTTCCAATTGAGTTTCGTTTTGTGTCATAATCCTCATAAGGTTTATGAGACTTTTGTTGATTAAATATACATTAATATGGAAAAGTGGTTTGTTAATATGATTTATATACTTCTGTTCATATATAATGACGATCTAGTGTGAGAAAGTGTGTGATGTAACCCTTTGTACGCGTGAAACAATGATCTTGTCATGATCCGTATACTTTTGGGTAATGAACAAGTGCCACACACGTATAGTCAATGAGACCTTTGTGGTTTTTTTGTTGTAAGTGTGATCAGCATTTTAAACACACAAAAAAAAAAACTTAATGCTTCTTATTGTACTATTTCATTCAGCCGGATTTAGTAAAATCTATTTAGTAATTTTGCGTTATTTAGAGTGAAATATTTACACCCACATTTCCACAAGTATACATGTCGAATTTGTGACTCGTGATTTATCCACAAAATTAAAGCATACATAGGTAAAAATGTGATATATATTGTTTTTTATTTTTGTCACAAAGACGTGATATATTTTATTCATATATTTCATTCTCATGAAATATTTTGGAAAATGAATTATGGATAAAATTAGGATTTGTCGATGCAATAAAAAAATTAAAATTGGGTCTTTTGGAGATAATCAACCAAGCTATATTTATCTTGTTTTCGTTTTAATTACGAAGAAAGTCGTATATGTAGTATACATTATAACATACGGTTTAAAAAAAACCCTAATATCTTGTTTCAAAATAATTTCTCAAGCACAAGGAATGTTAGGAGTATTAGAGCATCCACAATGGTTGCTCTTAAGCAGATCTTAAAATGTTCTTAAGTTAAAAAAAATAATAAAAAATTGATTTTGGTAAGAACTGTTGAAGATATGTTCTTATTTAAACACTTTTGGATCTGCTCTTAGAACTGTTCTTGGTAGATTTAATATAAAAAATTGTTAAGAACTAAAAACTAAGAACAACCGTTGTGGATGCTTTTAGGGCATGTGCATTGGTGATACTTTGTGGGTATCATATGATATAAAATTATTAAAATTTTAGGAATAGGAGGAAAGATAGTGTTTTTAGTTAAAAAGATGAAGTGTTTTTAAATATAAAATTAATAAAATTTGAGTAAAAAGAAGAGATTGTTGTTATTATTGGAGAGTGGTATTAATGGGTTGATACTTTTGACAACTCAAAAGTGGGTATCAATAGAAGGAAATGAGTGTTTTTAAATATAAAATTAATAAAAGTTGAGTAAAATAAAAAAAGAGTATTTTTTCGAATAAAATTAAGTAAAAAAAAAAATTATTATTTTTTTATCTTATGATACTCAAAGTATCAGGAATAAACATGCCTTTACAACTAGTCTAATTATTATGCTCTATGCGAATAACGAATAATATTAATTAAATAAAATAGAAAGTTGGCTACTGGAAGAACAACTTTCGTAGCGTTACAAAACGAAGTGAAAGATGAAGAGAAAACATCCTTTACGTTCCATCATTTTCATCCACAAACCTGACAAAAAGCTTCCTATGTCTTTATCTATATAATAAAGTTTTTATAGTATGAAAAACTTTTTATACACTTTTTCTCAAAGTTCTATAACGCGGTCGATTTCGCCAAATTTCAAACTATTCATTAATTTATCCTTCATTCAAAACTTATAAACTTATCATATATATCATTTTTATCAAGCTACTGATAGATCAATTTCGTATACATTAGCATATTGATTTTTTATTAGTTTATATCTAATATATCAAAACGATATCATTTGTGAAAATAATGAGATGTATAGTATAATTGTTAGAAAAAAATATGATTCCAATTAATTATATTTTTGAGATGACATTTTTTGTCTTTTGTTCGATAATCAGTGATAGTTGACATGTCACCAGCAAGCAAATACAATCTCTAAGGTTATCACATACATCCTTGTTTCAAGGCTAATATAAGGGTTAAGTTTATGACATGTAATTTATTAGTTTAGAGTTTAGACTAGTATTGTTATTGTATCATTATTTGAGTTCAATGCACATATAATTTTCTATCTGATTGGCAAATTTGAGGTTGAAAATAATATTGTTGGTCAATCAATTTCATAACAAGTCAGAAACCTCTAATAGTTATATTCCATAATAATTTTGTTGGGTCAGATTCTAGTGTTAGCATTTAGATTCATATAGTCTAGTAAAATACTAAAATGAAAAAAGAAGAAGAAGCAAAGCTCTAAAGTAGATATACTATGACTATGAGTTTTGTTAACAACTTCATTTGTCATGTACTAAATTATTAATTACTACTAATTAATGACTTTGTTTTTTGTCACTCAAATGGGCATCACAGATAGCTGACGAAGATTCTTTGTCCGAGACAATAAATATAATAAATCTTCATCCAATTACAAACAAATTTTAAGGATTGTTTATGTAAATGTGAATAATTCACAATCAGTGATTAATGGTTCAACTTCAAGTAATCAGTCATCTAGAGGAGGAGGTGACTTTAGCACAAATCTGAATTGGAGAACTGCTGTTCATTATACAATTTAATTGGTGCATCACAAATGTTATAAAATGAGTAAATCTGCAAACCAGCAAATAGTGAAAACTTAGTTAGGAAAAATATATAAATGTAATTGTATTGGTATTCGTATGCTATTATCATTTAACACGCTAGATTATCAACGTAAAACCTAAGATAATACATCACATACATGATATATGTACAAAATTACGTAAATGGTTGATATAAAATCCAGTCGATATACATATATAGAGAATGTACTATAATTTACTTTCGCAATTGATAAGTTATCTTTTTGGGTCTATATGTTTTTAAATTTATCAATTAACCTTGACACAAGACAAAAAACAATACAATTTGAGTGTAATTCGTTGAGCCGTGGGGCTTAGTGTATAGGGAACTTTCGTCGTTTTTTCATGTAGGGGCCAAGGGAGTTGTTGTGAACAATGGTCGATTGTGATCGTTAAGGTGACTCCTTTTGTCCAATCATTTGTTACCTATCCCACACGAAACGTAGACCTTATCGCACCGGATTTGTCATAACTTTAAATCTTTATTAACCATCACTCACATCACTGTTTGGATAATTTTGGTGACTTTAAATCTGTGGTTACTCGTCTCATTCGTCCGCTCTCGCGTGTATTGCACGCAATATAAAAAAGTTTAATAATAGTGCCAAATCTTGGAAGTGGTCAAATGGCTACCAAAGTATTCATGAATCCTTGATCATAATATAACATTCATCGTTGGATAGTATTGTTCTTTTGGAAACTATTATGTATCTACATGTGAAAACTTCCACTTTCATCATGCCATTTTAGTATAATTAAATATGTTTTCTACCGGAATACTTGACATGGTATGGCTAGTTCAGAGAGGATAAGATCAAATTTCGAATCTCGGATAATAATTCAATTCCAGTAAAAATGATGAATTCTCGAAAACTCGAAAATGGTAGAGCATATCGTGATCTCATCTATAAAAGAAGAAGAACCTAAAGCTTAAATAACATTTAAATTTTTCAGAAGTTCTAGCTCTATGTCACTTCTTTGAATTACCTTGTGTGATGTATTTCAATCCACTTATTAATAAAGAACTTGCTTTATTCAATCATCTAAGTTCAATGTTTGTGAGCGAAATGTTCTTGAATTTGTTTACTGACAAGTAGCTTTTGGATTAGTGGCGTGTTAGACACATTCAAATGAGTGATAAGTTTAGTCCCATAATTTCGAAAATGTTTGGAAGAGATTCAATCTCGACGGAGAAACGTAAAAACATGAGTCCGTTCTTCTTGAATTCACTTTTTTAACAATAAATATTGTGTATATACCAACATACATTTTAAAGTATGTTCTATGTTTTACGTGCTTAATTTGACGTATTAATGAAATCTTTCTTTTACAAGCCTTATTGGATTGAAAATTTATTACACACTTAAATATTTTTCTGTCTCATCCATTGATTTCCTTACGTTTTCGATGTTTCGTATTAATCGAGTTAAAATATTAATGTAAATGTATGAATACGATACAAATAATTTTGAAATTGGTCCCCGCAATCTCATACTAATAATATTGAATTTGTGTTGTATTTAACTTTTCACTTATTCGTCTAATTTGTACGGCCGGATTCTCTTATCCGATCGCATGCCATTTCTTTAGAAGGGACCACTTTTAGTGGAAAGCGCTATCGCGACACGTGTCCTCTGATATTATTGGCAGCGAGTGATGACGTCATTCAAGGTCCCCTACCTCCTTGCTTTTTCCACTCGTTTACTTTCATTCGAAGTATATAGATTTTCACTCGAATGAATTAATTTTGAGTCAAAATGTTTGTAAAATAGTGGTTAAACCACATAATTTTTCTTTTGATGAGATAGAAAATTGGTATGCAAAATATAATTTAAACTTTGAAACATCAACACCAAAAGTCGAAGAGGCGATTAGTTTCGGGAAATAGAAAGATGTACAATATAAACCGTAGGAACGCAGTAAAAAAATTCTTTTACGTGGATGAGGAAAAAATGGTGCAACAATTTCTAAGTTATTTCTACGGTCACTTCGTATCAATATCTTCCAAATTCCAACCATTCTTTTGCCGTCAATTCCTCCCATCTTTTTCTAAAAACCATACAAATTTTTGTTGTCACAGTATTATATGTTACTATATATCATAGACCTAATCCCATATTACTACTATCACCAAAAAAATTGGTAAAAAAATATACAATAATTATTCTTATATTAAAAAAAGAATAAATCGTCTTTTTGTCCATCTCAATCTCTTGCTCAAAAACTCTCTCTCCACACTTCACGCATATAAAATTCTAACATTCAAACACATTCATACGCAAAACCCTCAAATTTTATTTCTGTAATTCATCGATATAACTTAGAAAAATTCGGTGGAAAACGATGGCGTTTCATCACAATCACTTCGATAATAACTTCACCGACCAACCTCCTCCGCCGTCTCAACAGCAACATTTTCACGACTCTGCACCGCCCAATTGGCTCCTCCGTTCCGACAACAATTTCCTCAACCTCCAAACCACCGCCTCCGCTGCAGCTACAACCTCCGACTCTCCTTCCTCCGCCGCAGCTAACCAGTGGCTCTCCCGCTCCTCCTCTTTCCTTCATCGCGGCGGCGGCGTTAACAACAACACCGCCGCTTCCGGTGATGTCATCAACGACGTCACTGGAGAAGAGTCGATGATCGGCGAGAAGAAGGAGGAAAGGTGGCAGAATGCGAAACACAAGGCCGAAATCATCAATCATCCACTCTACGAGCAGCTTTTGTCGGCACACGTGGCGTGTTTACGGATTGCCACGCCGGTTGATCAGCTTCCGAGGATCGATGCTCAGTTGGCTCAGTCGCAGAACGTTGTGGCTAAGTACTCGAGTTTAGAAGCTGCTCAAGGACTACTCGCCGGCGATGAAAAAGAGCTTGACCATTTCATGGTAGATAACTTCTCTTTCCTTCTCACTTATTTCAATTTTCATTATTGTTTTTTTCATTATTTTAGTCACTTTTTTTTTGTCTTTTAGTTTGCTAACTACCACGGTTTGACAAATTAGAAGATTGTTTATTATTTGAGGGTTTTTCAAAATAAATTAGAGAAGAAAAGAGAAATTTCTTTTGGTAGATTTGTACTTGACTTGTTGCTTTGCACCGACACACATGATCAGGGTGTTTTGTGTTTGATAATTCGTCAGTATTAAGATTTGTATTTTGGTTTTTGTATAGTTTAGATTTGATAGCAGAAAGTTTAATATATATTTTGAGATAGATTTTGGTTACATTGATTGTAGTTACGGATACAGCCAAATGACATAACCTAGTTTGTCTTTTACTGTCTGTATCCATTATCTATTAACATTTAGACTTTTGATTACTTTATTAAAAGTATTCTTATCTGTTTTCTCTAATGTGTTGGATTTTTAGCTGTTGTCTAAAAAACTTTTCCATGTTTGTGCAGACACATTATGTATTATTGTTGTGTTCTTTTAAAGAACAATTACAACAGCATGTTCGTGTTCATGCAATGGAAGCTGTGATGGCTTGTTGGGAGATTGAGCAGTCTCTTCAAAGTTTCACCGGTTAGTTATTTTTTTAAGAATCCTTGTTCCAATACTTTAAAATAAATTTGTCATTATCGTTATGATGATAACTTTAGATTGCATTAATGTAACATTGATAAAGATAATGTTTTTCTTTATTTATTGCATATTTTAATGCTAATATGGTACTTGTTGATTAACAATTGTTTTGTTGGGTGAGACAGGAGTGTCTCCTGGTGAAGGAACAGGAGCAACAATGTCTGAGGATGAAGATGAGCAAGTAGAGAGTGATGCTCATTTGTTTGATGGTAGCTTAGATGTGTTAGGGTTTGGTCCTCTGGTTCCTACCGAGAGTGAGAGATCCTTAATGGAACGAGTCAGACAAGAACTCAAACATGAACTCAAACAGGTAACAATCATTAGTCTGTCATACACATTGTCTAAGATGTTTCTATTAAGTCCAATCATTAAAGAACTTGTCAAAACTGTATTTTTTTATCTTCTAAAATTTCAATAATTATGACTTTTTGCTGAACTAAGATGTTTCTATTAAGTCCAATCATTCAAGAACTTGTCAAAATTGTATTTTTTTATCTTCTAAAATTTCAATAATTATGACTTTTTGCTGAAGTAAGCTTGTTTGATGAGCTTGTGAGTTTACACATCTACCTATACCCGAGACTTACATTCTTCTCATAATGCTAGAGTTCGCGTGATCTAATGATATAGAACCATGTTCTTTTTGTGAAAAGGGTTATAAGGAAAAAATTGTAGACATAAGGGAGGAGATACTAAGGAAGAGAAGAGCTGGAAAATTACCAGGAGACACCACCTCTGTTCTCAAAGCTTGGTGGCAATCTCATTCTAAGTGGCCTTACCCTACTGTGAGTTCTCTCTTTCTAATTCTTCAATCACTAACATGACTCATGTTTTGTTCAAATGATCGATGCACACGTCACACAACTTCATTTGTCATTTCAATCTTCTTATAAGTTTTTAATGAATGAGATAAAATTTTGGCAGGAGGAAGATAAGGCGAGGTTGGTGCAAGAGACGGGTTTGCAACTTAAACAGATAAATAATTGGTTCATTAATCAAAGAAAGAGGAATTGGCATAACAATCCATCTTCCTCTACCGTCTCAAAGAACAAACGCAGAAGGTACTTCACATAAAGAAAATTGTAGAAGGAGTTATTACCCAAGATTGGACAACAACATGATGAACAAATATACAATCAAATGATAGGAACAAATATACATTTTAGGTGTGACAAAGTTTAGTTGTAGGTGTGGTTAATTAGATTTATGTTTTAGATACATTTTCAAGAAACATGTGGAAACATGTGGAGTCATTGAATTTGGGAGAGTTGTTTTTATGAAGCAATGCAGGTGAACATAGCGGAAGAGAGCGTTGAAGTCAGTTCGATGCTCGCATGGAGAGATTCAAAATAGCTTGATAGAAAGTTGGAAGACATGAAGACAATTTTTTTTCCACAAAACAACGTAGAAAGTCATTGTTGTGACATTCCATGGTTTATGTGTATTCATATATATATATATTTGATAACTATTAGCGGACACACAAAACCCATTATAAATGGAGGTAGAAGCATAATTTGTAATATGAGGTTTTAGATGGAATTTATGATAAGATCGTCACTACCATCTTTACCATGCTTATTATATGTATATATTTAGTGAATAACATGGTGATTCCCTTCTAACATTTGTGGAATTATTGGCCCTAGTCTATACAAATATGCATATATGTAACTCAGTTTTTTTTTACGATGCTTATATATCTTAGTTATGTAAATTGATGCGTACATATATTGTCAACTTCATGGTTTCAAGGTTTTATCTTTTGCTTTGTGAGTGGAATGGTCGAATGGACAATGTATTTTTTTGGTAACCCTAATGCATGTAGGGGTCAAATCTCCCCTAGAAGAATCGATAAACCAAACGGCTTAACACGTGTTAAACTGGCTCAGCGGTCGAACCCAGAAAACGCAGGCCCGTCAAAGGCCCATCACTGTTCATTCCAGCGCTGCTCAATCCCTCTCAACCGGCCCGGCTTAGAGCGACCGGAACTGTTCAAGTCGCCTCGACTGGAACTGTTCATACCGCCCAATTTTACCTATATATAGACATGTACCCCTTCACTTGGAAGAGACCGGTTTTTCTGATAAAAACACTGTTTACAGCTCTGATCTTGGTTAATAAGAACAATCTCAAGAACCCTAATTCTATCTTTCTCTAAGTGCTTGAAAACCCTAAAGAAGCTCTATTTCAATGAATCTTCACAAATTCTATTGTGTGATTATTCCAGCTCGCACAATTTGGCGCTAGAAGGAGGGGACTCGCAACACTAGCTTCATACACGAAACAAACGCTTAGACGAACCCGCTACTCGCAACATGTCAATAACGAACCCGCAGTCTCCAGCGGCCGAAGATTCAGGTCCAAGCGAGCCCATTGTGGCTGGGCTAATCAACCAGTCCGCATTGGGGGCGGAAACAGGCAGACCTGTCCCGACAGAGAACCAGGCAACCGCCAATACAAACACGGCCGACCCGTCCACACCAGGAGATTTCGGTCAACTCAAAGCAATGCTCGAACAGTTGCTCGAGCAGTCGCAAAACCAGGAAACGATCAACAGCAACCTGACTGCTGAAATCAGGGCCTTGTCGATAACTCGTCAGTCTCGAGGGCTACCTCAAGGTAACGCGCTTCGCGTCACCCTGCTCGCTCTTAACTTCTCCCAGGCGGCATCGCCTTCGGCTCGTGGCACTCGCGAAGATCATACGCCAATGCCCCTCAGAGACGGAACCGTCCTCGTCACAGGTGCTCCCGGCGGCATAGCTGCAATCGCAGACAATTCAGAAGGACGTGAATTCGGAGCAGCTCGGCCCAGTCGACCGACTAGTCGTATCCAGAGTCGGGATGAGGGCGAAATCGCAGAAAATACGAGATGGATGGAACAAGCCGAAGCCCTAACCGCCCGTAGAGCTGTCGCTTCGCAGGGAACGGAAATGGACGAGCTCAGAGCCGTCTTGCAGCAGAACACTCGCGATCTCAAGGATATGAGGTCACAGGTCCATCGCGCAACCAGCAAGGCGCCGGAACTCGACCGCGTTCTTGAAGAAGCTCGCACTACTCCTTTTACCGAGCGAATAACAAAGGCGCGTTTATCTGACCCAGGGAAGCTCAAGATTCCTATCTACGAGGGAAAGGGCGACCCCACGGAGCATATCAGAGCATTCTCAACCGCAATGGGGCGAGCTAATTTCAGGCTCGACGAAATCGATGTTGGTTGCTGCCTCCTCTTCGTGGAGCATCTCCAAGGGGCGGCCCTCTATTGGTTCACGGGAATGAAAAAGAACTCTATCGACAGCTTCGCCCAACTCTCCGAGGCCTTCCTAAAGCAGTATTCCGTCCTAATCAAACGCAGGTCATCGGAGGTGGACCTTTATACTATAACACAAGCGGCCGGCGAGCCCTTGGGAGTTTTCATTGAACGCTTCAAAGCGATGCTTATTCAGGTAAAAGGGATTGACGACAGATCCGCCCTAAGTGCCCTGCGAAAAGCTTTGTGGTACATCTCAGATTTCCGAAAGGAGATGACAATTAACGAGCCCTCGTCAATTCAAGATGCGCTTCATCGCGCTAACGGCTTCGCAAGAAGCGAAGATGAAACCAAAATCCTGAGCCAGAAGCATGGAAAGGCCAGGAATCCTAGTCCGCAAAAAGTCCCAGTCGCGACAAAGAGGAAGCCGGGCAATTTCGTACAACATGAAGGAGGTTTCAAGGGGGCCTATAACTACCAGGTGGACTCGTCCGGCTACGGTCGAGGAAGAGGGCGAGGCCGCGGAAGAGGCGCCCCTGGTCGCGCTAGCGGCAACACTTGGTCGAGAATATTGCAGTATGACGAGTCGGCTTATTGTGACTTGCATAAAATGGAGGGACACCCGACGGCTAATTACAGAATCCTCGGCATGCGACTCGCAGCAAAGTTGGCCGCCGGCGAGCTCAAAGGAAACATCAATGTTAACGATTTTCAGCTCGAGCAGTTCGACGATGCAAGAGAAGGGGACGGCCCGTCGGGAGACAACAGGAATAATAAGCGAGACCGACGAAACGACGAGGCCCACCTCGACCGACGAAACGGTAATGATGGCCGTAGCGCCTCGAAACAGAAAATCTGCAACATGATCATGGGCGGCTCGCGCTACTGCTCTAACACCGTCTCGTCGATCAAAGCCTATCAGAGAAGAGCGGAGGTAGGGGCGAACAAACCCGAACCGTCGAAGTTCCCGAACAATGTCATCCAGTTCGAAGAGAATGAGGTCGATGACATTGACAAACCTCATGACGACCCGCTTGTCATCCGACTTTCCGTCGCAGGATGGGACACGGGTCGCGTTTTAATCGACACTGGGAGCACAGTTGACATCATTTTCATAGACGCTCTGAAGCGTATGGAAATTGACCTCGCACAAGTCGAATCCTATCCTAAGCCGTTGACCGGATTCAATGGTGAGACGACGATGACACTCGGTACGGTCAAGCTTCCTGTAAGTGCGGAAGGTGTGACTAAAATAGTTGAGTTCGCAGTCTCGGACAACCCGGCAATTTACAATGTGATAATGGGAACTCCTTGGCTAAACTCGATGCGCGCCGTCGCCTCAACGTATCATCTCTGTCTTAAGTTTCCAACAAAGGGCGGAGTCAGAACAATCAGAGGAAGTCAGTCGGCGTCAAGATCTTGTTTCATGACCGCGCACAAACTAAGAACTCAGGCGACAGTGCCGATCCCAAGCGAGCCGCGGAAAAAGATTAAGACAGACAGGGAGCCCGTCAAGGAAATCTCAAACCTCTTATAGCAGCTACAGATCGCAGAATCCGCTGAAGATAGAGGAGCAGGCCCGACCTGCGAGCCTGTCATATCGGTTTGTATAAACGATAAATTCCCAGAGAAATACGTAGAGATAGGCGCGACACTTGACAAAGCCGTCAGACTCGACCTCATCGAATTCCTCAAGAAAAATGTCGGTACATTCGCATGGTCCGTGGAAGACATGCCCGGGATCGATATCGGTATCATCAGTCACGAGTTAAACGTAGACTCGACCTACAAACCTATAAAGCAAAAGCGAAGGCGACTAGGTCCTGATAGGGCTCAAGCGGTAAATGACGAAGTAGACAAACTCTTGCAGGCCGGCTCGATCTCTGAGGTCAGATATCCGGAGTGGCTTGCGAACCCAGTCGTCGTGAAGAAGAAAAGTGGCAAGTGGCGAGTCTGTGTAGACTTCAAGGATTTGAATAAGGCATGCCCAAAAGACAGTTTCCCTCTTCCTCACATCGACCGCCTCGTCGAGGCGACATCTGGAAACAAGTTGTTGTCATTTATAGACGCCTTCTCTGGCTATAATCAGATCTTCATGCACCCCGGCGATCGCGACAAAACATCTTTCATCACAGACCGCAGAATCTATTGCTACAAAGTCATGCCCTTTGGACTTAAGAATGCTGGGGCTACTTATCAGCGATTGGTAAATAAAATGTTTGCGGGCTTACTCGGCAAAACGATGGAGGTTTACATTGAAGACATGCTCGTCAAATCACTCGAGGAAAAGGACCACGTCGGCCACCTCGCAGAGTGCTTTGCGTTATTAAACAAGTATAACATGAAGCTAAATCCGGCTAAGTGTCGCTTCGGTGTAATGTCCGGCGAGTTCCTCGGCTATATGGTTACTCGTCGCGGGATCGAAGCAAATCCAACACAAATCGACGCACTCATCCAGATACCTTCGCCAAAAACGAAAAAGAGAAGTCCAGCGACTAAACGGCAGAGTCGCGGCCTTGAACCGATTCATCTCATGCTCTACTGATAAGTGTTTACCTTTTTATGAAACGCTTAAGGATAAGAAGGGGGCAGCTCGACAAGATTTCGAGTGGACTGAAAAATGTGAAGAAGCCTTCTAGAAGTTGAAGCAGTATCTCGCGACTCCATCTGTTCTGACAAAGCCGGTAGCTGGCGAACCGCTCTATCTTTACATCGCGGTCTCGACCTCGGCAGTTAGTGGGGTTCTGATTCGCAAAGATGGCACCGAGCAAAAGCCTGTTTTCTATATTAGTAAGTCGCTAACCGATGCAGAAACAAGATATCCTTTGACGGAGAAACTTGCACTCACAGTTATTACGTCGGCTCGAAAGCTTCGACCGTATTTTCAATCACATTCGATCGTGGTTCTAAGTACTTTTCCACTGCGAGCTGTTCTCCACAGTCCGACTCAGTCCGGGCGACTCGCCAAATGGGCGATTGAACTAAGCGAGTTTGATATCGAGTATCGTAGTAGGACGACGATCAATGCACAAGTATTGGCCGACTTTTTAATCGAACCGCCGGAGGCGGAAGCCTCGTCCGAAATCGAAGACACACTAGCGGACAGTTCTGCATCCCAAATCTGGCAGCTGCACGTCGACGGGTCGTCATCTAAATACGGATCGGGAGTGGGTATTCGACTATCGTCAGACGGAAAATCTCTAGAGCAATCGTTCTGCATTGGTTTCAAGGCATCGAACAACGAGGCCGAATACGAGGCCCTTCTCGCAGGTCTTCGATTGTCTAAAGCGTTGAAAATAACAAGGATAGAAGCTTTTTGCGACTCTCAGCTTGTCATGAATCAGTTCAACGGCGAATACGCGACAAAGGACGAGCGCATGGAAGCATACCTCACTCTCGTCAAAACTTCAACAGCTGAATTCGATCTGTTCACCTTGACAAGAATTCCAAGGTCGGAAAACTCCCAAGCGGATGCCCTCGCATCACTCGGCTCGACCGCGAAGCTAGATAAAGATCTTTAAAGAATTGTCAAGGTCGAATTCATTGAAGAGCCGAGTATCGCAATCGCAAAAGCAGTGAACGTCCTAACAAGATCTCTGGCAGCGAAGCAAAAAGCAGGCCTCAGCAATGGCTCGCCCGCTCGCTCCGCTGCAGACCCGATGGACCTCGGCCATACCAAAGATAACGTCGAACCAGATCCGATGGATCCCAATCAATCCGGTACAGTCGGCACAGACGAAATGACGGATGTGATGGCAACATATAACGAGCTCGACCCGAATAACACAGCTTTTGACCGTGGCCTTCTCCCCGAACAACTAGAGGAATCCCCAGAGGATGCTTACCCATGTAGGGAGGAGCCTCCACCTGAGCATGAAGTCATCGATATTCCCATTGACGACGAGACCACAGTCTATGGATGCGACACCAAGTGGATGGCCAACATTCGCGTTTATCTCGCAGACGGCGAGATGCCAACCGACAAATGGGTGGCTCGCAAGTTAAAGTCACAGTCGTCTCGTTACGTTTTACTTGATGGAAATATCTTCAAATGGCGACTGTCCGGGCCACTACTCGCTTGTGTCGAGGGGCAGGAGGCTCGCGAGATAATGCATGAGGATCATGGCGGATCCTGCGGTAACCACTCGGGAGGTCGCTCACTCGCCATCCGAATCAAGAGGCACGGATATTTTTGGCCGACAATGATAAAAGACTGCGAGCTGTTTGCAGCAAAGTGCGAGAAGTGTCAACGACATGGTCCGTTCATCCATCAACCGACGGAGTTCTTAAGCTCGGTCACCTCGCCCTACCCGTTTATGCGATGGGGAATGGATATAGTCGGACCGCTTCATCCATCTCGGCAGAAACGATACCTCTTAGTCCTAACGGATTATTTTTCCAAGTGGATCGAGGCGGAAGCATTCGGATCAATCAAGGATTAGCAGGTCGAAAACTTCGTGTGGAAGAATATCATCTGTCGTCACGGCGTACCCTATGAGATAGTGACAGATAACGGTTCGCAATTCATATCTAAACGGTTCAAACTTTTCTGCGATAAGTGGAAAATCAGAATCAGCAAGTCAACGCCTCGCTGCCCGCAAGGCAACGGCCAGGCAGAGTCGTCAAACAAAACACTTATCCATGGCCTAAAGACTCGACTCGACGCTAAGAAGGGTCGTTGGGCAGATGAACTTGAAGGCGTTTTATGGTCTTGTCGAACAACACCGCGACGCGCTACGGGCGAGACGCCTTTCGTCCTCGTCTACGGAACAGAATATGTGATTCCTCCTGAAGTCTATTTTCCAGGAGTTCGCCGACGATTGCTTCCAGAGCAGGAAGGTCTCAATCATCTCCTCATGCTCGACGAACTCGAACTTATCAATGAAAGGCGCGACCAAACACTTCTAAAAATGACCGAATATCAAATTGCAGCATCCAAGTATTACAACTCCAAGGTGCGAGTTCGGTGTTTTTACGAAGGAGACCTCGTCCTTCGCGCAGTATTTCAGAACACTGCCGAGCCCAATGCCGGCAAGCTCGGCGCTCACTGGGAAGGACCTTATCAGATCACGAAAGTAGTTCGCCCGGACGTCTACGAAATCGCCAACATGAAAGGCGAGATGATCCCGCGTTCCTGGAATATGCGACATCTGAAGAAATATCACTGCTAAAAATACTAAGTCATTAGACTTGAACTACGACGCGACTTGATCCCTTCATTGGGTACGTAGGCAGCTCGTTTTCAGACGAGTTCAGTTTCCCCCTTATTCAAAAAAAAAGGGGGGAGTGGGTACGTATATTCATACTCCCACTCGCCGTATGTAACGACTCCGGTCTAAACGCGATAATCGATTCGCAATAAGGTAAGGTTTTAACCAAGTCTTATTCGCTCAACTCGCAAACGACTCCGGTCTAAACGCGATAATCGATTCGCAATAAGCTAAGGTTTTAACCAAGTCTTATTCGCTCAACTCGCAAACGACTCCGGTCTAAACGCGATAATCGATTCGCAATAAGCTAAGGTTTTAACCAAGTCTTATTCGCTCAACTCGCAAACGACTCCGGTCTAAACGCGATAATCGATTCGCAATAAGCTTAGGTTTTAACCAAGTCTTATTCGCTCAACTCGCAAACGACTTCGGTCTAAACGCGGCAACTCACAAAATGACTTAACTGTCTAAACACGAGATCAATAACAGTTAGGCGTCATTATGGCCATAATGGCGAACTGATTAAAACTTTATCGTCATTATGAAGTATACTTATACATCCTCAACGGATAAAGCGGGCTATATAAGTTTAGAGTTCATTACTGGGATAGACGTATTCAGTGCGAGTATTGTCCGTTAGCCGGGATGTCCATCTCGCGAGTCCATCTCGGGATAGACACATTCAGTAGAATGTGTCCGTTAGCCAGGATGTTTGACTCGCAAACCCAGTTTTAACCTTAACAAACTGGTCGAACTTAGCAAATGCAAATTTGCCTGGATAAGATATATTCAGTAGAATGTAACCAGAATGTTCGTCTCGCAAAACCCAGTTACACTCAACACTGGTCTAAAATGGCAAAACATACGGCAGCGATATCAATCGCCTCGCCATTAAGCGTCTTAAAACCGCATCGCCATTAAGCGTCTTAAAACCGCATCAAACCTAAGCGTCTTAAAACCGCATCATTTCTATGGCCTTAGACAAGCTCTAACAGGCCTCGTCGACAGACTACTAATCGAAAATACAGTTAAGAAATTGCTTAAGGGCATTCATATAAATCTGCTCGACCAACTCGGCATAAAAATGTTGTTACAAGTTGGATAAAGCCACCCAGGCACAAAAACAAAAATCGAGTCATAAAATCCTTAAGCAAAAACAAAAACAAATCCTACTGTTGCAAAGTCCGGATTAGGCGACAGTCTCGCCATCTTCGGCCTCTTTGTCCTCAGAAGCCAGCTCGCCCTCTTCGACAACTTGTTCTTCGGCTGGAGTAATGATAGCAGCCGAACTCGCAGCCTCGCCGTCCATGGGTTCTTGTTCCAAATGAGCCTGTTCGCGAAGAGGTTCAGTTGGTGCAACTGGGGTCGGATCAACGGTCTCATCGGCTTCGTCCGACTCGCTCTCGTCTAACTCCTCACTCGCGCTTCGCAAGCGCATACCAAGAGAGCCATCGTTCGACCCAGAAGCTGCATTTATACCAACAGACTTAGCAATAACTTCGACTCGCGGAGACGCAACTATATCCGCTACGGTAATGGGGACAACATAGTTCTTACCTAAGGTCTTCCTCAATTCGAGTGCTATCGCGTCGAAGATTTCGTCGGCTTTTCCAAGCGACGCCTTGTTTTCAGCTAAAAGGGCACGCTCGGACTTGGGATCGAAGGCCTCCTCTGCTTCAGCATTCTCCATGTCGTCAAGGAGCTGGAGATTAGCCTCCGCTTGTGCAAGATAAACCATTTTCTTAATTGGCTTCTTCATCATCTGTTGAAATAGCTTGTAAGCCCGGTTAAGCTGGCCTTGCACTTCGGCGGCCGCAGATCGCCTCGCAGAAGAAACAGCCTCTTCAAGATCCTGCTCGCGACTCGCCTTCAGAGCAGATAGCTCTTTCACCAGCTCGGCGTTGTTCTCCTCGACCTTCTCCTTCTCCTTACCGACTCTGTGAAGGTGCACGCCCATGTCGTCAGAGCTCTTCTTATACATATCTCGCTCAGCAGCAAGATTTCTCATTTGGGCCGCGGCTTGTTCCTTCTCGACCTCTTCTCTCTGCCTGGCCTCGCCTATAAAGAGCTCCTTAGACCTCGAGTCTTGATCATACGACATGATCAGCCTGTTGAAATGGGCGATGGCCTGCGAAGGAGTTGACAATATGAGAAATAAAGCGAAATGAAAAAGAAAGAATAAAGTGTGAAATTACCTTGGCCTGACGCGACGCGAACTCCTTGTAGAGCTCGCTCTTTACCAGCCTTTCCGGGATCGGCATACGATCACCCGGATATGTAACCTTAGCCATCATGGCAGCTGCGGCTAAGGGATCAGTGTATAGCCCATCGGAACTTCCGGGAATAGACCGCCCTGGGGACAGAGTCGGCAACTCGCGACGAGATTTCTTCTTCTCGCCAACTTTGCCTTTGCCTTTCTTAGAGGCAGATCGTTTTCTTTTCCGATGCAGTTGGGCCTTAGGCTCGGCGGGCTCGTCAGAAATGGTGGTTGGCTGTGAAATAATAACAGCCAACGCACCACTCGCAGCTACAGCAGCCGCTTCGTTGCCCTCAGCAACAGGAGTATTCTCTTTGTCGACGCTCCACTCGGACGTCTCGACAATGGAAGCAGTGGCCTTCGGGTTGGCCTTTCTCTTAGCCTTCTAGGCTTTTCTCTTGGCGAAATCGCGGAAAGTGAGCTTGGGAGGCATTATTTCTAGATCGTCGGACTCGCTCTTTTCGATTTCTTCTTCTTCGTCGTATGAAACGAACTCGCGAGCTAGAATAACCCTTCGAAGATTGAAGTGACGATTCCAAAGGCACTTCCGAGCCTTCAACTTATTGACCAAATCGTCGATGTTGGCAACGGGAGTGAATAGCAGTCTGCTAGCTGTAAAAACAAATTGGCAGAGAAGTTAGTATAAAGCATAAAAGGACAGCTCGCGCGTTAAATATTCGAGAAATTCTACCAAGTGTCCCCCACTTCGCCACCACTAAGTGTTCATCCTCGGCCGACGCGGCCGATATCGGCACGAAGAAAAAATATTTTCTCCAGCTATGATCTTTGTTCGGGAAGTCGTCCAGTATTTTATAAAGAGAACGACTCGCCAGATTGTAATACTTCATGCCACCCGGGTTGGTTTGCTTGCGCCATTCAAGAAGGTTGTGTAGATGGCGAACTCCGATGGGCTCGCGACATTCGGCTGCCCGCGTCGTAATTCCCACCAATTGGCGAATCCCTCTCGAGTTGATTTGCGCGAGCGCGATTTTGTGAACCCGCGAGAACCGGAGAATCAGCGCAGGGATGGGGAACGTGAGGTAACAATCTTTAAACCAACACCCATAGGCGGTAAACGTGCCGGCAGGGGGATCGTCTTCTCGCTGCTCGATAGAAGGCGCGATCATTTCGACCGAGTCGGGAATTCGGCACTCTGAGCGATAGTCTTCCAGAAATTCCTCATCGCACCATGAAGAACCTGGAGGCGGGCGTTGCTTTCGCCTCGATTTCTTTTTCTTCTGGACAACCTCGGCCAACCCGCACGCAGCCCAAGCTTCCAGTCTCTCTTTTTCTACTAAAGAGTTGTACGACCAGTTACCTTCTTCGATCTTTACTTGGAGAGGCAGCTCGGCAGGACTAAGGGACTCGTCGCGGAGTTGTGGGATTTCCACAACCAGTCTTCGCTCGTCAGTGGTCGAGGCCTCGCCAATTTGCGAAGGATGCAAAGTCCCAACTCCCTCTTCAAAGCCAGTTCGTCCAGCTCGCATGGACGAAGTAGACTCCCCTGTCTCGCGACTTTGTCTTAAGGCGGGAGTAGGATAAGAGAACAGTTCGGCAAGAGGAGAATGGCCTCCAGCTCCATCTTCTCGACTAATGGGGCTCGCCTCCTTGCTGCCTGAAGGACTCGCTTCCTCTTGACCACGGAGCCTACTACAACTCGAACTCGCATCTACAATCGACTCGCTATCGGGAGAATACTCCCAGGCCGATTTTCCCTTCTCGGGGAGTTCGGCAGACTTCGCGGATGCAAAAGAACTCGTCGACGACATTTTTCTTTGGATCAAAACTTTAAGTTTTTTCAGTTTCTCTGAAGAACACTTCGGCGGCGATGAAGAACACGGCGGCGGCGAAGTGATGGGACGGCAAAATTCCTATCTATTACTCGAAAGAAAAAATAGAAAAGGGAGAGAGAGAGCGAACCTGTTTTTTCGGAGGAATGAGAATAATGAGAAGTATCAAGGGAGTGTTGCCTCTTATAAAGACATTTTCGACGGTTCGACTTTCGAGGTGGGCCTCATTTCTTAATGGGCCCAAAGATTCTGGGCTCAGAAGATCAGTTTCGCGAGATTGATCCAAATCTATGGTTCCACAATTTTTAACTGATTATAAATGCGACTCCGCGAGCTCCTCCTCGATTTGTTTCGCGACTTCATAGTTTCGATATTCTCAGGATTTTGACCTTCAAAGAATCGCGCGACCTCGCGACTTCACTTACGAATAAATCCGCGACTTCAGCATCTCGCAACTCGCGACTCCATCTCAATGGATCAGCTCGCGACTTTCTCTCCACAGAAATCAACTCGCGACTCCATCTCAATGGATCAGCTCGCGACTTTCTCTCCACAGAAATCAACTCGCGACTCCATCTCAATGGATCAGTCGCGACTTTCTCTCCGTGAAAATCAACTCGCGACTCCATCTCAATGGATCAGCTCGCGACTTTCTTTCCACAGAAATCAACTCGCGACTCCATCTCAATGGATCAGCTCGCGACTTTCTCTCCACAGAAATCAACTCGCGACTCCATCTCAATGGATCAGTCGCGACTTTCTCTCCGTGAAAATCAACTCGCGACTCCATCTCAATGGATCAGCTCGCGACTTTCTCTCCACAGAAATCAACTCGCGACTCCATCTCAATGGATCAGCTCGCGACTTTCTCTCCACAGAAATCAACTTGCGACTCCATCTCAATGGATCAGTCGCGACTTTCTCTCCGTGAAAATCAACTCGCGACTCCATCTCAATGGATCAGCTCGCGACTTTCTCTCCACATAAATCAACTCGCGACTCCATCTCAATGGATCAGTCGCGACTTTCTCTCCGTGAAAATCAACTCGCGACTCCATCTCAATGGATCAGCTCGCGACTTTCTCTCCACAGAAATCAACTCGCGACTCCATCTCAATGAATCAGTCGCGACTTTCTCTCCGTGAAAATCAACTCGCGACTCCATCGCAACTTCATCAACTCACGACTCTATCTCCATAAAACTTAGGAATTCGGCGACAACGATGACTTGAGTAAATGTGCGACTCGCGCTCTTTTCCCCTTTTCTGTTTTTTCCCACTGGGTTTTCTAGACAAGGGTTTTACCGAGGCTTGTTCGCACGTCTGTACATCTTCATCTCGTCACCTCGCATCTTCGAGCAGATTCATTCAATCAAGTCAACTCGCGATTTTGAAGGCTTTCAGTCAGCTCGCAGATATCGGAACAAATCTACCTTGACACCTCGCACTTTCGCACGATTCGCGGATCACAAGTAAAACCAATTCGCAGATTCGCGAAACTAGAAATCGACTCGCCAATGACAGCAACCGACTCGCAGTATTGAGTATTTGGGTTCGACAGTATCGCCGCTAACACGCTAAACGGCCTAAGCGGGAATCGATTTTTCAGACACCCTTACTTCAGCACTTTTTAACTAAACTGCTGAACTGGGGGGCTAACTGTAGGGGTCAAATCTCCCCTAGAAGAATCGATAAACCAAACGGCTTAACACGTGTTAAACTGGCTCAGCGGTCGAACCCAGAAAACGCAGGCCCGTCAAAGGCCCATCACTGTTCATTCCAGCGCTGCTCAATCCCTCTCAACCGGCCCGGCTCAGAGCGACCGGAACTGTTCAAGTCGCCTCGACTGGAACTGTTCATACCGCCCAATTTTACCTATATATAGACATGTACCCCTTCACTTGGAAGAGACCGGTTTTTCTGATAAAAACACTGTTTACAGCTCTGATCTTGGTTAATAAGAACAATCTCAAGAACCCTAATTCTATCTTTCTCTAAGTGCTTGAAAACCCTAAAGAAGCTCTATTTCAACGAATCTTCACAAATTCTATTGTGTGATTATTCCAGCTCGCACAATGCAAAAATATGATACGACAAAACTCCGTGCCGTGTATCTCATCTGGAGCCGAAAAGGTGGCCGGCAAACGAACGAACGAACGCTAGACTCTCTCTCCGCCGTTGTCGAAATTACTAAAACTTATTAATTATGAGAGGTTTTTCAATTTGGGCCCCTCTATTTCCTTCGGCATCTTCTGAAAGCCTCTTGGGTTTCTTCATATAGTCCATTATGGGCTCCTGACCTTTCTGACTCGCCAGGGAAATGCCACAAGAGTTTACGAAAACAATAAACTCGTGATACGATACACATATTTGTTGTTTTACACCTTTTGTTTTGTTTATCATTTGTAATTAGGTTTTGATTAGTTTTCGTCTTTCCGTTTTGTATTTTGTTAACGTGATAAGATATAGAACTATATATACCAAAAATATGAATAAATATATTCATTGTCAATTTGAAAATTCATTATCATTAATTAAACCAAGTTTATATATTGATGATCCGTGTAGCATGGCAAAAGCATGGGTACATTGATAAGAATGAAATTTGGTTTTGAATATATTCATTGTCAATTGGTTTCAAATTGAAAATTCATTATCATCAAACCAAGTTATTGATCCGTGTAGGATGGCAACAGCATGGGTACATTGATTTTAGCAAAAAAAAAGAAAAAAAAAGGTACATTGATAAAAATGAAATTTGATTTGAGATGGATCCAAAACGTTATTGTATTTGTAGAAAATCGTCATTTCGAAAGAGGGTGTGATGGACCCAAGTACTTTAGTAAATATAGAAGAGATAAACCAATATATTCATGATTCCTAGCAATATAAAATTTCAGTAAATTCGATTTCTTCAGATTGGTTTGATTCGGTTGCAATAAATTCATTTTGGTTATGTTCATAGTACTAAAATCAATTAATTTATAGATAAAATTTCCTAGCTTTGATATCAGATTAAACATTCAGGTTTGCTTACATTTGTTTTCTTTCATTGAGATAGAGACACACTAGTTAATAGTAATCTAATGTAGTGAGAGAGTGGAGAGTACTCTCCATTAAACAGAAAAAATACACAAATGAATATACAATCATGACGTGGAATTTCGACCGTTGTGTGGGGGTCTTGTCTTCTGCTTATACGACAGTAAACTGAGAGGGTGGGTTAATGGGTTTATCACTAGCTGGCCAAAACAGCTGTGCTCTCCGTTATGTAACAGTGACGAAACATTTGCTTCTTCTTCTCTTTTTTTTGTCCTTATCGATAATAATTTTCTTTAAAATAAAAAATAAACTTGCAATGGTGAGTAAATGAAAGATTCGCTATCTGAAAGTGACCCAAAAAATAAAAAGTGATAACAGATAGTAAAGTGCTAGTGGGTAAACTAGGGCATAGAGAATAATACAGAGAGGACGACAAGGAAGTTATAAACATTCTCTTTACTCTATCATACGCCATTTTCTGTTTCATGTTAGCCAATGTATATATGTAAAAAAGCTTAGAATATTATGAGAGAAGAAGCTCTTCCTGAACACCAATACGAGGAAATAACGTTTGAATGAAGTTTGACATTATTACGTATATACTTTTTCCCAATATTCAATATTTTAATTTGCGATTACGAAGTTTATCTATGTACAGCGCCAACATTTGCAAGTTGAGGCCACGAACGATCATAATCAAATGTAATAGAACTTTGTTGACATTCGTTAATGGAGACACGATGCAATTTATCTTCTTATAAAAAACAAACTGAATATTACCATATAAAATATACATGTACACAATATGTGTGTGTAATAACAGAGGGATATATGTTTATCTAATAACATTAGTTGTCGTGGAAGGCGCTATTTGTTCCAAAATTAATATTTTAGACCGAATACAAGATTATGCAATTTTTATATGTTAAGAGTGCAAACATTATGAATGCTTCAATGTGTTGTTGTTTAAGCCATATGTCGTGATTGCAATTCTATGAATGTGATTGTGAATTATTATCCGTCGTTAATTCCTTTTAGTCTCTTTATTGTGCGTTTGTGGGTTTTTAAAATCATCATTTGCAGTGATTTTTTTTTATAAAATAAATACATGAATCAAAATACAATAAAAAAAAATCAAACTATATGTCTATTCCACCATCATACTTAATTAATTGTGAAGTCGGCAAATATTTTGATAAAGTACACATTTACGCTTTATAAAATATAATTAATAACAAAAAGTAAAATATCATACATTTTTTTTTTTGATAAGTCAGGAAATCCTAGATCTATAGAAGGATCCGGACTAATCCTTGGAATAGGTGAAAATATCATACATTTTCAAATTCAATATGTTAAATATATATAAATATGTGTGTGTTGGCGGATACAAATATTTTAAATGGAAACAATCAATGAAGATGATTGACACTAAATGTTTTGACTTCATGGGAGATCAAGTCTAGAGATAATTGTAAGAGAAAAGCTAAAAATACTTTTATATATATATATATATATATATATATATATATATATTGTAGAAGAGAGAGGAGACAAAAGAAGTAAGATTTGAGGCATCGAAAGAGAAAAAGACATGTCGACTGGTGGCAAGTGGTTATCACTACGTAACAACATAAACATCAAAACATGTGAAGAAAGCGTTTTTGGTTCCTTTTTCCTTTTTCTTCATTCATCCCCACTTCACTTCACTTCACTTCACTCTCTTATCCTCAATCTCTCCACTTGTTTCCTGTTTTTAAACAGTTTAGAGTGTGGATAATACGATAATTGGCCTCCACTATCTTAAACCGGATTTGTATGCGTATGCCCGTGACACCTTTACCAGAATCTCCCTATATTGATTAGTATTGTTTCCAAACAATAAAGGTTTTGACTTAAATTTATAGATTAGTCAAAGAAATGTGAAGATTGATTCTTTCTACTTACTAAATTCATGTGTTTACTTCCATGCTTTAGCGGAATCAGGTTCCTGTGTTGTTAAAAAGTATATATACCCAAATTTTTGTGTTAGGCGTGAATTTAGTACTCTTTTATTTGTTTGTCAAAAGAGATTAGTACAGGGACTACATAATTTTTTTTTAATGTTTTGAGAAGGATAAAATATTCTAACAATTGTGAACACACCAACACATACTCATGGGTAATACTAGAGCTAGGCAATACATCTATCAAGATTTACCGAAACTATTACTAAATCATGATGAAAGTATTGATTAGATTTATGATGATCATCATTGATCGACGAAAATGATGTACTTGAACTTTAGCTTATCAAGTCACAATGCGTCTAGGATATACTTAGATTCCAAAACACATCCTCAAAAATTATTTAAATACACACAAAATGAAATAAATTGTACCATATGATGCTACATATTTCACTATAATCAGAAAATAACTTGCGAATTATCGTTTTCTAAATAACTCGCGAATTACCATTTTCTCCTTTTTCGTTCTACGAAAAAAGAAAAACGATGACAATGAATATATAAGGTAAACACAAAGTAAATGATGCGAAACTACTTTTCTACAAACCAGATTAGTATTACAATACCATCCCATGGACATGGTTGGTAGTCATGTCCCTATTTTTTTCTCCCAAGTTTCGTCAAATAAGACCTGAGAAAGGACAAGTAAAGACCATATGGTATGGTTGTCTCTTGATTCACATTCGTTGTTGCACAACACACATACCCGGGGCCGACTTGCATACCCCATCGAGTCATTATGTCTTTTGTTTGATTTCGAAGCAAGAATTTACAAGCATAAGAACATGCGTCGGTCTAGGTCCATACAATCTTGTGCCAGAGAACTCTAACACGTCCTTGATGTTGGAACTAATTTTCAATAAATAAATGGACCATTAATTTGGTATTTGGTTTATGAAAAATTGATTTAAAAGTTTGAATGAGAAATTGATTTAGACCATATTGGAAAAGCCCTAAATGGTGTGAAATGAGAAGTTTAAGATATTCTTATGATTAAAACATAACACTCACACATGGAGAGACACAAGGATACCACACTCACTACCGAACCGTGCCGGGCTTTGGCTTGGACTTGGGCTTGGGCTTGGGCTTGGGCTTGGCAATTAGACCGAAGGTCCATTAAAGACTATTCTTTTTGGAGAAATTTTTTATTAAAAATTAAATCGAAAAATCGCAACCCTTCGGTTCATGTTAACCGAACAGTCGCGACCCAAATCGAAATCGCACCCGGTCGGTTCTTTAAAAAGTGGTGCGCCATCATCGTCTTCTCAAACCTTTTTTTCTCTGCAAATTTTTCCTGAAACGGAAAAACTTCGATCCTCCACAAAATAAGTCTCGAGAGTATTCATAGATATTCTGTTCGTCAGATTACGATTTTGAGTGTTGCGAAATCGTTCTTCCTTACGGTTTTATCATGGGATTCGTAATCGTATCAAAACGTCTCACTACGGGCGATTTTTCGAATTAAGGAAAGAGAGCAATCTCGACTCCGTATACGTTTTATTATTGAGAATTTCTTGTTCTTCTTAATTGGTATTCAAATTTCATTCGGTTTTCTCAATTCGGTTTTTGCGGTTCTTACACTTGATACCTTATCGTCGTCCAAACAGATTCACATCAAATCCGTCATAGGCGCAACACATCTAATTAATATATACCATGAACAAGAGTCTTATATTGAACATTGTTGTTGAATAGAGCAACACTCATAGTCTCTTGGAATTTAGCTCCTGCTAATTTAGAATCTTCACTTGACTCGTTACAACAACTTCAATATGAATCGAACAACTTTAAATGAATCTTCATTCATCATTTCTTGCTTCAGTTCTTGATAAATCAAACAAACTCTAATTAAGCATATTTTAACTTGTTACACCCACATTTTAGGGTTTGTTGATACAATTCATTTCTGTAAGAATCAATTTTCCAGTTTGAAGAACAATTCTACAATGCAAAAAAAAATTAAAATGAAATCGATCAAACTTGTACTAGTAAAAGTAATCAATTTATTTACAAAGAAAATGTAACTCTTTTTGTTTTTTTTGTTTTTTTTCTTTTTTTGCACACACATCAATTTTACAGATTTATCAATTAATATGTGAAAGGAGCATTTACAATATTAATATATAATAACAATAAATGACGTCATATTTTCCAGCGAATATCAATTTATAACCGTCAGTCAGAAGGAGATCAAATCAACGGTTGCAGATCTAGTTTTCGTCACCGGAGAAGCAGGCAACCTCGCCGTAAAATTCGGAAACGAACCATCCTCGTGGGCTCGAACATCGTCTTCGAAATTAAGCGCATAACTCAAAGGATCGTAACTAAAATCGCCAGGATAACTCTGGCTCTGACTTCTCTGATGATTATGAACGCAATTATAAGCGCAATTGTTGTTTTTACACGTAACCTTGATCCGCGATTTGACGCGACGGCATCGATCTCGGATCTCGAGCTCTTGAGCGGTGGATTTGAGCCATTCGTAAGGAGATCTGGGAGTTCGTTGTCCTCCTCCGACGATCATGGATTCCGGTTCAACCACAGCGTTTGCTCCTAAACAGCAGATCGGAGATCTTAGCCTTGTTATGTTTCTCGTTGATCTAGCGGAAGATGGAGAGATACATTCGTTGTACATTTTGATGAACTTTTGCGGAATTTTGTAAAAACAGAAATTTTGTATATGTTTATTTGTAAAGAAGAACTAAAATTAGAGTGAGAGAGAGAGAAAAATGAAAGAAGCAGAGACAATAAATAGGGAATCAAATTGAGGAAGAAGAAGAAGATAAGGAAGGGAGAAAATAATATCCGTGGGTGGAGCGTGGGTTTGGGCCCGATCCGCGGTTTCTAAGGCCTACTTGGTTTTATTTTATTTTATTTTTATTTTTTGCCAAAAACGTAAAACTACATGTATAAAATTCAATTTGCTTTGCTAGATATCTAATTATCTATATAACACAACTGTAAAATCCGGTTAATTTTCACGGTAAACTGACTAGCCGAGAAAATCAGTCCACCCGATTTCGGTTTAGTTATGTGCAGTGAAGTTTTTTTCAAATGGGAGTGAATTCATAAAGAAAGGGGATTAATGTCTTGTGTTGGAACAACTACTAGTCTACTACTAAGACCATTGACGCGAAGACTGTTAGGTGGGGTTTGAGGGCTGTTTTGGTATAATTATGAATTTTTTTTAAATAGTTTATGTATATTTACTTAATGCTATTAGAGAAGTTTTATTCGGTTCATGTTTTTCTCCGAAAGTTCAATCTTTCGTGTTGTTGGTGATGGATTAAGTCTAGTCCGATATAAGTACCTTTTTTTTTTGTTCATGGTAGATAAAGTCCTACTTATTAAAGTAATAAATTTGGATTATAGTTTGAGAATAAATCAGAAAATTACAAAATAAAAAAACGAGTTAGCCTACAAGGCCAGCTTGTCCTGGACCGGTACTGGCTTTTCTTCCACCATAACAACTCTTGTATTTCATAAAGACTTAATTTAGCCATTTAGGTAAAGATTTAGTTCTAACACTTCACATAACATAACATAACATTCAGTTTTTCTCTTTCATTAGGACACAATTCAAGTTTCTTTAGGGTTTTACCAGCCTTTTTCCTTTAGTGTTCTATTCTAACATATTATGAACAAAAACAAAACTTTTTACTGTTCTATTCTAACATGGAAAATATGAAACCTTTCTCTCTGCACCTGTATTTGCCTCTTTGTCACCACCAATTTCATTCGCTCTGCTTTATGCCAATCCAAAAAAACAATGTCTCAAAGACAAAACTCCAACCATCTCTTTTGCCATATAAGACTGATGAACTAGTAACTCTCTTTACCATCTCATCTTCTAAATTTGGATCTGGATCCTCATGCTCCTCCTGCACATTAATACCAACACACACTCAATAATATAGCTATGATATTACTATATATGTTTGAACTAGTAACTGTCTTTACCATCTCATCTTCTAAATCTGCTTCCTCAAGCTCCTCCTGCACATTAGTACCAACACACACTAACTAACGGACCTAATATATTGCATACACATACATATTTCACAATGGTCAGACATTTCATAAATCACCTCAGTGCTTAGTTGAGGAGAGCTGACATGTTGTTGAATACTCGGTGATGGCCAAAGAAAGCCGACTCTTACGTTCCTTGTTATCTCAGCATTTCTTGAACCAGTAGTAGCAAGTGGTAAATTTCCTTCTCCAGTACTTGTTTGCATCCAAGACCGAAGTGACTTAAACAATGCAAAAGATTGAAATATAGTCAATATATGAAACACCAATTGGTAATCCAAAGGCAGAGACAGAACAAACCTGTAAGCGAGAAACAATAGAAGTCACCTGAGATAAAAATACATTCGTCATAAAACGATAAATCAGATGTGCAATATAATGTCATAAGAAGCAAAGATGTAGTACACACAGGTCTCTCTCCCATGCTAATTCTCGCAGTGGCACGACCTAGCTCAACAAGTGAATTTCCCAAATTAGTCAAGAGCATTTCTGATTCAGTCAGTCTCCCTTGGCGTAATCTTTGTAATGATGGATCTGTCAGATGTGCATGATCCACAAGCACCGTTGAGATATTCTGTAGAAGAAAGATACAAAACATAATGACATTTGATTCAAATAAGGAATGTAACATCAACAACCAAAAAAGCATCAAAGAACATCCAGATAAGCATTGAGCTACTTCACCAACCAACAGTTGCCTTCTCGTCTGTTGAACCCTAGCCAAATGAAGTGGACTTGGGATCCAATTCTCGCTAGTAAATTCAGACTCTAGCTCATTTCGAGAAGTTTCCGAATTGTTACCAAGACCTAGAAATTACATTTCCCAAATTCCAATATGTCACAGAAGCTCAAGATTTGTTTTAACAAAAGAATACATTTTAAAATCATGTTTTAACAAATTGGGCAGCAAACTCACATCTCAGATGATCCAGAAATCCAGATAATAATGAATTCTCATAAACACAAACATTGCATAGATTGTATAGTATACCAAAAAAAACAAGTGTGTGTGTATAGTATGAGAGAAATTACAGCATCTGGTGTATGGTATTGCCGTCCAGTAGTATGATAAGAATGATGTGACTGCCTTTCGTTCGGAGTGCCCTGTATTTAATGGAGATGCCAAAAGAGACAATAAAAGAGCTGAAACATTATACCAAACATTAAAAGAAGATACAAAGAAAGAAAGAGAACTCACTTCGCCAAGATTTGAATTGTGATTAGCAGCTTGAGGAAAGATAAACAAGTTAGTATTTCACAAGCATACATCAATCATTTTCAACAATTATGGAGATTTCGAAAGCAATGTACATACATACCTGCATTACTACTTGCCATTTATGGTAATGGTGGAAATGTTAGTCCACTAACCAAATATAAAGTGTGGCCCTGTTCAACATCTTGGATTAACTCATTTTAAAGAAAAATCCATTACTCGGAAAACGGAAAAATGAAAGAGCATTCAAAGAAACAAGGCAGGATACGATAATCCGATAAAGCTTTATCATCTCTCAAAACTCTTCCACGGAATAACAAGCGTTGTAGTTCCGGGATAACACCAGAAATGCAAGAAATTAGCAGCTTCAATCTCATAATAGGAAGCTGCAACAACAACAAAAAATCACAAATATGAACACAAACCAGAAAATTCTTATGCAAAGAAAACACAAATTCAATTCTTACACTTTGGTATACTTGTAATGGGTATGTTTCATAATACAATCTCTTAATCGTTATCTCATATGTGCATTCAGATGCCTCAGTAGTGTCTCCCATCGTCAGAAAAAAAAACCCAAAAACCAAATTCTCAGAGATGAACAATACTAAACCATAACTTCAAATTCTTGACCGAATCTTTATAATCCCTTCAATTGAAGACGGAATAAGGTACAATTTCGAGAACCCAAAAGACCCAAATTGATTTTGGTACAAATTGCGAACGAAGAAACAGAGAAATCGAAGACGAAGATTCTAACTAAAACCCTAGAAATTGAAGCAAGCAGATCAAGAAGAAGATATACCATACCGAATACGAAAGAGACAGTGAAATTGTTTCGGATTAGAAGAAAATGAGAAGTTGATTTTGGTTCGATTCTATAAAACCCTAAAATCTCCTCGAATGATCCTGAAAGGTGAAAGCTTTAAGCTTTTTCTTCTCTCTTTCTTCTTCGTCTATAAGGGCATCCTCATTGTACACGATGGTGTTAATGTGTGTTTTTATAATATAAAATTATTAAAATGGTGGTAAAAGGAAGAAAAAAAGTGTTTTTGTGGGGTATATTGAAATAAAAAATTAATAAAATTTGAGTAAATAGAGTAGATAGTGAGTGTGTTTAGGAAAAGGAAGAGAGAGAATGTCTAAAATTGAACATTTTTTTAGTGTTTTTGTGGAGAAGAGAGAGTGTTTAAATATAAAATTAATAAAAGTTGAGTAAAAGAATGAAAGAAAAGGTATAAAGTTGAGTAAAAGGAAGAGAGAATGTGTGTTTTAATAATTTTATACTATAAGACCACACATTAAGACCATCTAAAGTGTGCAATGAGGATGACCTAACAGATTCAAACAACGCTAATTTATTGTCGTTCTAATGTTTTAGAAAATAATAAAACATAGCCCTAAGTTCTTTAGATTTTTCATTTTGACCCTATAATTTTATATCTTTTACATTTCAGAACTTCTAATTCTCTTATAGAGAAAATTAAACATTCTCTTTAAAACAAAACAAAAATCCTTCTCTTTAGACTATCCCTTATCTATGTAAAACAGTGACTTTTAGGTATGATTTTTCTTAAACTTGAAAAATCGAAATCAAAAGTCAAACGTTTCAGAGAATAATGTGTTCTCTCGTTTCCATCTGTCAAATGAAAAAAGTATTATGATCTTATTCTATGAGAGAATTAAAAAAAAGGTTAGAAAATGACATGTTTCTACGAGTAGGCAAAAAATAGAAGCAAAGTTTCTTTAATCATAGCAAAAAAAAAGGTTTTAGGTGCATTGTTGATAATATCAAAATAAAAACTGACCAAGTTACTTATATCTAAAAAGATATAGGTGCATTGTTGATAATAACATAAAAAGCTTTAACATAATTAATAACTTCAAATCTGATAATTGTTTTTGGATCTTCCACTGAAACAGCTCACTTCTTAAAGTTGGACTAAGCCTGACCAATAGCCTGTAGATTAAGTTAGAAATTATAAGAATATGAATATGGAACCCAGAAATTAGTAAATATAAACAAAGACAAAATCTAAAAAGTGATTACCATTCTTTTTTTCCAGTAATGCCGATAAACTTCTCATATGGGGATCAATATCTAGACCGAGATCTTCATACCTTGGATCATATATCCCAAATGGCGACCTGGAAGATAAATAATACTTATTAATCCTCTTTGATTAAGCGTGTTACTTAAATATAAATATGGAATCATAACTGAAATTCTTGTAAATAATAATCATGTAGCTGACTACTTAATCAAACTTATGCACATGACAAGCTAACTCAATTAGTATATAGCAAATAAAAAACATATGGAACATTATAAACCATAACAGACTTTATGAATGGAAATCAATGTGACACCCCGGTTTCAGGGCATATATGGTATATGCGGTATATGCAGATATACTTAAAATAATTGATTTGACTACCTATATCACCAAAGTGCACTTATCTTTTTGGTCACAGGTCTTGAGAGAACTCTAGAGTTAAGCGTGCTTGCGCTGGAGTAGTTTCAGGATAGGTGACCTACTAGGAAGTTATTTCCAGTACCGTGAGTGAGGTCAAAACACGGGAAAGATCGCGTGGTGATTTGTAGGGTCAGTAAACATGACTTTCGAGCCTCCCGGACTAACGTACCGACCGTCGGATGAGGTGGACCCACAAGCCGAGAGTGGACAGGGCCCATAAGAGGGCGGTCGGGGCGTTACATGTGGTATCAGAGCGAGCCATAATAACTGTGTGAGTCAGTTTATCGGGGTAACGATATTGGTATGCGCAACGAGGACGTTGCGATCTGTTAGTGGGGATGATTGTGACACCCCGGTTTCAAGGCATATATGGTATATGCGGTATATGTGGAGAAGCTTAAAAGAATTGATTTGGCTACCTATATCACCAAAGTGCACTTATCTTTTCGGTCACAGGTCTTGAGAGAACTCTAGAGTTAAGCGTGCTTGAGCTGAAGTAGTTTCAGGATGGGTGACCTACTGGGAAGTTATTTCCAGTACCGTGTGAGTGAGGTCAAAACACGCGAAAAGATCGCGTGGTGATTTGTAGGATCAGTAAATATGACTTTCGAGTCTCCCGGACTAACGTACCGACCGTCGGATGAGGTGGGCCCACATGCCGAGAGTGGACAGGACCCATAAAAGGGGCGGTCGGGGCGTTACAATCAACATCTAATTCGTAGATTTTGTAGTTTGGGTAAAATATATTATTTGATGGCCTGAACTAAATAAGATGTATAGTTATGTTCATAACAATTAGGTTTAATAAATCATTTTATACTGAGAGTATGTATGAAAAATATATGAAAAATAATAACTGAAAAAAACAAACCTTATTTCAGGAAGGTCGACTGTAGCTGAAGAACGTTCATTTTCTTTTGGCAACACGTTCGTCTATATTATGCATTTAACCCATATAAACTTTCTCGCTTTTATTTATCTTGCAAGCTTAGAGAATTTATTATGTGTATTTCGAGAAAACATACCTTTTGCTGAGCAGAAGATGATGATCCACCATGTTGAAGTGTGTCTTGTCCATTAACCAAAGCTAATTGTAACAGTTGCCGGCTGTCCATACTAAAAGACGAAGCATATGTAGCATATTGGTGTGAAAGATTCGACAAACTATTTTGAGAGCTATATTTCACGAAATTAATGTTTGTACATTAAAAGTTCATATATCAATTTTATAAGTATTGAAAATGTTGCATTTGAGCATCAATAACAATATTGAAAGGGCATGTCAAACATATGTGACTAAAATCTTACCCATCAAATTGACTATTTATACTATAAAATGAAGCATATGGAGTAGGTTGGTGCGATGTCAAAAATAGTAAATAATTTTGCGACCTAAATTTCATAAAAGTAAAAATTGTTTGTAAATCTCTAATTTATCCATTATACTATATAGGCTAGGTGTGAATTTCTTACTGATCAGTATACATTTGGGGTATGAAGGAAGAGGGAAATTGTGGACCATTGCTCAATTTAGGGGTCATAAAAGCTCGATTTTGCAAAAGCTTTTTCCTACGTAAATGCAACAAAATTAATAAAATAATTTTTATAATTATATTTAATATAGTTGAAAATATTTTAGAACAAAATATACATGAAATAACTAAAAAATTATGTTATTTTGAATACTAATATTATTTTACGTTATAAATAAAAGGATAAAAACAAAATATAAATAATATCATAAATCGACCGAGTAGTTTTTATACTTATTTTTTGTGCACAGTAGTTTTTATACTTTATATTAGAAAATTTTCACTTTCAATATAAATGATACCAAACATAATTTGTTTAACCTACCTTAGAGAAAAAGTTCGACTTGTCTATCAACTATAGTCGATGACAGCGGTTGCTGGGTTCATGTTAAAAGATGAAGCATATGGAGCATATCGGTGGGATGAATTTGACAAATAGTTATGTGACCTACATTTTCTGAAACTAGTTTTTGAATTAAAATTTCATACATTAATGTTAATTATAAGTACTGAAAACCTTGCATTTGAATAGCAAAACCAATTTTGAATTGGAATTTTGGGCATTAATTATGTGACTAGAATTTTACCCATCAATTAAAACTGATGGTCGTGGTAGCTGACCGTTCATATTAAAAGATGGAGCATAATTAAGGAATATGTTGGTACGACATTGAATCTCGCGATCTGTGTTTCGTAAAACTAGTTTCCATTTTTTAAATTCCGACATCAATGGTACTCCCTCCGTTCCCAAAAGATTGATGTTGTAGAATTTTCACAACTATTAAGAAAACACATTAATTTTTAGTTATAAATGTCTTGTTTTTTGTACTAAACAATTTTCTATGACTCTAAACCAATAGTAATTCAATAAAACCAATTAATGTGTCTTGGAATTTACAATTTATCATTATTTTTTATTAAAGTTGTATTGAGAATGTAAAAAATCAATATTTTTGAAATATTTGTTTTTCCTACAACATCAATCTTTTGGGAACGGAGGGAGTATGTCTTATAAGTATAAGAAACATTAGCCATACCAATTTGGAATAGAAATGTTCGGAAAAATGTGACTAGGATCTGAATTTGTCACCATATTTTGTTTCCAGTTGTAGGAACTTTGGTTTTGATTTTAAAAAAGGTTCTCTAAATCATTTAAAGAAAAGTGATTATAAATACGTACTTTGGATTCTTATGAAATAAAAATTTGGAACAACATACCTAATTGAAGAAGTAGGACAAGAAAATGGATGTTCTTGTTGATTTTGCATCCAAACCTATATATTTATTTATACATAATATAAGAATATATATATTGGTATAGATATGGTAAAGATAATAGATATATGTTACTTACTAGGTCTTCAGAAGTTGTGGTTAAATGATTATTCTTTGAGAAACGAAGTTCATGAGACAATGATTGTTCTTCTTGTGTCTTGCATCATTTAACTTACTTATAAACTTAAAGTTTACATAAACAAGTATGACATTTATTTGAGATTAATAAATAGTTGTTATTAGTTAGTTCTATACCAAGGTATAGGACGCTGATGCTCTTGGAGATGAATTGGAAACTGAAAAGAATTAGTCATAGTTGGATGTGTATACCCATTATGGTCTTGCTCGACATGTTGTCCATTCTCCATCTAGTTCATGAATATACATTCATCAAATGCTAAACATTTTAGTAAAATTGATAGAATTATATATGCTTAAAATTTTGTTGTTGTACCATTGCAACAGTATTTGGCTCTTGAAAGGAATTCGAGAGAGTTTGATGACTTGACACATTTTGTTTTGATGACACTTTTGGTGTTCTTGGTGTACCATTATGTTCCTGCCCGACATGCTCTTCAATCTCCATCTAGCTCATGAATATATACCCATCAAATACTAACACAATTTAGAAGCAATCGATAAATTTAAACTTGAGAAAGAAATGTTTTGTTGTACCATCAAAAAAGTATTCGGACTTGGAAAGGAGTTCAGCAGAGCTTGATGACTTAATGTATATGGTCCTAATAGCACACTTGGTATACTTGTTGTACCAATATGTTCTTCCTCCACATGATGTCCAACCTCCATCTAGTTCGTGGAGAATAAATATTCATCAAATACCAAAAAAATTGGAAACAATCAATAAAATAAACTTAAGATTTATTGTTGTACCATTGTAGAAGTGTTTGACTGTAGGGGTCAAATTCCACCCCTTGAAGATCACCAGAAGAAAATGGCTAAGTCTGGGCGAAAAAGAGCTCTACCGAAAGTCTAGCATGCACCGGCCGGTCGGGAGATCCGTAAACCAACAGCCGCACCGAACCGAACTGGGTGAGCCGATTTCAGGACTTCGTCTACTCAATAAGCCCAATTCGGCTCAGCCCATCTAATTGGGCCGAACCAAGCTGCAGGTGGGCCGAACCGCTAATGGCCTGCCGACCTAGGAGTGCAGCTCACGCCAGAAACCCTAGCCGACTTAGGATAGTATAAATATATTGTATCATCCTCTTGAAAGGGGATCACGAATTCTAGCAGAACCCTTTGTACTCACTTTCACAGCTACACAACTAATAATAAACTCTTTCTTCTCAATTGTTCTTGTTTTCAAACCTAGAAGTTTTGCAGCTCTACCGCAAACCCGACAAATCTAATTGTAGGAAATCCAGCTCCCACAATTTGGCGCTAGAAGGAGGGGAGCCAAAAACTTCATACACAAAGAAATCACAAGCAAGTTTGAGAAGATGACAGGAAACTGCGCAACGGACGACAGCGCTGATCCGAAGGAGACGCCTCCCAACGGATCTAGATCCACCGGTCAGAACGGCAAGGAGCAGATGCCTCCCAACGGATCTAGATCCACCGCTCAAAACGACAAAGAGCAGACGCCTCCTAACGGATTCGGGACAACCAGTCAGAACGACAGACGGCAGCGCCGATCCAAAGCAGACGGCTCCCAACAGATTTGGAGCAAGCGATGGATCTGGGGCAACCGATACTCAAACTACCACGAAAAGATCTTGATCCACCACGACGACTAACCCACTTTCCGACAACCTGTAGCTCGCTTGATCCTGACAAGCCTCACTTCAACGCCCGTCGGCGCGCTGAAAATCAGCGGTACATCTGGCGAGTCAACTCTGTGAGCCGACGAAAGGAGACACCTCCCGACAGATCAGGAACAACTAGACAAAACGGCAAGACAAGATCCACCTCTTTGGTTAACAGAACCAGATCCGGGACAACAAGTCCGAGAGATTCGCCACCGCCGTTCTTGCGCCGTACCATGGAACCGTATCACCGAGCCGTCGCCATTCTTGTGTCACATCGGAGAGCCGTTTCGCCGCGCCCTTGTAACCAAACCGCGAGCCACACTTCGGATCTGAACCACGAGCAACGGGTCTGACTCGGGACCCAAACCGCGAGCCACGGATCCGAGACCAGAGAATCATTGGCGAGCCTTGGACTGCCGTCTTCTTTCCGTCCCGAGCCGTGCCGACCGTGGATCCTTTTCTTTAGGAATCCCGAGCCGTTCCGAGCCACTAACTCGCCGGGCCAAGAGACAAAACAGAGGGATTGCCGAGCCGATAATTTCGACCGAACCGTGAGGAGATTCGAGATCCTTTTTGCGTTGCTGTGACTTGGTTCGGTGGAGCGGCTCACCGGTTTGGTTTAGCTGTCTCTAAAGCACGCCGTGTTTTGTAAACGACCCGCTCTCGCCGGAGATTCTAAAGACGTGCCCGGAATCAAGCCACGCTTTCTTGTAGACGAACCGTTTTTGGGATTCGGGAATTCTACCGGCTAACCACGACACGTTCTCCGCAACAAAATCATGGGTGAGCCATCTATTCAACCGGGTGAGCCGTCGAAGTCTATCGGTTAATCTCGACAGGTTCTCCGCAACAAAGTCACGGCACGGATTTAACTCTCTCACAGCTCGGAAATTAACCTACTAATACAGCTCATGAGAATCAACTCGATTTTCATACCTCCCCGCGGCTTGATTTCGCTTCACCATCCCTGTGGCTTGACTTCAGCTTTAACATCATCATTACATGGGTTTAACTTCAACTCTCTTGCGGATTGGATTCAACTTTATCATCCCTTAAATATGCGAAGCCGGTATTACCGAGCCCTTGAGTTATACATATCGTATCAGCTCGGGGAAATAATAGACAGCACGGGTCCATAGTGAAAAGAAAGATTTTTGAGTTAGCTTTCCAACGCAAGTAAAATGACATCATTTGGAGTTGCGGTTCTCAAGTTATACCCGATTTACTGAAGATGTATCAATCTGGATTTTTCGGCTCGGCACGGCCAGTAACAAAGACGTAAAGAGCTGATAGTTTGATACATGATTGAGTTAGCTTTCCAACTCAAGTAAAATGACATCATTTGGAGTTGCGGTTCTCAAGTTATACCCGATTTACCGAAGATGTATCAATCTGGATTTTTCGGCTCGGCACGGCCAGTAACAAAGACGTAAAGAGCTGGTATTTTGACACATGATGCAATTTTGAGTTAGCTTTCGAACTCAAGTAAAATGACATCATTTGGAGTTGTGGTTCTCGGGATATAGCCGATTTACTAAAGATGTATCAACCTGAATTATTCAAACCCGAGCTGTAGTAATCGGCTCGGCATGGCCAAGGATAAAAACATACCGAGCTGAAATTTGGGTAGGAGATAGATAATCGAGTCAGCTTTTATCCAAAACAAGTTTGAAGTCATTTGGACCAATGGTTAGAGAGATACATTGATTTTCGGTTCACGGCACAACCGACTATCACGGTGCAACCGTTCAAACTGTTCGGACTTAACAAAAACACGGCGCAACCGATTATCGGTCCGGACTATTGTTGATCTCGCCCTAACCGTCGTAATTCCGGACCGAGCCGCGAACCACCCGAGATCGATTCCCGAGCCGAGATTCAACGATTCCCGAGCTGAGATTCACCGATTCCCGAGCCGATTGTTGTAGATCCGAACCAATCGGTTGCACAGATTCGTTTCTCTCCGAGTTGCCGCTTCAATTTCGCTGGGCAATCAACTCGCCAAACCGCCAAATTGATCTTGCCGGACCACCGATCCGCCGAACCGCCGACTCGATCTCGCCGAGCCTTTGCTTCACCGAGCCGTCGATCCGACTTACCGGACCACCACTTCACCAACCCCGCTACTCGATCTCGCCAAACCATCATTCCACCGAGCCATCCCGATCTTCACCGTGAGTTACGGGTTTCCGATCCGCGATTCTCCGAGCCGCGAATCAACAAAATCACCCACCTCAGCGAGCCGTTGTCTCATCGTTCTAGAAAATGTGCTACGCTTCTTTTAAACGAACCACTTTCTCTAGAGATTTGTAGAAACGAGCCACGTTCATTGCGAATGAACCGTTTCCCGATCTCTACGTTCTTTTCAAAATGAGCCACGCTTTTTATAAGCGAATCGTTTTGGAAATTAACTTATCTTCCTCATGTTGACGCCCTTGAACCGTGAACCGCGAACCGCGAGCAACGAACCGCGAAATCGAAACAACTACCGAGCTGTTGTCATACCCAATCGGCGACACCAAGTCGTTTGGTGACCCGAACTGATTTAATCATTTGAGCCATGATCCGAGGTAACGAGTCTTTTGTTAACAGGTCCAGATCCGGGGTAACAAGTCCGACTGATTCACCGCCATTGGTTACTTTCCACGCCACCGCCACTGTTTTGCCTAACTCTGGAAGTAAAACCGAAACAGGAGCCGCCTTGCTTTTTTCATATACAGCTACTTCTCATGCCGCCTCTGGTGGTAAAATCAAACTGGGAGCCAACAAAAGGAGCACTATCCGCAAACGGAATGCCGCGAATCCCCAATATCATCGATGACTCTGGAGGAGCATGACACCATCGGTTAACCCAAACTGTAAACGGCGAGCCGTTGTCTCATTGTTCCAGAAAGTGTGCCACGCTTCCTTTAAAGCGAACCACTTTCTCTTGAGATTTGCAGAAACGAGCCACGTTCCATGCGAACGAACCGTTTCCCGAATCTCATGCCTTCTCCAAAATAAGCCACGCTTATTGCAAGCGAACCATTTTGGAGAGTAATCCAATTCGCCGTTTACTTGTGTCGCATGCCTGAATTCAAGCTAAGTGTCGGCTCCCCCGCAAACTGTTTTCTAAGCTAAGTGTCGGCTCCCCTGCAAACTATTTTCTATGCTAAGTGTCGGCTCCCCCGCGAACTTTTTTCTAAGCTAAGTGTCGGCTCCCCCGCTAACTGTTTTCTTAGCTAAGTGTCGGCTCGCCTGCAAACAGTTTTCTAAGATAAGTGTCAGCTTGCCCGTGCACTGTTCTGTCAAGTGGCACTGGGTCATCCATTAACTATTTTTCCGAGCTGATCGGCCGACCAGTCGTCACCAGAATTCGAGCCGCGTACCTGTGTTTTTGGAAACGAGCCACATTCCTCACAAATGAACCGTTTCCTGAAAACACACCATCTCCCTAAAACAAGCTACGCTTCTCATAAGCGAACCGTCGAATTCTACCGGCTAACCACAGCACAACAAAGTCATGGAAATCACGGCGCAACCGATTATCACGGTGCAACCGATTGATGTTTCGGAATCACCGTGCAACCGATTGATGTTTCGGAATCACCGTCGCAAATCCGGCACGCCGTCACAAATCCAGTACGCCATCACAAATCCGGCACGCCGTCACAAATTCGGCTCGCCATTACAAATTTGGCTTGCCATTACAAGTCTCAAACAACGGCTCGCCGTTTATAAATCTCAAACAACGACGCTACCCATCCAAAATTCAGACAAGAATCATATCATTTATGAACTACGGGGCGACTTGATCCCTGCAAAGGGTACGTAGGTGGCTCGTTTTCGGACGGGTTCAGTTGCCCCCTTCCTCAAAAAAGGGGGGGAATGGGTGCGTATACTTGTATACTCCCATCTTTTTATAGATAACCAGGAGCCACCTGATCCCGACGAGCCTCACTTTAACACCTGTCGGCGCGCAAAAAAGAGAAACCACATCCGGCGAGCTGACAAAATGAGTATGCCATTACCGAATAGAACGACGAGAATCGTCAAGACCATCAGTGATACCGAAGAAGATAACAATACCAAAGATTCTGGATCAGCATGCATCGGTAGAGCCGCTCAAAAGAGAAACCTGAATTCGAGTTGCGTACCAGTATTCTTAGAAACGAGCCACATTCCTTGTGAATGAACCGTTTCCTAAAAACCGTGCCATCTCCACAAAATGAGCCACGCTTTTCACAAGCAAATCGTTGAATTCTCCTGGCTAGTCACCACAGCAGGTTCTCCACAATAAAATCACGGTTGAGCAGTTTATTCAATCGGGTGAGCCGTCGAATTCTACCGGCTAATCGCGACAGATTCTTGTTGGGGTCGGTTTTCACCCGCTTAGCATTAACATTCAAAATCAAGCATTCAAGGATGATGGCTCTCCGGACTTTCAATAAACGTGGTGAAGTGTTCCCTAAGTCTGCACGCGAAGCAAAGCTCACAACGAAGGAGGATGGTCTGAGGCATGGCAGATGGTGGTGGACTCGGACTCGGCACCAGGGCCGACCCTAGCTTCGGCACGGGGCCGACCATGGCCTCGGTCCTCGGTGACCATGGCTTCGTCCAGCACCCGACCGCGGACTCGGATCGTGGCCGACCGCGGGCTCGCATGTATCCGCCCGACCGTGGACTCGGACTCGGCACCAGGGCCGACCCTAGCTTCGGCACGGGGCCGACCATGACCTCGGTCCTCGGCGACCATGGCTTCGTCCAGCACCCGACCGCGGACTCGGATCGTGGCCGACCGCGGGCTCGCATGCATCCGCCCGACCGCAGACTCGGTGTATGGCCGACCGCGGGCTCGCATAGGAGGAGCCGAGCATAGCTTCTCCCCACTCGCCGATCTCATCCTCGCTCCAGCACCGCCTTTGGCCCACGGATGTTTTCCAAGGCCATATGCACGAAGCCCATATCGGTTCAATTTACTTCGTGAGGATTTGGGAAGAGAGCCGCCTTAGACATAGTATAAATAGACCTTTTGTACAAACCCGAAGGGGATCCGAATTCTTACACAGAAAAACCTTGTACTTAATTTTTTCATCAATAACAACATCTCTTTCTCAAACCCTTAGCAATCCTAGCTTACCATAGAAATCTCCGAATTCCCTCACGAACTCTTACAAATTCTAATTGTGTTGGTTTCGACCCCCACAATTTGGCGCCGACTAAGGGGACCTTAGAGATTGTCTGACACAAGAAGAGCTAGGTTTTCAGACTACCTACGAAGATGTCAAGCAACACCACGAGCAACAAAGGATCTTCGTCTCACCAGCACGACGAGGAAAGAAACAACTCCATGGAGAACACCGCGCCTCGCGCCGCTAACCACCCAGCGGATCTTGCGGAGATCAAGCAGATGCTTGAGACTCTGATGAAGAAAACTGAACATACAGCGAGCGAGCTGCAATCGCTCAAGAGAAGGAAGCGCAGGAGGTCCTGTGTCCGTCCGACATGCCTCAGCTTCGCCACGCCTCGAACCAATCGGAGGGTTCGACACGAAGAGCTACCACCTCGGGCTGCTCGCACAGATCCAGAGGATCTGCCTCCTCGAAGACGTGCCCGAGTCGACCTAGAAGTTGACCATGCTACGGCCGCAGAAGAAGGAGATGCGATCATAGCGGAGCTCTACAGGAGGGAACAAGAGCGCAGGGCTCCGCAAGGCTTCCGAGATGGAGAGGTCGCTGTGCTAAAAGCCCAGTTAGACCAGGTCGCCTCTGACCTAAAGGCTACCCAACTACAGCTGTACCGGAGCACAGCGAAGGCTCCTGGGATCGCCTCTGTGCTCGAGAAAGCACGGAACACACCCTTCCCTGAGAGGGTCGCGAGAACTCCAATCTCCGACCCCGAAAAAATCAAGCTTCCAATCTATGAAGGAACCACTGACCCTGCTATCCATCTGATGGAATTCGAAGTCGCCTTGGGAAGGGCAAACTTCACAGTAGCCGAGAAAGACGTTGGCTACTGCAAACTGTTCGTAGAGAGCCTCAAAGGGCCTGCCCTTCAGTGGTTCTACAAGCTGGAGAAGAATTCAGTCCACACCTTCCATCAATTCTCAGAGATATTTGTGCAGCATTACAACATCTTCGCCGAAGGAAAGATCTATGATGCGGAGCTGTGGACGAACAAGCAGGGTGAGAATGAAAGCCTGCGGTCTTTCGTGACAAGATTCAAGCATACACTGTCAAAGGTGGACGGTATCACCAACATATCCGCGCTGGAGGCCTTGAGAGGAGCACTCCGCTGCCCTTCTCCATTCTGGCAGGAATTGACTGTCAATCCACCCGCGACCATCCAGGACGCTCTCCACCGCGCTGCAGACTTCGCTCGAAGCGAAGAAGAAGTTCGCGCTAGGAGGGGCGGGAAAACCAAGCCAGCGGTCGATCCCACCCAGTCCGCGGCGACGCCACCACCCTCTTAGACGCTCTTCCTATGAACTACGAGGCGACTTGATCCCTGCAAAGGGTACGTAGGCAGCCTGTCTTCGGATAGGTTCAGTTGCCCCCCCTCCATCCAAAAGGGGGGGGGGATTCCACTCTTCACTTAGCCTCGTTCCGGACGAGCTCACATGATCTCCTCCTCCTTAGGGGGGGGAGTGAGTGTTTTCACCAGTCTCTAGACGACTTCAGTTCCCTCTTTCGTCTAAAAGAGGGGGGAGTGGGGTACCCGTGCGCCACTCCTTCACAACGTCATTGACAACATCATCGTCAACCACAAACACTCGCCACAGCACTCATCATGAGAACAGCTTGTCCTTTATGGACTGATCAGAGCTTTATTCGAGTAGAGTCGTTCTGCATCTATTGTTGCTGGCCACAGCAATAGTGTAGAGATACGAACACAATGACATCCACAACGGATACAGCGCGCTATATAAATTCCAGTGTTCAGAATCGTCTCCGGATGACCCCCCTGATCACTCAGAAACCCAACAACATCGTTGGTAATGCAGCTGCTAGTGACCTCCGTTCGGAATGCGTTCTGAACGCGTCACTCTGAAACCCAGGACGAGAGCTGGTCAAAGTCAAAGGTGATCTTGTTCTCGGACAGACGTGTCTAGAGAACAGCACCAACATACAAAGCCCAACAGCAACGTTGGCAGATAAAGAGCGTGAGCGCATTTGCGTTTTCACAGCCTAAACAAAAGCCTCATCCATGAGCAAACAAAGGCTCATTTATGAGCAAGCGAAGCCTCATTCATGAGCAAGCGTAGCCTCATTCATGAGCAAACAGAGCCTCATTCATGAGCAAACAAAGCCTCATTCATGAGCAATTGACCAAGTTCCTTGTTCAAATCCCCTCGTCATTATGCGTGGCACTCTTTTCCCTTAAGTAGTGGTTTTGTCCCAAAGGGTTCTCCCTACTAAGGTTTTAACGAGGCCACCATCTAGTGTTTTCCGAGTTCATGCTCCACATCGTTAAGTGAACTTGAGAGGGAATGCTGAACAAGATGATTACTTAAAAGTACTGCAGGAAAGAGCAGGCGAAAGCCTTGCTTCCAAATGTTAACGCTGCTCCTTAACACATCTTTTAACTCGGCACTGCTATCTCTCGCACTACCGAGCTGGGGGGCTAACTGTTGGGGTCGGTTTTCACCCGCTTAGCATTAACATTCAAAATCAAGCATTCAAGGATGATGGCTCTCCGGACTTTCAATAAACGTGGTGAAGTGTTCCCTAAGTCTGCACGCGAAGCAAAGCTCACAACGAAGGAGGATGGTCTGAGGCATGGCAGATGGTGGTGGACTCGGACTCGGCACCAGGGCCGACCCTAGCTTCGGCACGGGGCCGACCATGGCCTCGGTCCTCGGCGACCATGGCTTCGTCCAGCACCCGACCGCGGACTCGGATCGTGGCCGACCGCGGGCTCACATGTATCCGCCCGACCGTGGACTCGGACTCGGCACCAGGGCCGACCCTAGCTTCGGCACGGGGCCGACCATGACCTCGGTCCTCGGCGACCATGGCTTCGTCCAGCACCCGATCGCGGACTCGGATCGTGGCCGACCGCGGGCTCGCATGCATCCGCCCGACCGCGGACTCGGTGTATGGCCGACCGCGGGCTCGCATAGGAGGAGCCGAGCACAGCTTCTCCCCACTCGCCGATCTCATCCTCGCTCCAGCACCGCCTTTGGCCCACGGATGTTTTCCAAGGCCATATGCACGAAGCCCATATCGGTTCAATTTACTTCGTGAGGATTTGGGAAGAGAGCCGCCTTAGACATAGTATAAATAGACCTTTTGTACAAACCCGAAGGGGATCCGAATTCTTACACAGAAAAACCTTGTACTTAATTTTTTCATCAATAACAACATCTCTTTCTCAAACCCTTAGCAATCCTAGCTTACCATAGAAATCTCCGAATTCCCTCACGAACTCTTACAAATTCTAATTGTGTTGGTTTCGACCCCCATAATTCTCCACAACAAAGTCACGAGAGAGCCGTCCATTCAATTGGATCGGTGGATCCAACTCACCGTCATTGTCTCGTTACTCCATCAATACGCTCTTAAACGATTATCGAGCCTATTCGCCGTGAATCCAAACCAATCGTCGAGCTAAGTTATCGCTTCTCCGATCTTTCCAAGAAGAGGAGAGCAGATACGTATAGTCATATACTCCCATCTTTTTTACATCACACTTACATCCTTTACGGATCATCCAAAGTCCCACCTAAACGGACATACCTCTTATCATTCTCGTTGCTGCTGGCCACAATAGCAAACTACTACATCCTAGCGGATTAAAAGCGCGCTATATAAATTTAGAGTTCATTACTGGAGCGGATATATTCATGGGAACATATCCGTAAACCAGAATGTTTATCTCAAAATCCAGCAAACGAATCGCTGGTACAAAATCGCTAAGTGTTCATTATCGGAGCTGGCTCGTTCATGAAAACCTGTCTGTAAACCGAAATGTTCATCCCAAACCCAACAAAAGCAAAATGTTGGTCGTAACGCGATAGCATGATCATCGTGGAGCGGACTCGTTTAAGGTAACTTGTCCGTAAACCAGAGAATGTTCATCAGGAAACCCAATGAGCAAATCATTGGTCTTAAACAAAACAATGGCTCCCGACCTAGCCTTCATGGCTCAAATTTCACTTACGCCTTCACGGCTCAAAATTCACTTACGCCTTCATGGTTCAAATTTCACTAACGGTTCGGAAGATACGCTAACGAAACTGTCCAGCTCAAAAACCCAGATAACAGAATGCTGGTACAAATAAATCTAAATGTCATTCTTGAAGTAGACATACTCACGGGAGCACAACCATAAACCAAAACGCCCACTTCAACAAATTCGACTAACAGACGGTAAAACGGTAACACCATCGTAAATCGGTAACACCATTTATAAACGGCGAGTATTTTGGAAAATATTTTTCGGTAGAACTGAAATACTTAGTGCAATGTTTCGGCAGAACCGACATACTTGGTGCAATTTTTTGGTAGAACTGAAATACTTAGTGCAATTTTTCGGTAGAACCAAAATACTGAGAAAACAAAAGAGTAACACCAAAGGCCGTTTCATATTAATCATCTCACATCACTCTTGTATGGAAGGCAAAAATACATGAGGATTGGGGATTTAGGCGGTCACTCCGTCTTCCAAGGCTTCGGCGTCGCTCTTCTCCACGAGCTCCTTAATTTTCTTTGCCGCCAAATCCAGGAACAGCGCGGAACTTTTGTAGCGCTGATGCCTTCTCTCCTCCGCAGCCCGAAGCCTTGTCTCTTCGGCAGCTCGGCGCGTTACTTTGGTAGCGCCGACACTTTCTCTCTTTGACAGCTCGGTGCGGAACTTTTGTAGCGCTGATGCCTTCTCTCCTCGACAGCCTGAAGCCTTGTCTCTTCGGAAGCTCGGCGCGGTATTTTGGTAGTGCCGATGCTCTCTCTTCGGCAGCTCGGCATGGTGCTTTGGTAGCGCTGACACCTTCTCTTCTCGGCAGCCCGACGCCTTTTCTCTCTTCGGTAGCCCGGCGCGGTACTTCATTAGCGCCGACGCTTTGTCTCCTCATTTCCAAAGTCTCTGGGGAAAGCTGTTAGTTTATAAGAAAACGTGACTCGTTTTTGAAGAAGAAGAACGGCGAAACAGCAGCGGAGATACGGCATTGTCGGCGGCACCGTCAGAATCAATCCTACTAACGGCGACACCGTTAA